>BMAV01003377.1:0-116999 GCA_019973955.1 Trichonephila inaurata madagascariensis
AAAATTAAATTAGAATCTATTTCATTTTTAAATAGTACCTTTATTTAGTGTCTGGATATATTTCTTTTAAAAATTCGTACTTCGTGATAATAAAATAAAAAAAAAAAAAAGCATAAAATTTTTCCCTTTTTTCGGTATGGAATTCTAGATTTCCATTTGTTTCTTCAATTTACATAAATTCTTTAATGTTCCTTTTGGATTCAAACTCTTTAAAAATTAGATTAAATAAAACTTGGGTTTTTTATGCTTTTGGTTCTTTCAATTTAAATATCTTTCGAATAGGTTTTTGTCCAAAAAAAAGGAGTCTTACTACGTGTTTTTTCTTCAACTAAATGATATTTTTTCAAAATGTTTAGAACCTAAATCAGATGAATCATACTTTTTTCTAATGGTTTTATCTATATCTTTTTAATTTAAAAAACCTTTTATAATCAATCCTTTATATTCATTTTTAAGGTGAGCTGACAGAGTTTTTTCGCTTAATGGATAAACTCTAAAGAAAACTAAGGATAGGATAATTTTTCTAAAAAAATTGCTATCTGTCGGTTCACAAATTTTTAAAAAAGAGTTTTAAAATTTATTCTAGGTGGTACAAATTGAATTTTGTGGAATCTTTTATGATTTAAAATTTTTTTTTTCCCAAAAGATTGATGTTATAAAATTTCCCGGAATTTAGTCAGAAAATCTTTGGGGAATGAAATTTATGATTTTTGAGACTTTTTATGCTAAGTATATAATGAGTGCTTCAAACTTTCAATTTTGGCCCCCAATATTCAACCATCTTTTCATGGGCCCCCCAAACCTACAAAAACATTGCAGAAATTCAATATACCTTTTTGACGCTAAAGGTGCAAAAAGACTTTCCTCTTAATCAGCGTATATATCGTCCCCCTTAACCCGGGTGCTTTCCCCGGACATATATTCTTTCAAAAATCGATTTTTTTATATCTATTCAAAAAATTATTCCAAAACCCAATGCAACAAAGGACCGCAGTGTTTGCAAAGGTTTACTTATATCGGAGGATTTCCTATTTGTTCTTTCCCCCCCTCCCTAATACATCACATACGCGCCCCCTCGGGAAAAACAGGCTTTGGGGGAACAATGGGAAACTTTCAACCGGCAGTTAAGGTGTTTATAAACCAAAAAAATTATCAAGATAAATTTTAAATTTTTTGTGTATAATTTTTTAATATAAAACCCTGGGGCCCGAATTATTGCTTGTTCTTTATTTGGGGATAGTTAAATTAATTATAAAATACATTTTTGCAGATCTGATACTTTTTTCAATTTAAAAAATTTTAATTTTTTTTTATTCTTCGGAATAATTTTGTTTTTTACTTTCAGTAAATTTAATTTTTAAATCATATTTTGTTTCAACTTTTAATATGTTCCCCCCCCTCGTAGAGTTTACCCCAAGGGGGGTTTAGAAACACTGATATAATGGAAGAACAATTCGGAAAAAGATTAAAAAGTTAATATTATTTTTTAAAATGTTTACATTTTTGCACACTTTTAAGTATATAGTCACAATATTTTTTTTCAATCGAGTTTGTATTGTAATCTTTTTTTTGTTAACTGAAATGAAGAGACTACAGTTGGGCAAATGTGATCCACCAACATATTGAAAAACATGTATAGAAAAAAGTTTTTATATTTGAGTTGACATATATTACTGAGTAAAAAAATTTCTTGCATAAGTGGAAAGTAAATTTATTCATTAACTTGCGGTTATGGGAGGGAAAAATCTCACTATTGATTTGAAAAAAAATTTTTAGAAAAGGAAGGGGAAAGGGACATTTGTTTCAAAAAATCCTAAAATTAAATGGTCTCCGGGTATAATTGAAATTAGCATATTAAAAGAGTTGAATAAAATTACCACTATTTTTTAAAAAATATTTTTGGTTTTTTTGAAATTGATACCTTTTTTGAGATCAAGTTTAACTTGAATCAATTATTTAAAATGTGGGACCTCCCGTATCCTCCCCCTTTTAAAAAGTTAACCCGAGCTAAAACAATTCCCCTTCCTGAGTAATAATTTTTTAATAGCTAATTGGGCACCTTTTTTTCAATTCAAATTTTAGCTCACTCTCTATATATTTATTTTTATCTCTATATTTTTTTAATCGTTTAAAATACATTTTAAAGCGTCAATTACCTGAAATTTTTAAAAATACATGATTATTTTTTATTACATCAATAATTTAATTTTAATTAAAAAAAATTATTTTTTAAAACTAATTATTTAAAAATTTAAAAAAACAAACTTCTCATTTTGGCGACTTTGTCAAAACGAAAAAGGTTTTTTTTTTCCGTTTTAAAAACATTTTAGTTGGCTGAAAATTTTTTTTAAAGATTATTTTGGATGACAATCGATATTTAAAGATAATTAAAAAATTAATTAGCACTTAATAATTTTGATTTTGTCCCATGTAATATATAAAATTTATATAAAAATTACATTAATAAAAAATGCTAAAATAAAAAAACTTTGTTGATCTAATGGAATTTACTTAATTTTTTACATTTTCTTGTTTATATTAATTTAAAAGTCCCTTTTCACCCAGCACTCAAAACAATGTATTGTTAAACTGTACACCAACGACTTAAAAAGATATTAATGTAACCACTAAATAAGTTTCTTTTGCTCCCCAACATTATTTTATCCATGAAATATAGTTTTTTTTTTAATTGAGAAAAAAACTTATTTTATTATATTAAGTTTATAATGATGTTAGTTAAAGGAATTTTAGTATTTTTTTTGTGAGGGTGTTGGTAAAAGGGTATAATAATCTGCATGACCCAAATTTAAAATGAAGTCTAAAAAACAAGACAGATTCAAAAAAATTGAATAAATTAACTAAAATCAAATACTTCTTTTTAAAACAAATTTTTAATATCTTCATAATAATTTTTTTTCACATCGGAATATTTAAATTTGTAATCAATTAAAATTTAAAATTCTATTAATATAAATATACTAAAAATCCATCTGGTCTTATTAAATCTTGAGATGTTACGAAAAGTGTTGAGGGATTTGCATATTTTAATTAAATGAGGTATCCAATATAAATAGAGATGAAGCATTGCTTACAAGACTGTCAGCTATTTTTATATGTATTATCAATGAAATATTTATTATTAATAAAATTTCTGTAATGTTAATTAAATATTTGCTTATCAAATAGAGTTTTGTCAAGGCATCAATAAGCTGTATTTGAATTCAGCTGGATATTGGCTTATGGTTCGTGCATGAATTATTTTATAACTACAAAATCCAATTAAATTATTGTTTAAAAAAATTATGAATAGTTGATCATAAAATTATATTTTTGTTAAAGAAAGAGAACTTTCAAAGAAATGTCTTTACTTTAGAATCTGACAAATTATATCTTTTTTTCTTTTTTAGGAATTTGAAACACATTATAGAACATAGAATCCTATTATTGTACCTTTTATAGTGTAACTTTCATTGTTATAACTTATTATATACGTAAAAAATATATTTAAGGCTGCTAATTAGCGTATCCCGATTTGAAATAAAATCATTAAGTTTTTAAAAATCCAAGACATACGATTTAATTTTAAATAACTACTATTTTTTTTTATTTTGAAAAATATCAAAAAAGGGGAGGAAATGTAAAAGTTACTGTTTTTTTAAAAAGAAAATTTTAAAAAATTTAAAACCCCTATTGAAGTTATTAGAAACAATGCGATAAATGTTTACATTTAATTACAAATAGTTAATGACAAATTCAAAGCTGTAGAATTTATCAATGACTATGAATTGCAACTAAATATAAAACCAGTGCTTATAGTTAATTACTTTCCCCCTGGATTTGATGCAAGGCTTGAAAATGTCAATGTAAGTAGTGATGCAAGATTTTTATTCTTATTTTTCGATACATTTTGCTTGGAAAATATATATTGTTGCGACAGATATGCAACATTTTGAGGTGCCCGAATCTGATGATCCACTATTTTCCACACATAATTATGATACATGCTAGATTGGTGTAAAGCCTGGTAAATTTTCTAATAAAAAATGTACCAAAAGCAAGAAACAGTCAAGAGACATCCAAGCTATATGAAGCCTGCTATTAGTTTATTGAAAAATAGTTTTGGCTGACGTTCCATAAATGGTAACTCTTCTTGCCGCAGGATGTTCATCAAAATATTTTTCATGTACTGTTAAATATGTACACAGTATGGCTAAAGATGACCTGCTGTCGCAATCGAGGATGCTACTTATGAGGAGTAACGGCTGCATTCTTCTGTAAACCAAAGTCTGATTAAGATCACTGGAACTAAACCTTTACATATATGAATCAGTAGGCCATCTACTCGAAGAATGAAGCTCCAGGATTCCTCTCTGAAAACTAAGTGATTCTAGTATGCTGGCAACCATGATGAACGCGGTTAAGACACCACTTTAGATGAAACTGTCGATATGGAGTTAAAAACAGACGTCTAAAAGGTACTGTAAGTGTAACTTAATCACAGCCAGACCCCTTGAAATGGTAGACGTTGCCACGAGTTGTATTAGAGGGAGTTGGAAACCTTTCTCTCAATGTATACTAACAATGTTAAATTGGCTATTTTCGATGTAACTTCTCTCGACATCTGTTATATGTGCATGCTTGAAATTTTTCATGAAATTAAAGTATACCTTTCTCATTATACTGAAATGAGCTTTTAGCTAATTTTGAATTTTTTAATTTATGAAATATTTAATCAAACATTGCGAAACGACGCATTGTCACATAAAAAAATTTGTAAAAAATAAATTTTTGAGTTTTTACAAAAAGCTCATTTCCGTATATATTAGCCATCATTATAAATATATCATAAAAATATTCATACTTGTGAACAGTAGTTTCTCAGAAAAGGTCCATCGAACATCAAAATTTATATTTTGAGATAAATTGATTTTAATGTATACAGTGAGACTTATAATCGCAAGGAAATAAAAAAAAATAAAATGCTCAATTTACAATAAAAGATACGTGTTTTGGTTTATATCAGACGTTCAACTTTAATGCAAAAACGAATTACTCTGTTTATAGATTTCGCGATTTAAATGGGCATGACCCAGTTTCCAAGATTATTCAAAAATAGGTTTTACGGGCTTCTAATTACCCTAGAGGTTAAAGTACGGTATTTTTAGAAAGGTTAAAATTTATGCAATTTGAAAATGTAAAACTCTAATTATTACAATAAAACAGGCTGTAGTATGTAGATTTTTAGACAATGTTTCGTTGGGGAAGTTCGTGAACGTCACACAATAATCTAATTGCTGTCAACTCCGTTGTTAGCCACAATACAACTGTGCCGTCTTTCTACTACCTCCACAAGGTGTAAATGGCTACTTACTGTTCTGTTTGCCCAACGAGCTTCCCGAATTTCGATTATGTGAAAGATATTCAGTTAGCTTTGTGGTCTTTGACAAAATTGTTAAGGAGTTGTTAATTAAATCTCAAAGGAATTAAACACCGACAAAGAAGAAAGATAAACCCTCCACAATATTGCTCTCAGTTGTTTAGAATGAAATGGAAATGGTGCGTTATTACAAAAAATAAAATTTTGCATCCATTAGCCGGGAAAAGTTAATCATTTGCATACTCAGTATAAATGAATTTACAGGCTGAATTTCCAGATAATCAGATTTTGTTTTAGGGATATTTCTTAGTTTATGTGCACTATTGTACAAAAATCAAAATTACGATGCGTTAACTGTTATTACTGCAAATGGGAAAAATCTATAGCGAGTATATTTTATATATATATACGAAATTTTTAATTAAACTCTGAATTTTTGCAAGACAATTCTTTTATGCGAAGGCTATTTACACCAGATGATAAAGCTTAATTGTGGGTCTATGAGTGACAGGCCGATATGTGCGCGTGTGTACGTCACGTTGAACATCCAACTGATTTATGTTCCTTGCTTTAATAATTGCTAGTATTGGAAATCTATTCTGAAAAATACGTGCGCCTGCAAGTAGAGTTAAGTTTTCTTAAACAGTTTTTTGAGTTAAAACCTGAAATATAAGATTTTTTATGAATCAACAAATACATTTTTACTGCAGTCGACATCTTCCGCATGCTATACGTAACAAAGAAAAGAATTTTAAATCCATTGAGTAACCCCTTAAGCTTCAAATAAAAGTTGCGTGATTCGCTCCCCAATACCATCGTATTTCACATAGGCATGGGTATGCGATCAATTGGGGGGAACAGAAAAGACACAGATAAGCAAATTTTTCTTTGAAATAAGTAAATCCTTCACAAACACTGTCAAGGTCTTTTTATTACATTCCAAAGCTTTCGGAATAGTTTTACTAATGGGGGAAAAAAGGAATCGTATTTAGGAAAAACGTGTATATACGTCCGGGGCGGGAACTCAACGCACCGGTTTAGAGAGACGGATATTAACAGTTAAAGGTTTAATATTTTTGAGTATGTGTTTAATAAATCGACTATTATGTATGTGATTTTAAATGCAGACACAATCCTTGGGTATATATAAGTACTGCAAAAATTTCGATAAGTTTTACATTAAACATTGCATGCAACTCCAGGTAAATAGTTAGAATGAAAAAAATTAGAGGGCAGATCCACACAAAATAAATATTACTAGGAAAACTTCTTCTAACTCAAACATTTGCATGTAATGTGTTAATATATTTACATATTTCTTTTAGTTATGCTAAACGATCATTTTAAATAATTGCGTCACTCCAGGTAAAGAGAATCCTGCTTTTTGAGAATCAGTAAATCTAATAATATAATTTGTTTGCGTTTAATATCATCGTTATTTTAAATATTTTTAGATCAAATATCGTATAATTAACTTTACAATAGCATAAAATATTAGGAATTGTAGTTGCATAAATTTTGAATTAAATATCTTCTTCATACGCTCAACAGCCTTTTGCAGGTCAAGGCTCACTCGCTGTTCCTCCAGTTGACCTAACCAATCACGACGGTCTTCCATCGGTTGATTCCCATGAGTTTCAGGTCCTTTTCAACATCGTCTAATCATCGTGTAGGTAATCATAGTTTACATCTAGCCCCTTCAATTTTCGAAAAGGTTACTGTTTTGGTAGGAAAAACATCGGCATACCTGTACAAATAGCCCAGCCACCTAATACGCGATGCTTTTGTAGTCCTACAATGCCAGTTCTGCCTTATTTCCTATAAATTTCATGATTATAAAGAATTCTCCACCATTGTTCACTTGAATAGGTCCAAAGATTTTCCTTTTCTTTCAGAAATGAGAAGCTTTTCTTCCTCTGCTTTATTGAGGGTCCAACATTCACTTGCATAACAGCAATAGGCCTGATTAAAGTTTTATATATGCTCAACTTAGTGTTTATAGCAGCGTTTCTCAAACTGTGGGGCGCGCCCCCCCATGATAACTCAGCAAAGGGGGCGCGAGCATACTGAAAAGTAGTAAACAAAAGATTATTTTTTAAAAAAATATTGTTACTGAAAGCAAACAATCAAAATACATTCTCTTAAAAAAAAATAAAATAAAATTTTCATGATATAATAAACATAAATGTATCAATAAGACAAAGTATTTTTTTAATTTTAACAATACTATATAAACAAGTTTAATAATAACCATTGACCCCATGGACTTGTCATATATAAAATTATATACAAAAGTTAACACTTTTTTTTGATAATTTGTACAGTTTATATTAAGTCCATTAACTTCAGGTAAAAGTTACGGTTCACCCCCAATGCCATGTTTCATGCACCGGTATGTCTGATTTAGGGGCGGGGAGAAAAAACCAAATAAGAAATCCTCTAAAATAAGTAAATCTTTCAAATACTATCAAGGTTTTTTTTGTAACCCAAAGCCTTCGGAATAATTTATGGATAGCAGTGCAAAGAAAAATTGGGGATTTGGAAAGACGTATATATACTTCCCGGGGCAATTAACGATTTCGCACGGAGTTTATATACCCCAGGGGACAAGATGTTAAAATCGCATTGTAGATAAAGCGTCGAAGTATAGTATTTTTGAATTCAATACATTGTTATTGTAAGGAAGGGGGAAGCGACGAAAATTATGATTGAATACTGGATCGCAAATGCGGAAAGTTTGAGAAGCATTGGTTTATAGAAATAAACTTAGAGTTGGTTCACATTACACATGTACACATGAATTAATCTTATAATTTCCTTCTTTGGATCCCTTTTTCATATTCCTACACAAATGTTACTAAATTTAATTGTATGATCTTTTGGTGTAAATAAAGAAAATGAGGTTTCTCGTTACAAATACGTTCTCTCATGCAGACTCTTTCTATGTGTATCTGATTGAATATTTATTTTTACTTCCAACTCTTAAACAAAGATCAGTGTCTTTAAGATTTATATGTATGGGTGTATTATACACTTATCTCTCCTTGGAGGACGACGTGAAATTCCAAAGAAATCATTGGTTTTATTTCCTGTTGTATACCCATGGGTATCGAAGAAACTTTAATGTGAACGTTGATGATCTTGTAAACGAGCTACGTGAAGAATATGTCTGGTACTTTGTATCAGCTCTTCAGTTGAAAGCAAAACAAACAAAAAAATATACTAAGGCAATACAAACAGCAGTAATTTCAGAGTTTCATTCATTTTTTGACAGTAACTGTTCAGAAGATTAAAGGATTATTCGAAACTATTTAATATTTTACGAAGATGTTGATAGTGTAAAGGGGAGAAAAGATTTCTAAATGTACCATCAATATTTCGATATGGCCTTTTTGGAATACATTATGTTCTCTTCAGTAGTTCTGTATTCCAAAATTCTACGTTTGCTGTTTAGATGCCAAGGATTATACGATTTTATGCAAATAATCAATGAATATAAATTTAAAATTTTAATCGGCTATTCAATTTTGCATCTCTATTTTTTAAAGTAGTTTATTCCCAGAATTTTCATTATGCACGATACTATCAGATTTTTAGTAACAATATGAAAGAGTAAAATAATGTATAAGGAAAATTAGAACATTTTTAATTTTATGGATATTTTTAACGATCTTTATACCGAGAAGATTAATAGAGAAATAATGAATTTATTTTTTTAAAATTAAGTTCTTAAATTAAATTAAAAATTGACTGAACAGAGAAGTAATAAGAATACTTACATCTTATTAAGTATTTAAGGTACTGAATGTTCTATATGTTAACAATTACGGAGTCACCTACCTGATTAAATGAGGAACAAGGTTGGTAATAAGTTAGAACTTTTGGTTTATAAATGTAAACCTTAAAATATATTACGAAATTATAGTAATAAAAACGCTTAAAGAATGATTGGTTGTAATTTTAAAAAAATATCAATAGTGAAGTATTATAGGCTTTTGTGAGACCTAAAATATTGCCAATATCTCATCATTATTTTACTTAGATGTGTTATGAGTAACAAATTATACCTGTTTTTAAATTCTGCATATCAATTTACTTTAGTAGATTACATTCGCATTTGGATTTTGAGGCATATTTTAGAACTCTTTTTAATGTAATTTTCCAGTTTTTGGTACTTTGATAAAATACTCCATCATAATACAAAAAACAATGTTGAAAATAAACAGGAATTGGAGAATAGTGTTACAAATTGTAAGCACTTGCTGAACAAGGTTCATACCAATCCATTTCAATTTCCCGTTGTTATGAGAAAAAGATTCAACCGGAAAATATCGACCTAATTATGTCTATAAAGTGCATAATACACTCACCAAAAAATATATTATTCGTCAAAGCTTCTATCACATGAAGTTTTTATGCTTAAAGTCCTATTTACATATTTATACTCAAAAAATTACATTAACTCAAGTGCAGCCTTGCCGAATAGTTACCATGAAGTTAATCCATGTTCACATCAATGCTGGAAGCCATCTACGGAGAATGTTGCTTCGAATTCTTCTGTCGATTAGTCTAACTGTAATGAAATTACAATTGCCATTTCTTGAATATATTAGCTCTATGGACATTTGCTCTTCCGTCAGCGGCTTATCCAGAAATGGTGATTTTAACTCAGGAAGCACTGGAAGCTAGATCCGATCTACGTTGTATTCGTTTCATTCATCCATTAACTCACATTATCGTACTATGATAGCCATTTTCGTTTAGGCCTAAAATCCCAATTTCTCTGATGAAAACTGTAATATTCATATTATTAAGGTCTTTAACAATTTTTCTTGGTACTTAGGTATTATATACCATCCAATAACCCATTATTTACTATTGTTCCCTTTTTTTGGGACGCTTGTTCAATTCCTACTATTAGGTCACACTCTCTATATATTTATTTATCTTGGTGAAATTTTCAATCGTTAATAAAATACATTTTAAGATATCTGACTACCCTAAAATCAGGATTTTTTCAAAAATTGACAAATTTCTTTTATGATTTTATTTTGTAAGGCTTTATTGGCTTAAAAAAATTACCAATCTTTTTATTTTCCATTCACATGAAGAAAAACTGCAAGTGTTTTAATGAAAGCAAATGCCATAACTTTTTACACAAGATATCAAACTTTAAAATGCGTTTTACTCGAAATGTGTTTTTCTCGAAAAACTCAAACGGGAGCGGCGATTGCTCAAAACGTTTTGAAAATAATTTGTTAAAATTTTAATTTATGTTTTGATCGTTAGATTTATCCATCCATGTTTTCATTCAAAATTTACAGCCCTTTATGTGAATATAATCACTATTTTTTTTAAGCAATTTCATACAGTCACTAAGATAGTGCTCTAGTTTTTGTAAAAATTAAAATATCTATTATTCTGAAGGTAGTTTCAAACATGAATAACAAAGTAACACATTAAAATTGAAAAAATGAGAATTTGTTCAAAATTTTTTGTACAGAGCGGTCCCCGTTTATGTGTAATTTTTTGTACATTTTCATCGTTTTTTCCCCCTTTTAATAATAATAAATTTTTTTTTCTGTTTTTAATTTTGCAATTTTTTCCTTTAAATATACTAAATACATCTAAAAATCACAAAAAATCCCCATATTTCCCTTTTTTCAAAAAAACAGTTGTCGCAAGTAGTCGGATATTTTTTTCTTCTTCCAAATTTGTTTTGTTATGATTTAATTCAGTTATCACTTACGTCTGTAAGCCTCATGTTATACATTGCGGAGCATGAGGAGTTTTGCAAATAAATTAAATTAAAAAAAAAAAGTAAAAAAAAGCGCTCGATTAATCTGAAATTCTATATACATGATTATTTTGGATGACAATACAGTAATTTAAGTAATACAAATTAATTGATTAAAACTAAATATTCAAAGAATTACAAATACACACAGCCACGTTGGTATCATTTTTGGAGTCTTAGCGACCCTTTTGGTGACTTGTGTCAAAACTTGAAAATGTTTTCTTTCACACGTTTTAAAGCGCTCATATGGGCTGAAATTTTCTATACACTATTGTTTTGGGTAAGAATACGATAATTTAATTATAATTAAATAAAATTAATTGACTGAAACTAATTATTAACAGAATTTCAGATGCAGCCATGTTGGTTTCATTTATACCGGTTTAAAGGTTTCTGACGTCATCTTAGATTCGTCTTTATTGTTGTAACAATGTAACTGTTAAAACAAAAGACAAAAGTTGGCAGCGAAAATCTGTTTTTTAGCCAAACCGGGTTTGCTTTGTTACAGCAATGTAGAAAAATCAGTGCTCTTTTTTCAATTCCTACTATTAGTTCACACTCTACCTATATATATATATATATATATATATATATATATATATATATATATATATATATATATATATATATATATATATTATATATATATATATTATATATATATATATATATATATATTATATATATATATATATTATTATATATATCTTATTCAAATTTTCAATCGTTACTAAAATACTTTCTATTCAGCCATTCAAAGTAGGAATTTACTTAATTTTTTTTTGTATATTACTTGTTTTTTTATCTAATTTTATCTAAATAGTGAAACTTTCAGTTCTGACTGTTGTACCTAAGCGTTGTACTGACTAGTATACAAGTTACAAAATCAATGAACAAACTTTTTCAATAATTAGCTTATTGTCGCAAATGAATTAATTATCACACTTTTCAGTTTTGCACTTGGCAGCGTTGTAAGCATGTTGGTTGGAGCCATACGGCAATCGAAGGAAATATTTTTATGTGTATGTGTTTGTTATGAATATACAGATGTCCATGTAAGATTCAGTTGATTCTAGAATTTCTGAGGTAAGTTTAAGATCAAATTATATTATGCAACCCAATAATGGGATAATGACATATTAAAATATCATTTCTATGTCGGTATCAGAATACAATAAGTCAAACAAATGGTGTAATAAGGTGAAAAAAAACGGTGGTGGACATTGTTCACCCATATGATTGATATTTATGTGTTAAACACGTGGCGGGCAAACCAAATTGCTAATCCAAATGAGAAGCTCTCGCTTTTGGATGCTCGACAGAGAATAGTGCTTTTTAACCTCTCAAAGAAAACAGGATCAACGTCGAGACGTCCAGGATTTCAAGGAAACAAAATGATGGGTTAGCACAAATGTACCACTTGATCCAAGAAATCACTTCATCGTTCCAGCTAAAGAAGAGACAGAAGACACAGAAGAAATGTGCGTACTGTAAGAAAAACAAGTAATATAAAAAAAAGAATTTTTAAGTCAATTCTTACTTAGATCAACAAAGAAAAACTTTATTTTAGCTACTTTTTATTAAATAGTTACAATTAATATGCATATGTATATACATATTGTGACGGGCTCAACGCGCTTTCCTTTAGTTGTCCTCTTGGGAGCTTTGTTGCCGAAAAAGGCAAATTCTTTCCAGCCAAATCCAGAAGCGAAGCGTGGTTATGCAAATTAGGAACCTTTTAAAAAGCAGAAGTTTAGCGTAAACAAGGTGGCCTTTTGTGAAGTGATTATACTAGTTTGTGTTTAAGCGCGTTAGCTGAAGTAAGCCGATATTCAAGAGTTCAGTTATTCGTGCCAGTGCATTCAAGTCAAGGTTGATACCATTCCACACGAGATATACCATAACTTCATTTAGGATTCGAGAGTTGCTGCTATTCAAGATATAGAGGTAAGATCGTTCTATTAACTTCTAGGAACTGTGTATATACAGAGGTTAGAAGTAAGCGGTACAGTTAAATATAGTGGTCAGGATCGCGCTTATTTGGTAATATGTATTGTGTGTTTTTTCACCTCAGATCCGCTAAGTTAAAATATAAATATTATCATTGTATAGTGTGTTTAAGTTAAGATCTTAATAAAGAGATATTAAGATTATGACAACGCCTGGTTCTTCATTCACTCCCAGATCTCTAGGTCACAAGGATAACTTAGAAGTAAGGAATCACCCACGGGCTAATGCCTTACAATATGACAGAATCACAACATTAAGTGGTAATTAATT
Organism: Trichonephila inaurata madagascariensis; assembly: GCA_019973955.1. Lineage (NCBI taxonomy): Eukaryota > Metazoa > Arthropoda > Arachnida > Araneae > Nephilidae > Trichonephila > Trichonephila inaurata. The sequence goes on from BMAV01003377.1 coordinate 13,455, forward strand.
TTTATTAATTTTCATTAAAGTATCGTACTGTCATCCAAAACAATCGTGTCTATAAAATTTCAGTTCAACTGAATGCTTTAAAACGTGAGAAAAAAAATCTTTTCCAAGTTTTGACACAAATCGCCAAACGGGTCGCTAATTCGCCAGAAATGATGCCAACGTGGCCGTATTTGTAATTCTTTGAATAATAAGTTTCAGTCAATTAATTATAATTAAATTACTGTATAAAATCCAAAATAATCATGCATATAAAATTTCAGCTCAATTGAGCGCTTTAAAATGTTTTTTTATTAACGTTTGAAAATTCAACCAAGATAAATAAATATATAGAGCGTGAGCTAATAGTAGGAATTGAAAAACGATGAAAGTGTGGGATAGGTGTAATTTTGGTGTCCATGGCAAGTGTTTAGTTTTATTCTACGCACCATAGAAACACAAACTCAATTTTTTTTGTCTCCTATGGTATTCATTACATTTTCTTGCATTTCCAATAATATTGTGGATTTTGACAGCGTATTTGTCCAATGTCACAAAAAAAAAAAATGACGGTCTGTAGTTTCTATACCAATGTGCATGGAAAGTGGAAAACAGTTCTTCCTTTCATATATTATTCATGTTATCATATTAATGTATTCTGTTTTGAAAAAAATTAAAGAACAGAGTTTGGGCATATAATGGGCTAATTTCATCTTATCAAAAGCCGTTACCAAATGCCGCGATATCCACCAATACAAAAAACCGCCCAACCCGTTTGAACCAGTCATAATAAATTAAACATTTAGAGATTCTTTGTTCAAAAAATTCCGATGGCAAAACTAAAAATATATTGTTCCCGTAGATGGGGTTCTGGGATTTTATCAAAAAAATCACAAAGAAAAAAACAGTCGTTTTAAGAGCGATGCTTTTATAAAAGCCCAACCCCCAAATACAGGATTCAGCAAATATTCACAGAGTAAATCTCCGAAAGTCTTCACACATTCAAAAACCTCAAACACAATTGCCAGTGTTTAAAATACACGATGTAACAGTTATTCAAAGCACAGCTGAGCTAATCGCTAGTAAAAAACAATCCTCCTTTTCCTAGATAAAATGACTGATCGCAGAACGGGGACATCTTTATTTATAGGTGCGACAGAAATTTCCCAGAAAAAACCCGCTCGTGTCACTGAACGAAAACCTAGGGAAAATACTGCTTTCAAAAGATTCCAGAGGGCTCAGAACCCCCCAAATGGTCCCAATGAGCAAAATGTTCGCCAAAATGATCCAACTTGGCTCTACCGCCAAGATTTCGCCAAGCTCATTGAATTCCATTATAACGTAAGGGGCTTGGTAGCCAATTTTAACATAAATAAATATAACATTAAAAAAATGCTTTAAAAAACACTCAAATACAAATTATTTACACTATTTAACAAAATTCGTTTCAATATTCTTTTCTTATACTCTACGAAATATAGCTCTTTCATTTGCACTTATCATATTTTAATATTTATATCCGTTTTCCCCCCTTAGATTTTTTTTTTAAATTTTAAAGGGGTTTTTTTCGCAACACCGAACCCGACGTCTCAATATTGAAGTTTTTTGCTGCATGACCGTTTGTAATCTCAAATGTACCTCTGCATTGTATCTTACTTTTGAAAGGTTATTCGGTAATACTTGGGACCCCATTTGGCTGATTACCTAACTATAGCTTTTTTTTTGACAAATAGCCTCTTGATTTTACATTTTAGGTACTTTCAGCTATGTTGTATATTACGTCTTAGTTTCGTAGGAACATGGTCTGTGTATTGTATAATGTATGTTTCTGAAATTTACAATACATATTTTGTAATGTCTTATATATATATATATATATACATATTACATAACGTATCAACATATATATTACATCTGTATTGTAAATAACTTCCCTGATGAAACCAAACTTACTTTTATATTTTTATTTTAAACTTACCAGAATAAACATAACGTTATATCACAATCAATAAAATATATCTTTGATCCATTGAATCGATAAACCCAAAATTTAAATGCTTTTATGCTTTTTATTTGCCAGAAAAAACTGTATAAAATTACGAGTGTTTTATTGTTTTTTTCCATTCAAATTATTTTTATTAAAAACCTCTTTTACGTTTTGAAAAGGCAAGCTCTTTAAAGGAAAATTCGGAGTTTATAATCGACCTCGGGGTACACAACTGATTTCAAATATCAGACCTAAAATACCATAACCCAATATCATGCTGCAGGATATTTGCAATTACTTTATTTGAGAATAAATTCCAAAGTATCCAATTATCGTCTTATTTTCGATGCTTTTAAAGGGTTCCTTCCTGCCTAATAATGAATCGTTTGTAAGTTTAAAGTGTTTGAGTTGGGAGATTGGTAATATGGGAAAAGAGAATCGAAATATACATGCTGACAGGCAGCAGTCGTCAGCTATCTAATAGCGAATAACATCTTGTACCAGGAGTTGCAACTAAAATTGATTTCAAATGCAGGAAGTTTATATACGACATGCGAAGTAGGTTAATATCAGAGTTGTGAATATGTGAAAACTTCGCTGTAAAATTTGTTACTACTTGATGTGGGTCGATACTTGACAGACATAGGATATTTTAAGCTAGTGTTAAGTAAATAAATGTAAGAGACTCAATTAAAATGCGTATGTAAAGGAACAACATTGTTCGACTGCATTTGTATTGTTGCAGTTTAAGGTATCCGACTAGGTTCGGAGAGAAATTTTTCAGAAATTGATTTTCTGAATAATGTTATTGTTTTAAAGAACATAAATAGGCTTAAAAAGTCATAACGATTAAATAACTAACATGCATAGCCCTTTTTTTGAAAAAAAAATATTTTTAGAGGAAAATTTAGCAAAAATTTTTAAGTTAAGAAAAACGTGATAAATAAAAATAAATTGCACATTATGCAATTTTAACATCATTGATATACTTCTTGATCCCTCTGAAGTGTCAGAAACCGCAGGATAAAAAATAGTTTAAGAAATAAATATTTTATTAGCATTTAAATTTGATGGTCATGACTTTTCGTCAAAATTACTGCATGTTCTAAGCTAAAAATGGCTGCAAAATGTGATTAAATGTAGCTGTCTTAAAACCTGCGGGGTTTTAGACTTTGAAAGGCCCATAGCACATATGTTATAAATTTTATTGCATTTGATTGGATTATTTAGGAGATATCTCGTTTTTCGTGCACAAATTATCATGAAAAGTTCATTCTTCAAAAAACGAATTAAAAAAAATATATTGTTATGAGTTAGGTAAAGTAAATGCTATAAAAAGAACCTAAACTCTCTAGTTTTATGTATAAGTCCTTCTTCCTCAATAATTAATTTCTTCTTTCCCTAATGACCAAAACAACACCAAACATCAAACGCCTAAAAAGCACTTCTTCAACCTAGTCGGATACCTTAAAATAAGGTATCAGGTGCAATAAGGAAATTACTGTTATAAATTATATTTGAGATTGGATTTGTAAGTCACACAGTCTGCAAAATGTACATTATAAAATTATTCATAAATCATAATGAAAATTTTTTAACTTGAAGGTCACATTATATAAAACCATATGTTTTCAATTGATAGTGATCAAGAGATATTTTCATTTCAATATTCCGTGACAGTTTAAAGGGTAAACATTTTAATATCGCTTAGAATACTTATGCGATATACATATAAATTTGTTTGAACCAATTTCATTAATACAGCGTTTCTCAAACTGTGGGCGCGCCCCCTAGGGGGGCGTGACAAAAAATTATTTAAGAAAATTATTAATTTATGAAAAGTAAAAACAAACACAAAATACAGTCTGACATAATAAAAAATAAAATAACATTCACGCTGATATAATATACTTAGAAATGTATCAGTTCTGCACTAGGGGTATTTTATAATTAATTTAATAATACTAAGTAAGAACAAGTTCAAAAAATTACCAGTGACCCCATGGGCTTTTAAAATAAAAAAGGAAATCCAAAAATTAATATTTATCTTGATCACTTGTACGGTTTATAATTAATCCCTTAAATGCAAATCACTCCTCAATGCCACCGTTTTCCTTGTAGGCTTGCGTATAGGGGGAGGGAGGGGAGAAGAGGAATAAAAAAGCAAATTCTATGGAATTGGAAATGATCGGAATGATTTTATGGATAGCAGTGCACAAAAAAGATCATACTTCGGAAAGACGTATATATACGTCCGGGTCAATTTTTGTTTTGGCTAGCGAGACGGTTTATATACGTCGTGTTGTAGATTTAGCGTCGAAGTATAGTATTAATGAATTCAATACATTATTATTGTATGTAGGGGGCCTCGATGAAAATTATGACTGAATATTGGGTCGCTAATATTCAGAGTTTGAGAACACTGCATTAATATATGGTAAGATTAATATATAGATGAGAGCTATACGAGATGAAGAGAATGAGAGAAAACTTTGGAGGGTCTGATCCATACTAGTATAATGCTATTAAGTCGTCCAAATTTAGTCATTCGATTGATTGTAACTCAACAAAATTCTATCTCTATCTCAATTCAAGTTATCAACGTCAACGATTGGTAATCAGAACTGCAGCATGTGTCCTAAACTTATTCCACTTTTGTCTTCTATGTTTCTCTCCTTTCGATTACTTAGCAAGCAAGTTTATATTGACAAATTAAAGGCCACAGTTCAAAGAATTCAGTTCACACTGATTCGCATAGTTTAAAAAGAATGAATTTGGGAAGTAGAATGGATAGAACGGAATAAAAACATGTTTCGTTCTATCCGTTATGCGTTTCTAATGTTTTCCTGACTACACCCAACTGTTTTTTACACGGCCTTTTTTTACAGGATTTTGAAATAACACGGTTGACGAATTTAATGAATTTTTTTTTTACACAAATATTTTGTTCCACCACAAATTTCTAAAAAAATATGGGGATCCGTACCCTTGGAATGAGGAAGATTTGATCGAATTTATGACAGTTTATGATAATAAAGAAGTCAATAAAATGACGAAGTCGAAGATGAAGTTCAGCTATTAACAGATGATTTAATTATATTTTAAATATATTATCAAAATAGTTTATTTTTTAAAAACAAACATTTTAAAAAAAAGTATGAACATCACTTTATTTGCAATATGAAATGATTCAAATTTTTAAAACGTAAATCTTAAAAAAACGAATTTTTCCATTTCCCTTAAAGTTTTTAGATAAAAAATATTTTTTAAAAAAAAAAAGGGTTCAATTATTTAATCAATGATACATTTTCCATTTTTCTAATAGAGAAAGAGAGTTTACAATATTTTTCCCCCCAAAAATTTTTTATTTTAAATTCCCCTTTTTAAACCTTTTCAGAAAAAACCCAAAAAAATGTTATTTTGGAGGTTTTAAAATACGTCCCGGGGTACTAAAAAATCAATCTAAAACAATGCGTTGAAAAAAACCCTTTTTCAAAATTTTAAAAGAAAAAAATTCCTCTTTTATAATTAAGAATTTTAAATATTTCATGGGGCCCTGAAAATGAATTCTTTTTTTCCGCTTTTTCATTTAAAGTGTAATTATTTTAAACACTTTAAAATTTTAAACCAAATAAGACTTTATATCAAAGTATTTTCCCAATTAGGGGGCCTTTCAAAGTTACCAAATACCGAATATTTGAGAACAAAAAATTGCCCCCGGGAACGATCTTTCCCAATTTTCCCACCTACGTCATTCGGGTTATCGTTTAAACCGCTCTTTTCCCCTTTTCAAATTTAAAACCCCCGAATTTTTTTTTTTCCCCTATCATAATTTCCCTGATGGGGGGTTTCATTTTGCTTTTTTTTTTTTGGTTAGTAAAATAACTTTTAAAAAAGTGTAAGGGGTTTGGTCATTTTAATTTTTAACCTAAAACCGGTTTTACTAATTTATGGGCAATTTTTCGTTTTTTGGGTTTGGAAAATTACGTGGGGCGGGAAAAAACGGGTCGCGGAAAAAAAGGGCAAAATTGGGAAAGTTTTTATAACATAAACCGAAAACAACAGGGTTGTTGGAAAGGGTTTTGCTTTTTGAAAAACCCAAAATTTTTCCCATGATTGCCCGTCGTCAAATCAAAAGGTTTTTGGGCCAGTGAAATTTTTAAACAAAACCCCAAAAACCCCCTTCTTTTGCATGTGCTTTCCCCGCCCCTAAAAATTTCCCCCAAAGAAAAACCTGGTGTATTAAAAATTTCTTCTTAAATTTGTAAAAATTTCGGGGAAAAAACTTTTTAATATCAAATATGTTATCAAATGAAAAAAATAATAAGTGCCGGGAGGGCCCCCAATTTTTAAAAAAATTTACTATTGTTCTTAAAAGCAGCCAAAAAAAATAAGGTACGGGAAAAAGGGAAATTTTGGTTTTTCCTGGAAAACCCCTAAAACCAAAAAATGGGCATAAATATGGGGAAAATTTTCAACCGGGGTTTTAAAGGGGCCTTAAATATTTCCCCTTTAAAAGTTAAAAAAAATTTAAAAAAAAGTTCTTTTTTTCCCGGGGTAAAAATATTCCCGGTGTTGTGCCCCCTCGCAAAACCCGGCGAAGGTTTTCCTGGCTACCTTTTCCCAAAAAAATTGGGGGCCAAAAAGTTTTACCCGTTTGGGCTTTGGGTTTCCAAACCAAAAAACCCGGCCAAAGATTCTTCAAAATTGCAAGTTAAAATTAATATGCCATATTTTGGATGGCGGGGCCCTTTGGAAAATTTTAACGTTTTGTTTATTTTGAAGAAAAAGCTTACCTTAACTGGGGATGGGGCCGGCACCAGTACCGTCGCGTAAAAAAAGCGCCTGGAAACTTGGGGTCCCCCTAAAATTTGGAATAAAAACTTGGCCCAAAGTCTGCCAGCCTTCGATATAGGGTGGCCCCCAACCCCGGAAAAAATTTATTGGGCACCCCAATTTTTTTTATTGAATTTCGTTTGTTTTGGGGCCCTTTTAACGTTGCCCAGGGGCTGAAATTTTTAAATGTTTTTTTATGTCAGTTTTTTAAAAATTCTTTAGTAACCAAATTTAAAAGCCCCCGCCACCAAATCACCCGGTTAATACCCGAATTTCTTTTTTTGGGGGTTTTTGGAAATTTAATACTTTTTATAGAACTTTTTCTTCCCCGAAACCACATGTTTTCTTAAAATTTCAAGAAACTAATGTTTTGTGTAGCGGGAATAAGTAAATATAAGAAACAAACGCTAATCAATAAAACCAACTGAGGGCTTTGGGATAAAAAAACGAAATTTTTTTCATTTGAATAAAAAACTGACAGTTGTACCACATATATTTTACTTAATGATAAATTTTTTGGAAACCAAAATTTTTTAATAAACGTACACGCTTGTTATCGAGTAGTGATGAATAGTTTGTCAGTATAGTTTTATTCCTAATTTCAATTTGAATTTTTATATGTTATACCAGTGCTTCTTAAACTTTCAATACTAGCGACCCAATTTTTAATCATATTTTTCTTTGCGCCCCACTCCCCTCCATACAATAACGTATTGAATTAAGTAATAATGAATTTGACGTTAAGCTATAAAATGACTATAACTATAAACCGTTCAAATTATCAAAATACGTATTAAATTTTGTATGTAATTTTATATATGGCAAGCCCATGGGAGTCACTAGTATTTTTTAATCTTGTTCTTAACTTAGTTTTGATAAATTATCAAATACATTGTGCAGTACTGGTGAATTTATAAGTATATTATATCAGTGTAAATACTATTCTGACATAATTTTACTTTTATTTTGCTTTGCTTCCTTTCAGTAAATTTGTAATTTTTTAAACCTCATATTTTTCGACATGCTCGCGCCCCTTTTTTAAGGTTATCAAGCTTCACAGTTTGAGAAGCACTGTGTTATACGTATTTACAGACAGAATTTTCACTGTACACTAGTTGTAATTTATTTTGTAATAAAATGAACTGTTTTTGTTTTTTAAATATCTAAATGAATTTTTTATTACTTTTTTCGCACGATTTAATGGGGAAATATTTAGAGATTTTTCATCTTACACGATTTTTGAAAATTATCGAACATATCCCCATATTTACTATATGCCGCATGTATTTTTTACACGATTTTTTTTTTTGCTTGGTTTTCTAAGAAACGTATCTATAGCGAAAAAAATAGTTGGTTGTAATATTTCAGTTTCCATTCACCCATGACTTTTATGTTGAAGCTGATCATTTGTATATGAACTAATGAAATTAATTTATCTAAAAGTGCCAAACAATTATCATTTATATATTATTTTTATCATTTGATAACATATTTCGTCATATATAATAAAAGTTTTCACACTTTAAAGTTATAGCAGAGAAAAAGTATTCTTCACATTAGGTTTCACATAACTGTAAGGTCGTTTGGCTCATAGAGCACATGCAAAATAGTAGTTCTCGTGCATGTGACACAATTTCACAATGTAGCATTACTTTTGCATCGGTTTGACGACTTGAACAATACATAGTTTTGAGAAAGTCTGGAGTGTAATTTATTTTGACGCAAGAATAACCACTGTTTTTAATATATGTTGTTTTCTGCGGTTTCTCATGTGGTATATGAAAAGAAATGTTTGCTTTTCATTTGCGTACTTTGTTTCTCTCGCGATATTTGATTGTTACCAGCCGACGTGATTAATCAATTTCAAACTCAAGCGAAAAGTGTTCTTAATGAGTTAATTATAGTTTGGTATAAAGTTAGCAAAATGACCATCCATTTTTTACTTATTGTCAATTATTTGTGGATGTATGTTCAAAGAATATATAAATATAAGAATGATTATACCACTTTTATCTAGAATATGTCCATGATAATTGAAAAAGTAAATATTCGAACTGTTAATTCTGAATGGATCACTAAGAAAAACAGTTTCCAAAACGCTGTTACAGAGTGACATGTATGAGTGATTGAACTTTTATGATACGATTACCCAGCAGCAGTTTTTTTTATGTTCTCAGATAAATAATTCAATGGATTGTGTATGAATATTGCTATTTGAAAGAATCACCAGCTATGAAATCTTGAAGGGCTGTACATTTTGTAAAGTGATTATTTGAATTAAATTAAATGTGTTGGTAAAAAATATGTCACGCTTTCCAAATGGAGTGAAATAGCAATAAATAGAATTCATTTTCATTAAAATATTAAATATTATAAGTTCTATGAATATATAAATTTTGCAGAATTTTATCTTGTCCAAGATTTATTTTGAAATATAGATTTTTTGCAACGCAGGTTCAGATTGATTTTCAGTATTCACGAACGATATTATTTTACGCCTCTTTTGTATCACAATTTATTTCGAATTCTTTCTGAAGTATTAAGATCAAACGAATTAATAAAATAAAAGAATTTTATTGTAAATAGTAATTGCAAACTCTCTTTCGTCTATTAGAAAAATGGAAAATGTTTACATTGATTAAATAATTGAACCATTTTTTTATTTTTAAAAGTATTTTTCATGCATAAATACGTGAGAGGTGGACTCATAATTCGTTTTTTGAAGATTTACTTTTTAAAAATTTGATTCATTTCATATTGCAAATAAATGACGTTCATACTTTTTTATTAAAAATGTTTGTTGCTCTGTAAAAATATCCCCGATAATTATTCAAAAGTATAGAATAGAGGAATATAGCAGCACTATTGAAAAAATATATTTATGCAAGAGAATATATATATATAATTTTTGTATATTTTCGAGATTGATTCTGAGTCGTGGTGTCTCAAAAAATAAAAAAAATCTTGTGCGATATTATTATAAGTAAAGAAAGAAAATCCAGAATATATAAATGCCTATTCATCCAAAAAATTACACTTCCATTAATAGCTTTCATACTTATCATTGTAACATAGATATCACTTTTTATAGTCAATGGGATTCAAATTATAACATTAAGAAGTTAATTAATTACCCTAAACATAATTTTAAATTGGGAAATCCAAATGTTGGGCCAAAATTAGGTAAATCGTTCATATTTCACATATCATTTGTGTATAATTATTACTTTTAGAGACATTTGAAGAAAAATGGAACCTGTTACGTGGAGCTATGTACTATACCATTTGTTCCCAATCTTTTTAAAACCGGGACACTTTAAACGTTGAAATTTTTTACGTGAAATAAAAACAACAAAAGCTTTAAAACAATCACCCTTCCAGAAATCAAGAAAAAGAAATTGCTGATAAAAATAACACTCCTTTATTTGAAGAGATAAACAAAATCGTGTTGCAGTTGAAATATAGTTCCCAGAGTTCACCACTTGTTTCGAAGTGTTACCTTTTTAGTTAAAATAACATATGAATTGATAACAACAATTTTTTAAAATTTTTAAAATTTAATGTAATACAAGAAGAAATAATTTAAAAGTCATTTGCATATGCTCTTCTAAATTTTACAGGCTTTCGTAATCTCTTTTTAACATTAATTATCATTTGAAAAATATGCCTCGTAAAGATAAAAATGTTTAAATGTTGCCATAAAAGAATATTAAAAGTGTTTTGTACTTGTTTTTTTAGGTCTAGGTATTCACTTTTAACAGAGATACAGAATTTTCAGGAGTACTTTTAATGAACTTATTAAAAATACTCCTGAATTATATATTTTATTGGCTTACCTCCTTAAGATATTTTTAATTGTATATTTGGTTAGGTTTTATGTGTGTGATATCTTAGTTTCACGGCTCAAGTCACAATTAATGACAAGTTCCCCCAGAGGATTAGTAGAAAAGTCTGAAAAGTACCCATTGCATATTTTCATCATCAAATGTTCGAAACACTTGTTCAAGATCAAGGAACGTATTTTTAAATCAACATGAGGTGTAAGCTAACAGGTATAATCAACAAAATTTGAAGTGGGTATTTATTTTGAATGATCAGAAATCACATAAGCAAGGAAAACTGTACTCATAATGACATTCCTTTTTCAATTCCTACTATTAGTTCACTCTCTCCCTATATATATATATATATATATATATATATATATATATATATAGGGATACTTGGCACTTGGATATTTTATAAATTTTTATTTTATAATTTTTTAATTTTGTTTGAAAACGTTGGAATTTTATCTTCTATATTCGCCATTGATATTTTGAAATGGGATTTAATGTTATAAGATTCATATAATTTCAATTTTTTAATTGATTAGTTAATTTAATTGAAAGTTGTGATTGAATTATATATATTTATATATATATATATATATATATACCTTGTTCAAATTTTCAATCGTTAATAAAATATTTTCTATTCATCCATTCAAGTTTAAATACATTTTTTTAAAACTTGTAATGGATAGCCTTTGATGTTAATACAATTTTTTCAAATATTAATTCATTAATTAAAATAAAAATGAATAAATAGTTACAAACAAAAATAATAGTCTTACAGTATATATAGAAAGGTAAGTCGTTCGTTGTGTCCCCGTAGCGCAATTCATAGCTTGTTGGACTTTTAATCCAAAGGTCGTATGTTCGAATCCCACCTGGGATGGCCTAATTTCTGAGAATGTGATTTCTTTTTTACTATACTATTTTATTCGAATAATTAAATTTATTTAATGAATAAAGAGTAACAAACAAAACAGCATAGTCCGACACCATATATAGAAAGAAAATTTAAAATTGCGATGAGAATCGCTTTCTATTTTGTTACTGAATGCTGTGGTTCTGTCATATGTAAATACATATTTATATTAATTGTAACTTTTTAATAAAAAGAAACTAAAATAATTTTTTTCTTTGTTGACCTAAGTAGGAGTTGACTTAATTTTCTTTTTTATATTATTCGTTTAGGATTAAATTCAATACTTTAGTTAAAACCACTATATTTTCAGTGCATTCACAAAATATTTTTTTCGTCAAAAAAATTGTCAAGTTATGAAAATACTAGTAAAATTTCTCTCACAATTGTGTTACAACATAATATTATCGTCAAAGTGTTAAATCCGAGCTCTGTTTTCATAAATGAACATGCATGGATGGAGACTCTTCATGGGTGGCTGGATTATTTATACTCTTCGCCTTCCTTTTACTAAAAATCAATACCTTTGAGATTTATATGTACGATTGCGTTACACACTTATCTGTTTTCGGAGGATGATGTCAAATTCTGAAGAAAGAAAGAACAAGTTTTATTTCTTGCTGCTTAGTGCCTCATGGGTTATTGGAAGAACTATAATGGTAGCCTTGATGATCTTAGAAACGAGCTTTGGGAATAGTAAGCAATAGTTTACATTTTGTATCGGTTCCCTAGTTGAGGATCCTAAAGAAACAGACAAAAGCTATCAAAGGTTGATTTTATTTTTCAAAATTTCGTTACACTGAAGATTAAAGGAATATTTCAGACTGTTTGATGTTTGTTTATTAAAATACTAATCTACTTTCCCTGAAAGGATTTTCTAATGAATCGTTTAAATTCGAATATTAGCGACTAAATTCAATCCTGTTTCTTTTTTATTCAAGGATATCAGGAAACTATAACTATGTCAAGTATCTTTTAAATCTATAAAATTCAATTCGCGTTGAATTGCTAATTTATTTACATTTTGAGATTATTATATCAAAGATTTAATTGATACATACATATTTTTGTTTCTTTAACTATTATTTTTCTATCTATTCGTAACTTTGTATGTTTGTTTCATATATGCATCATTTACATAATTATGTAATAGTATCGTAAATTCAATAAGCTACTTACATATTTAGGCTACAGATATAAAAGTTGTGATATGGCCACTCTTTGGTGACCATATCTTTGATTGTCAGCGTGAATTAGAGGTGTGGGATTCTCAAAATGAATAGACATTTTAAAATTCTTAATATGACTTTATTAAGAATATAACTTAAACTTTTAGCAATTTAGATAAATTTATATAAGTGCGAATCTAATAAACCAAACACACAGCAATAGTTAAACCGAATCACGTAATTTAGACCACTTTATCTAAGTAATTATATTATCTGCCTACTTTCAATTCTGATAATTTTACAAGTCCTAATATCAAATAATCAGTCCTACCTTAATCCAAACTAAGATTCTATCACTGTACAGAAACACCTGGGCGTGCGTACAATGGTATGCACCTTGTAACAATGGGTCAATATCCTGGTAACTTTGCGATAGGCCGTCAATCCACACTCGTATCTCTTCCAAACATAACTTTCCTTAAATTGCCATTCTGTTTACTGAAACTTCTGTTCTTTTAAAAGCTACCTTATTTGCATTTCCTAATCGCATTTCGCTTCTTGGATTTTGGTTGGAAAAGAGTTGCCATTAATCTTGGCCGTCAAAGAACCCAGAGGTTATGTTAAAGAAAAGACGCGTGAGCCCGTCACAAAGTGCACGTACTTATCTAGACATTTAGATATTTTCTTACTAGAAGAGGGATGATAATGTAATAACAAAAAATAGTGTTCATGTATAATATATACAAGATTAGTGTATAGACAAATGCAAAAATATTCTAAATCTTACTCCTGTAATATTAATATTTAAATATATGAAAGAACCGTGGTCATTGGTAATGACAGGTATGGCGAATGGAAGGATTTCTTTAATTAAATATTTTAAATTGTTGATGTTGCATACTGATGTTATTGAAGAGGAAGCAGTGTTGATAGTTTGGTAATTTATTTTTATTGTACATTAAATACATAGCGTTCCGACAATACAGGAAGCAGACATGAGACACAAATCAGGAAGCAGCTAATTGCATATGGCAAACAAGAAATTAGAGTGGATTTTGAAGAATCCTCGTTTATATACGAAGTGGTACACAGGAATGCAACTCACATGACGTCCGTGGATGGAGCTTTTCTATTGGTGGAAAGATATCGTTCGATAGATTCCCGCCAGGCGTGTAACTAGTTATCATAAACGCGTGAGTCCTTCAGCCCAGGATATTACAAATTAAAAACATGTTCAAGACGAAATTATTAGGAATTATTATATATATTTAGCTTATAATTATTTTCGTAAACATAATTTACCTTTTTGGTCAGTTTGTGAGCGACTTACCCCTGAAGTTGCTCCTTCACCGTCTTGCCTACCTAAGAGTGTGGGAGTTTTAAAAACAGAACCAGAAGCTTCCATTTTAACCAATATTTATTTTACTCAAGACCACTAATCAACAATAGATTAACCTCTTAAGTGAATGTCCTAGGAGTGATAAGAGGAGAAAGCAATAAATCTTAAGTGAACAAGGGCAAGTAACCAATTTAATTTAACCTAATCTATATCGTTGACTACAATTCCCCAATCCACTAATTTAATACAGTGGCAAACACTGCTCTTAATTTTAAGCTGCGAAAATAAACTTTATTGTATCTCTCCTTCGTGGCGACTGTAAGAGTTTCTCACAGCTCCTTCTTTGTACTATTGCAAAACTCTGACTTTATATAGTCGAACTAATTTACATATCAGAGTATCTTCTTGAGAGGGATGGCTGTGAATTAAACGCGCATGCTAGCCCAAAGATTCCCCAAGAGGATTAGTGAGAATATCCCGTAATGATCCGTCACAAGTTGTAACTCAACTTGTATTATTAATGCTTTAATCTGTTTTAAATTTTGTGAATCTGGCAATAACTTGTTTGTTGTTCATTCATTCATTGTGATCTAAGTACTTTTGAATGCATTTTTAGTTACGTTCTCTTGTAATTTTTAATGTGGTTTTGAAATTTTTATCCATTATTTTCCATAGGATTTCGCTTAAAGAGAAATGAGGAAGGTTGGCTTGCCATAAAACTAGTAATATTAAATAAAAGCCACTTTTTACATAAAATTAAAAGCTGTTCTGAACATTGTTTATAATATAGTGCGTAGTATCAGTCTTTTTAAGTTTCCAAAATCTACATGACCCTTTTATCTTTACATTCAAGTCACTTCAATCTTTCTAGCAGAGATTATTAATATAGGTATAATATTAGAAACATAATACTCTCAAACAAAATAATTCCTTAACTAAATCACCAAAACACTAAGTTTTTTTAAAATTTAACCATGACGAGTAAGAAAACAAGGAATTTTTAATCAACTAGTGGTTTAGTATTGGTAAAAGTATTTGAGTTCAAAGTACCCCTACAACTCAATATCGTAAAACGTAATATCGAAAGCTGCATTAGCTGACAACAATTTTTGCAATTATCCAATAATTCATATCATTTTCAAAGTTTCATTACAATCTCTTCTTTAGAATGTTTCCATGAGGTGAAACGTAGGGAATTCGATTATTGACAAACAAATATCATCCATATGCGTCACCAACTAATATCCAAGCCAAAGTTTGTATTGATCTTGATGAAGACTGACTGGATATGTCACGCAAAGTAGAATATTATCAGCATTATGTAAACGTGAGCGTTATTGCTGTTGAATATAGCTGTATCCAAAATGGATCAATATCGATAAATGTAAGATGCGTACGTATAAGAAATACAAATTTTACGGGTGAATATGTATAACTCGAACTTATAAACTTTAGGTAAAACCTCAAAATCTATAAAATAATATTAAGTATGGGTTTGGATAAAAATTGAATAATAAATATTACAACTATATGAAATTAAATATCTTGATTTAAATCGTTTTAAAATAAGAAACGTTATTTATCAGTGAAATATGAAATATGGGACGAAAAAAATGAAGCAAGTTAGATTATAAGAAATGTGTCTGGATTTAATGAAGGAGCTAGAAGCCATTCTGATGCCCTTTCATCTTTTTTTATAAATTGATAGATGCTTTTTTTTTTCAAAAAAAATATTAAATTTATAATTTGATGAGTCGATTGAAATATGTTGTGATCTTATTTTTAAGAAAAAAATTATGCAACAAGTCAACTACCAATCGTGCAAATTTAAAAATCATATAATATTTCCTTTTCATGTAGAGGTTTGGGTTATAATTCCAGGGATTGAATACAGTACTGTTGATAGTATATTTTTAAATTAAAATGTGACTTTTATTTGGTTAAATAAAAGTTTAACATCTTGATTAAAGATATATTATAACATGAAATGCGGGGGTGAGTATTACTTTAAATGATTATATAAATATCTATTATAGAAGAGATATAATGAATAATAATAAGATTTTTTAATTCCTGCTTGAGAGTGAAAATATGATAAAACTCATCTGATGTCTGGAAATCATGAATGGTAGTTATATTCAAGCAATCTGGCTTATGTTATTGACTCCAAAATCAGAACATTATCAATATGTTTGTGGTAAGGTTTACAAATTAAACCAAATATCTCTTTCTGAAACTTTCCTTATAAATTTTTGGCATGGTGAAAATTGAATCATTTCATATCAGATTCCCTCTTTGAAAGATCCCAAACTAAAGAAGAGTCTTCCCCATGATTAAATTACATATCCAACCGTTTCTACATGTTATTGCTGGGTTTTGACTAAAAGTAATGAACAAAATCTCGGGGTAAAATAGTACATTTAAGGGCAGTTAGAAAGCTAAAATCTGGTTTTTTTTCACTATTTGAGATTTTTACATTTTCAAATTGTATAGATTTGAACCGTTCTAAAAATACCTTACTTTAACATCTAGGGTAATTAGAAGACCATAAAACCTATTTTTAAATAATCGTTGAAACTGGGCCACGCCCATTTTAATGGCGAAAAATGTAAACAAAGTACTTCAAAGTACATCACTTGACCATGGTTCAACGTTACGTGGTCCGTCGTCAAAAGCCCTCGTATAGCTGAACAGTGCGATGTTAATATTCACTCACTCACTCCACACATGGAATAACGAACGCAGAGTAATACCATCGGCCAACGCTGAAAAAAAATTATAACTTTGCGAGGAGCAGGAAGTAGCAGCTAAATTTGGTATTAAATTAAAGGTCTATATCTCTACTTTATGTGATTTAAGTGTTACTGTGATTAATCCATGTCAATCACAAAAGTTCTTGTCCATTAAACACAAAAAACTGACATACGTTAGTAGGAGTTACATGCTGTGTTAAATGTTATGTTTTTACAAATTTTATATAATCGAACTTGAACCTAATTTGAAAGTTAAATCAAGAAATTACTTACTCATAGTATCTATTTTGAAAAACACCTCGCTAAAATCTGCAAAATCCTTTTCAGAAGATACGATAGAACTTGCGACTGAAAAGGAGGCTCTTGCAAGTGTTTCTTGTAAAAAGAACAAACCCGATCTAAACGGAAAATTGTTGACGATTTCCATTCACTTACTGACAAAAACTGTTTACCACATAGCTAGGGAACTCAAGAAGATTATAAATTGTGGGTTGTTTTTTTATTTCGCGCAATTTCATTTTTGGACTTTCCGTGCGCCAGATTGGGAAAACTGCCCACTGTGCGGTATCTGTATTCCAGTTTTGGAAGTATAGCGTGCGTTACAGATAGCATGTTTCTTCAGATTACTTTTCTTTAACTTTGTGTATGATTAGTTGAATTTCATGTGTTACTTTGAATAATTTGTCCGACGCATCAGAAACTTCAAAAACATACTCATTCATCTCCTTCTATAGCAGGGGTGGCGAACCATTGGCATGCGTGCCATTCATGGCACGCGACACAATATTTTGGGCACGCCAGCTATCAAATTAGTTTGCATTTTATTTCAAAATAACAAAGCTCACTATAAAGTATTACGAACAAATGTGAGGATTGGTCATGGGGCGGCGGGGAGCACACTCGTTCGTTATTGCCTTATATTAGTTACGTCGTGGACTAAAATTGCATAATTTGTCTATGCATATCATAGTCGATTTCATTGACAAAACTGTGTTCTTAAGTCTATTTGTATTCTAATTATGAATTTAAGTGTTATTTAATATTGCTAATTCAACGAAAAAATAAAAAGAGCAAGAGAGTAAGTGTAACAAAGAATTTCAAATTTGGTGAATCTAGAAATATGCCATTATTAGTAAAGGGGGCAAAAAGATGTGTGTTTTATGTTTTGAAATAGTGGTATGCATAATATTGTCTGCTAAATGGCATTTCGAAACACATTGCGAATCCGCTTGTCAAAAAAGTGAACCACATTAAAAATAATTAATTGCTTAAAAACCGATTGCAGATGACTCTTATTGAGCATGCATTCTACTTAAAGTGTTATCTTACAATCCTATTATAAGTTATTTATCATCCACATACACACAATCTGCAACAACAGAAGTCACACTAATGTTACTTTAATTTGAATTACACGTATAACTAAAACATTTACAATTATACAGTGCAAAAGGAATTTTTTCGTATTAAATAGTTTTTGTGTTCTTGGTATTTAGTTTTATTTTCCAAATTATCACAAGTCAAAATTTTTGGCGACACGTCTGCACCTCATTAAACACTTCTTTAGGTTCGTCTCCCCTATCCTATAGTAACACACAAATTGCCTTATGACTATGTTTTATTTGATGTAACAGGCATATATCCCGATGCCCTAGTGAGAAACCTGGAGAAAAAATGACAAATAAGAGAAAAGAAGTATTCACAGTAAATTAAATCCATACCTTCTCATCCCCATTTTGCAATCTGTATTATTAAATGCAAATGCAAAATGACTGAATTTCTATTAAGAAATCTTTAAAATAAATTGAAAACTTTTATTTGATCGTATTGCGTTTAACGTTATCTCTTAAAATAAAATAACAAAATAAAGATGAAATATCCGCCTCCCCTACACATTTCTTATTGTTAGTTGAAATTTTTAAATGCCTCAGGCTATCCTTTCAACTGGAATAAATTCTAATTTTAGTTTTAATGGAATAAATAATATCGTCGAAAATATTGCATTAAGTTTTAGAAAAAGCTTTCGATATGATTTTAAGATCTACGATTTAGATTTATTTTTTAATTAAATGTGTTTGAGCTTTACTACCTTCTGCTTTTTATACTTATAAGTGTTATAAAAGTAAGATTTAACTTGGATAAATCCCAATTTTTTACCTGTTCACCTTTTTGTGTAAAATGGAAACACAATTATCTTTCATAATCCTTTGTTGCTCGCTTTTATGGTAAATATATAAGTGGTAGAACATTTTGTTTTCTCTCGATCGGCAAATCCTCATGACTAAAAGGAATATTATCCCTTTTTTAATGCTTTCTAAAAGGAAATGCTGATTTTACAGTTTCGTAGCAGCTCCTAAAAGTGTTATTTGAAGGTAACGGAATAAGTAATTTTTATTATAGTAGTCGCAGCAAGATTTGAGCTTTATCTTTCCGATAGTATATATATATTAAAAATGAAGACTAATATTTATGAAACCTTCTATGATTTAAATTCTATCTTATGCAGATAATGTTTTTAAACCGACCAAGTGCAACACTAGTTTCCAGTTTATACTTTTTCGAAATATATTTATAGATTTTACATTTAACATTTTATAATAAAATACAATTATAAAAAAAATAAGAATGAAAATGTAAGCGCACATTAAGTTTAATAAATTTTGATGAATATTTGTGCACGGTTTTTAAATAGGTTTTATATTGCAAAACACACTGCACAAAAGCGTTTAATACTGAACAAGGATTCCCAAAGTTAATAGGAATTTATAATATTGTTACGAATTTTGTGTAAATAGTGTAAATAATTTGTATTTGAGTGTTTTAATATTTGACTCTATGTGTTATGTTTTTGCGTTAAAAATTTTACCATTCACAAGCAATGCCGCCCTTACGTTATAACGGCGTTCTAAAACGGGAAATCTTGGCGGTGACCAAAGTTGCATTTTTTTGGCGACCAAGGCGGCCATTTTGGGATTTTGGGGACCTTTTTTGACGGCGACCATTTTGGCTTTAGGCGACCGGGGCGAGTTCGGAACCCCTGGGAAACTTCTGAAAATAGTGGGTCCTCCACTAGCAGACGACTATATTTCTGGTTTTGCCCCCCTATTGGGTGCTGCCGGGGGCGACGATGAGTCTTTAAAAACCCGCGAGTAGTGGGATTTTTTGATTAGCGATTAGCTCAGCTGTGCTTTGAATAACCTACTTACGTTATTTTTAAACATTTGTTATTGTGTTTGTTTCTGTTGAAAGGGTGAAGACCTGGGTATTTACTCTGTGAATAGCGCTGAATCCTGTGTTTAAAGGTTGAATTTTGATAATAAACGCATCGCTTAAAGCTTTTTTTTCTTTGTGTTTGTTTTGCAAAAATAAACCCTCGGATCTACGTAACAATATTCATTAGGTTTTTGCTCATTAATTATAAAATAAAATATAATTTATCGTAATTCATATGCAGTAAAAGTAATTCATAGCCTCACCTATAACCTAGAGAATTCCTGCTTTAAAAGAAAACAGAAATAAGAATTTATTTGTTGCTAATTAAAAATATCATACATTTTGAAATATGTAATAAGAAATTCTGCAACATACTTTTAAACTAAAAAAAGTTGTGATACGTTTTAGATTAATTTTATGACGTATTTTAAAGACTCAAGAACCATAAAAGACTCATAAACTATTTAATTGACTAAAATTCTCTGAACTATTATTAATTTCAAAAAGAGAATATTTCACGATTAATTCTTTAAATTCTACGAAACGCATTACCGTATTTTATATTCTGAAGATATGCTGAACATAAAATTATAAATTAGATTAAAAGATTATTAAAAAATAATCCGTCTTTGTATCTCTTAGGAAAATAATCTTATTGAACTAAAATTTAAAAAAAAAAATACATATTTTTTGAAATGTATAACCAACGATAAATCTCAGAAAACTGTAAAACTTCTTATTAATTAGTTGCATACTCGAAATAGGATTAAATGAGTTTAAAAAATGAAAAAAAGCTTCCCCTTCAAAGTCACGCTTAGGTTCTATTAGTATGATGTGAAATTTCATAAAAATTTAGGAATAGTGTTTCCTTTTAAAATTTATTTAAAATGTAGCATAATAATGTAGTATATTTATCCACTCTTGTGACTTCTTTTGAAGAGAGTTAATGTTTAATGATACTTTTTTTCATGATTCCATGATTTTCTTTTAAAATTTTATTCAGAGTTATTGCTTTCAAACATATTAATTATGTTTGAAAAACAATTAGTTTTTAAAAATTTAATTACAAAATTTTATATAAACACTTATTTAAAGTATATATAATCCTTTAAATTTTTAAACAACCATAACATTTCCTATTCAGTGTAATTTTAAATACGTTTTTTATTAATATGAGAAAATACTTTACTTGAATCCAAAGAGCTGACATATGTACTTTTTAATAACTGTAAACCTAACATGCATTTTTTTCTACAGAGCAAAACAACGAATTATTAAATATAAAAAGGAAACTCGTTACTATACATTTGCAACAGTAGCAGGAATCTAAAAGAATTGTTTACCATCAAACTTCGAAGAATTTTTTAAAAAATCATGCTTATTAGTTTTCGTGTTAAAAAACTTAATTGGAATAAATGAGCATCTATGTGCAGATGATGGTAAAAACATTGGCCGCTCTGTTTATTTTCTGACATATTTAGCAATATCTGGGTAGGAAATCTTCTAAAGTGGTCAAAAAAATTAGTTATAAATCCTAAGCCAAATAACTCTAAGTTCACATTTTCAATTGCAGATATATCAAATATACCTTATTCCATCAATAGTTCTATTTAATATTTAAGTGTTATCACAACCTAGAGCTATTTGTTGAATCTTTGCACCTGTTTAGTGAAGAATAACGTTGTACATTTGTCTCAATCATTAAATGACCTTTACAATCATTATGAACCCCCTTACACACAATTTTGTTTGCTCACCATTTATATAATTTTTTAAAAAGAATTCAAATGTATAATCAAGACAAATACTAGCCAACTCATCTTGTGGTAAATCTTTAATTTGTTGAGATATAATAATTACCACATTGTAATATAAGTAATTTTTTGTAGAACAAGCCTAATGAGAGAGAATTACAAGTACTAATACACTACGAATATCTGAATCCCAAAAGAAAATTTAACTCGACAATTTACTGTCAAAAAATAATTATTTACGTGAGCTACTTAAATATTCAAGCAAACCATACTTCATTAAAATACTTTATAATTCATACTTCATTACTGTTGTTTTAACGTCTTATCAGAAAATCACAAAGCTAGTTTTGAGAAATTTTTTTTGTATCCATCATACCTCCGAAGACTAGAAGAATAATATGAATATTTGTTTCCTTCATTTAAATTTTTTTAAAGAACTCTACGAAATGAAGTAGGTAAAACTAAGCATTGATTTAGATTTATTCAACAACGAAAGTATATTTATTATGCTTTTATCATCTTTTAAGAATAAATACGTTCATACTGCATTAATTCAGGAGTATTTTCTGACAAAACTGTCCCGAAGACTATTTAATACAGGTTTAATTCCTAAGAAACGGTGAAACCATCTGTGAAATTTTACATATCTTCACCAATTTTTAAAGGATACCCGAACTGGAGCCTATACAAATTCATGAGCATACTCGATAAGATTTGGATCATCGCTTTACAAATCCAAAGATCTGATGAATATTCTAATTTCCATTGCACTTTTTTTTCTAAAAGGCAGCAAAGCAATTGAATAATTTCATTCTTACATATATTAGATGAATCAAGTCTATACAATTAACACTGGGAATGTTAAAAATAGATGATAGCTTTTTTTTTTTATTAAATAAAAAAATTATTAGATTGAATATTAAAACAAAGTTAATGACATTTGCATAATAATAATTTTTTAACTATAAATATATATAATTATATTTTTGTAAAATAATCATATTTTTTCGTTATAAGAATCTAATACCACATGATTTCTTTAATATTAATTGTTTCTTAAAATATAGACAAATTTAAATGTATTTAATCTTAAGTTTAAAGCTTTAAAGTCATTAATTCTTATGTTTATGATTCATGTAGCGTTGTTTGTATAAAAAGTTCGATTACTGAACTACCTCAGAATATATACAGGTGTTTAAAAAATTTTATATTTTAGCAATAACGGCTTTATATAGATAACTAATATAAAATTCAATGGAATGGACTTTATTTCTAGAAACTTTTGATTTAAGTGCGGCATTTAAAAATGCCAGTAAACAGGAATTATTCAATGACACTTTCCCTCCAAGATCTCTTTTAAGAGATGTAAATAGGCTTTATATATATATATATTGAATATTATTTACAACAGCAACAAAGTGTTTTGTCAGTGATAATGTCACAGCAGGAACAGAGATATCCTATGAAGTTGGTTATATTATTGGTAATTATACGAAATCGCTTATACTGATGAAGAAATTGTGAAGGAGTGTCTCTAATTTAGTGTTAGTGGCAAAAATAAAAAATATAAAAAATAATTTTTAAAAAAAGCAAAACAGGAGTTATAATATTATGATCAATTTACCACATTTAAAATTACCAATGTTGGTCTTAAGGCATTTCTCTCCCCCCTCCCCGTTTAACCTCATGTTGTGGCCCACGTGAAACAGCTAACATATGTGTGCGGCCCAGTGGAAAAAAAAGTTTGAGTCCCCCTGTATTAGATGATAATGATTTGTTTACATCTCCAATTATGGCATACAAAGACATTTTGGAAGTTTGTTCAAAGCTGAAAAAATATTGCTGAGGCATTTTCCGATGACGAATATGACATGGATAATGCAACTCCTTTTTCTAAGTCATCCGAAATGAGGAACATCATGAAAAGTATGCGCAGTTATTTAGACGCACATTGCAATGGCAAAATAAATACAAAAAAATGGACGACATCAAACTATTTGTTGAAAATTTGATGATCAATTTGATGATAAAAAAGACAGGCAAAGAAAAATATGAGATTAATTTTCAAAAACTCACAAAATGTTTTGTTTTTCAAAGAACTTGGAAAATTTTGTATTAAATTTCATTAAATTCTTGTGAATGTTTTTTCCCATTGATTTACATTAAACACATACATATGCACACATCTATACAAGTAAAACATACTGTAATAAACTTAATTTTGTTGAATATATGTTTTTTTTTGCACTATCCTTTAACACGAAATTCTTTTACCGAGAAAAAATATTTCAGTCCCTACAGTTTTGTATTAAGCGATTTTTACTGTATCTCTAATTTTTAAGTGTGGTTGGTTGTATTGCAGGTTTATATATAAAACTACCTTCGGAGGTCAAGGTTAATTCCCGAATAAGATGGATAAGACTGGATTTGTTTTAGTCATTGGACTCTAATAACCTACCTAAGAGCAACTTTAATGTGAACGCTAATGACCTTGGTAATGAGCTACAGAAGGGATTTCTAAAAGCAGGATAATCGCTGATTTTTTTAGATAATATCCCTAGTTTAAATCAGGTTAAGTTCAGTATTATCAGTTCTTTCTTTTGTAGACATTTAATGCTTCTAGAAGATTTAACAAACTACTTGAATCGATTTAGTATTTCAAGAGATTGTCGTTTTTTTCCCCGGTCGCATCCATAAAGGTCAGATATGTCTTAATTTGAAGTCTCGAGTAAAGATTTATCCCTTAAAAAGTCATGATCATTATTTTTACTGTCAGTTAGTCTATATCATAGGTTCTCAACGTAGGCAATAACACCCCCTTATGGGCATTTGAGGTTTTCGGGGGGGCAGTTAAAGACCCAGAGAAAATGAGGGGGCGTTGAGATGACACTGAAGGGCTTCAGCAGATTAACCAAGTATAGTCTAAAAAAGACTTAAAAAAACACGCTGATTATGTACCAACAAAAGTAAACTTTGATATTGGTTACCTTATGTTGATTGTATGTATTTAAATCATTTCTATCACGTGTACGCAAATTCACATATTTCGGTAGTTCGAAAAGTGGAGGAAAAACGTAAAAATTACATCACATTCAGACCTACATTAAATTGAATGCTATAGTAAGTTTAGATTCCTGTTGTGTACGTGTTGTCTTTGTTTGTGAGCAGTAGGAAAAATGTTTCGTCCACTGCATTTCATTACGTATGTTATCCAAGAAATATAATTAAATACGTTAACCAGGAATTAAAGGCTGGAACTGTAATTTTTTAATTTTTATTTTGAAAGCAATAATTTATTAAGAATTTCTTCTTATAATCAAAACAGTTCAAAAGCGATTTTATAACATGTAAGCTAAAATTTTTATTCCACTCTTTTAAATAAAGAAGAAATTAATTAGCGTTTCAATTCCAATAATATGCTATCTAAAATTAAAATATATAATTTTACACATTTAAAAATATTTGTTGCAAAAGCTATTTCAGATTCGCAAATAAAAAAAATTGGAGGCTTTAGAAAAAAATATTAATTGAAAAAATATATTCTATTAGTAATAGAATATTTTTTTAAGTTTAATTCTTGTGTTTTCACCATGTATTATGTACGTTCTTATTTCTCTAGAGTGGGAGTAGGTGGTATCAAAATATTCACTAGAAAAGGGGGCGTCAGCTCAGAAAAGGTTGGGAACCTATGTTCTATATATATATATGACAGGGGTTGTCGAGTGGTAAGCAATTTGTTTAATTACATCATATTTTAGATGGTTGATGCAATATTGACGAAGCAATCCTTTGTAAATAGTTAATCCTGTCTATTGTACATGCAGGCAGATACAGACATACACATCTTAAACATCATTTAACTGAGAAAACACACAGCACAAAAAGACACGCGTGTTACATTGTGAAGAAAACAAAAGAGAGGTTTTCCAGAGTCTCGGAAGGGTTGTGTAAAGCGGCAAACGGGGTGAAGTTCCGAACACATGACCTCCATGAATTGACCTTGCTTTTGGTGCAAAGATATCGTACGATAGCAAATTACGTAAGGTGTTAATTTTTAATATATACAATTATGATTATCCTGTCATGCCAGTACGCTAGTTAATTATTTACGCGCGAGTCCTGAAGGCCAGGACCATTACAAATTAAAGGGTTTCTTAGATGAAAACAAAAGGAATTATTACATATATATATATAATGCCATGAACGGCGAGGTGGCAAAGTTTTATTTATTTATACCATGATTATGTCATATGTTCTTGAACAGTTCAGTTGATGAGGCTTGTTCTGGGGAACAGGTATTCAATTTTTTAAACTTGTAGGCAATTGGACGAAATACAAAATAGAAGCAACAAAGCAGCATCAGACAAATACAAAGCGTGGCGTTACATAGCAGTTACAATAAGCAGCGTACTTTCCAACAATCTTGGCTTCTTACATGAAACACAGACCAAAAGCTCCAAAGTTCACACGACTTTAGTGGAAGGATCCTGTGTTTGGTGGAAATATATCGTACGAGGGGATTACATAAAGGATAATTAGAATACACTGAGCTCTCTTTAATTTCTAAGAGATAAAGTTACGATTACGTCCCATTAGGAGGTTAAGATAATCGTTAATTGTTTGTGAGTCAGGAAAATTACAAATTAATAAATTATAGTTTAAAAATAACTAAAAAACACGCTCTTTTATAGTGAATCGAACTAAAAAGTATTTTTAGTTCAATCTACAATAAAAGCCTGTTTTTCTAGTTTTTTAAAACTATCATTCATCCTTTGTTGAATTTATCCTTGAGTTTGATATTTGTGGCTGCTGGAATTAGTTTTGCTCTTTTTAATGGATGTTAATTAATGGATCTGTGTGTGTGTGAAGGGTATTTACTCTCTCCGTTAACGGGGCCTCGGATTGCTATATTAATTTGTATCATCACTTCTAAACGTATTGCTTCATAAAAATAAAAAAAAATATTTAGCAGTTTAATTAAAATTGTTTAAATTTTAGCAGTTAGTGAATTTTTAGTTATTTTTATTCACATGCACAAGTCTTTTTTTTCTGTATTTCCATTTTCAGAAAAACTACGCACCCACCCACCCTACCTTTTTGCACATAAAGAATACTTTTTTATTTTATTTTTTACTAACCAGAAGCCTATTTTGCGGTTTTAGGGTTGCACCTTAATCTTTTAGTTGTTATAACTGGAATTAGTTGCCAAATCTAGAAATGTCATATGGAATTAGTCACCAAATCTGAAAATGGTTTATGCAATTAGTTGCCAAATCTAGAAACGATATAATGCATAAGTCGCCAAATCTTGAAAATCTTTAAAATCCTTAATTATTAAAATCCTGATTAGGACAATGAAACAAAATTATGAAATTATTGTTTTGTAATGGGTCCTTGACAAGTGTGCGAAATTTCGAATTAGTCTGACCTTTTAAATTGGGTAAAAATCGAGTTCAAAGATACCATTACATGCAAGTGAAACATAAAAACGTGTTAAAAAAGTTTTTAAGATGAAATTAACGTCACAATTATTGTATATATATATAATATATATAGTTTCATCGTAATTAATTTACTTTGAATGAATAACCATTTCAAATATCTGGTTATAGAAACATTTCAAAATATAATACTTGTAGTAATTCAGAATCAAACGGATAACTCATAACAAAGATATGTAAGATACATGAATATTTTTAGCATAAACTATAGAGGAGATTTGGAAACTGAAACACAATTACTTTCTTCACGAATGCTTACATTTAAATAATCCTATTTTTCTATAATGAACTGTAGTTAAGCATATAATTACAAAAGTATCATCTTAATACAATTAGGGACAAAGACTGGAAATAAATTAGATGTAAATAACGTGTTGAAACACACTTACTGATATATTAGACAATATAGCTGTGTTATTAATGATTCTAAGAGTAATTAGTAAAAACACTATTAAGAGAAATGAAACAATTGTTTTATAAAAACATTCTAGCATAACTGAATGATTACGATTTCAGTGATTAATTACTCTTTTACAAATCTTTTACAATTACGTAAATTTGAAGCGGATTAATTAAATTAGGATTCTATTCTTCGAGTATAACTTTTCTATATTTTGAACCAGCTGCATGACTCGGCGTTGCTCGGGGTTTCTCTAATTATATAAATTTTTCCTTTCCTTCACAAACTCAGGACTTCTAATACTCTTTTTCAAAATGACTTCCACCTCCTTCCTCCGCTTAGTCCGGCGTTGCTCGGGCTTTTACCAAGTGTATAACTTAAAATTCCCTGTTTCGAAATTTTTTCGCTTGTTTTCTGTCAGACAGGTTTATTTCCCCCCGGGTTTGCATGAACATTTTTAAATCCATAACACATTGTCATGGGAATTCCCCTTCCCCTATGATCTCTCTCGAGTAAGTGAACAGTGGGACTTTAATATTCGCTCATTCACTTTGCAACTTTTTAGGCCCCGGAAACGAAAATGCACCTTTTTAAAAGTAGTTGTCTGTCGAGAAAAGTAGAAATTTTTATAATTACAAAATTTCGCAGCTGTATTAAATGTTGAATTAAAATTGTGAGCAATTTTTGAAATGTTCGATACACGGAAAAAAGTTTCATGCAATAATTTTTATAAATAAAGAGGTTATAAAAACTTTGATTTTGAAAAATAGTTATTAATTCTTTAAAATTTGAGTATATTTTAACTGATGCAACATATTTTTAAAACAAATAAAATACTATAAAGAATTATAATTTATTCAAGTAATTCCCAGTTGAATAAAAATGTCACTTTGTCTTCTATTTCTTAAAAATATTAAAACTACCTTTTTTACTAATTATTATAATACTTATTATTACACTTTCCTGAAAGGTTTAGAATTATGTATTGACAGACTTGTAAAACCCTCGATATACATCCAGTATCAATATTACTGTAATTTTGTTATAAGTTAATAATATTCCTAACTATATCCACCGTTCTTCAAGTTTAGTGAAATGGGTGTCCAACACTTAACCTTCTTCAACTAAATTTGTTTTGTATTTCGATATTATCTTTTGAACTGTAATTTTGTTTCAATATTTTTTGAGTCACTATAAATAGTATTTAAATTTTAAATTATTGCCTTGCTTAATGGAAACTATTATTACAGCTTTTCATTCAAATGGGAGAATCGATCTTATGTTAAATTTAAAAGACATTTATTGAGTGTGAGGACCTGTTAATATTTAACTTACAAAATAATTTCACTAACGTCATTCAAACTATTCAAATAACGTTTTTTCTCACGTTGCGTAAATCGAAAAGTACACCGAATCTTCGAATTCTGTGTAAGCGACCTTAAATTACCATAACTGAAAACTATATAGCACGATTTCAAAAACAGTGAAAAGCTTTTTCTGAAAAATGGCATAAATCTATCTTGGTTCAAAATGCATTCTTTTTCAGGTCGACTGATTCGAGACGCATCCGTTTTTGCAAGGATTTTTATAGAATAATCGTCTGTGTTTTGTCTTTAGAATTTCAGTGAATTTTTATTTTAATTAATATTGCGCAGTCCGTAAATATCAAGATTTAAAATTTGGCGAACGTAAGATACTCAAACTTTTCTAAAATCATAAGCAAATAAACAATGCTCTTTTTTCGATTAAAATAGTATAAATAATTTATATCTGGGAGGTATAATACGTTAATATTACTTTTTGTTGTATTTATTTTATGTTAAAATTGTAATCAGCCTCACACTCCGTCTGTTCAAGCTTTCGCAGTTCCTGGCACCTGGTGTAGACAAAACAAAATGCAAAGGTTTGCATCACACATAAAAGATAGATATTTGCTGTCGCGAGCTTTTTTTGCAGATGGCATAATTCTTTCCTACTTACTTGACAATTATTGTTATATTTTGGACACTTCACACAATATCTTTATAAATTATAGCCTATGTGTTATTCTGATGTATAAACTATACTATTGTAAAGTTTCATTGAAATCCATTCAGTTGTTTTTGCGTGAAAGACTACCAAACATCCTCACAAAACTTTCACGTTTATAATATATATATTTTGAATAGATAACGCAAAATTTATCCGTTTGATGAGTTCACATCATTTAGCATTTAGCTTTATTAAATGGAAGTGATAAAAAATCAGATTTGTTCTCGATACTCTTTACTTTTACTTTTCTCAAAAATTAGCAAACCACTACAATTTCAGTTTGTTGAAATTGGAAAAAAATAAGCAATATGCTAAAAGTTATCAACTCGTTTATAATTACGTGTACCAAAATATGCCTAAACTATACAAATATAATTTTATGTTATAGATTATTCAAAATAATTTTAAGGAAGCAAAAATTTGGCAATTCTGCCATTTCGATTTCATGGGTTTGTTTTTGAAGATTAACTTAGTTTAAATGCCTTCATAGCAATAAAAACTTATTTTAAATGCCTTCATAGCAATAAAAGCTAAGTCCAAGAGAAAAGCCGTAATGTAGAATAATGTAGGGAGGTTTTGGGCTTTGGAGAGATGTCTGATTAAGTTATATTTTCTACAACACATAACATCAGATATGACTTATGTAGGTATTCATTGAGCAATGAGAACCCCCACTTCAAGAACTGCTGGATAGTCTGATGCTGAGTATGGACAAACGATGTTATGGGACATTGCATTCAGGGGAGCATCTCTAAGGAACTTGGGTTTAGTATTTTTCTCTTAGCCAGGTATGGTTTATCGCCAACGCCATTCTGTCAATAAAGCCTTTTCTGCTTCGTTCAATACAGCTCAATTTTTATTTTTTTTTTTGCTATTGGGCTTTCTTAGTCTTTTGTGCATTTCATTGCGCTTCTTTAGTACGGATTTCAATTTTCAGGTCACTATTTCTGAGTAATGGTAAAATAAAAAAAAAAAATTGCTCAAATTTGGCACAAAAATGCATACGTATATATTTATATGATTAAAGGAACCTATAGATACAATATGAACAAACTTGTGTATATTTGTGCATCAAAAAAGTAATTGATCTAGAAAAATGTTAGAAACATTTCCTTCCATGAAGAAAACGAATATTATTATATATATACTTTTAGGTATACCGGATGTCTGAAATGTTTGACTACACTTTCAAAAGAAAATACCAAAGTTTTTTTAAAGTGTTTCATTGCATTTCAATGTGCACATTAATGGTTGCGCGCAACACATCGAGTCTGTACAAAATTATAACTACGTTACAAAAAGCATTGAAGGATCAATATTCTGAATAGTTACGAATAGGATATTTGTAAACAGTGTTCATCGCGTATCCCCACAAGAAAAAGTTCAATGGTGTTATGACTAGAGATCTAGGTGGCCACGGGATTCTCATCCATTGCTTGAAGTTTTCACCTAAAATCTTTCTCTCACTTCCCAACTCCTCTGTGGTGGTGGCCCATTTACATTGTACATGAGTTGCGGATTTAAATTTGATAAATAATTCTACAACTTGCACTTGTTCTTGTAGTGAAGCCGTTTTAAAACGATAATGAGTCTAAACCGTTGCACTATCTATTTTGCATTTTACTAAACAGAAATTTTAACCTTTTCCTAATGGAGCATAAGAAACCGTAAGTGAAAATCTTTGTTTATTTTTAATTCATTTTTAAAAACGTAGCAGAACTTTTCAGACACCTTATATATTTTACACACAATATACGATTTAGTAATGTCAAGTACATTGTAAGTTATTTTATTATTTGACAAAATTTATTATTCCTAGCCTTATGTCAACCTACCTGATACATTTTATGTTTTTTATCCTACGCGCCTTATCATATTTTTTTATTAACCCCATGAGCGAAATTTTATTTTTAGTTTATACAGTTCTCTTTTCAAATTACAGTTATGAAAACAGTTATTCATGAGATGTTTACAGTTCACAAACAAATATGTACACTGACGTTTGTTATAGATTTTAGAACGTGCCCAAAATATTACTGTTAAGTTACATACCGGTTGGATTATTTTGCTGGATGGATTATGTATGTAGCTTGGTTTTCCTCACTCGATTTAACACATGAAACCAATATAATAATAAAAAAAAAATTGCAGTCCTTACTTATACTGTAAATGGATCGTAAATGCGCGTTTACACTCAAAGCATAAATGGAAGGATTTCCAATCCTCGTATTTCTGAAACATAAAACTTCTTACTGTTATGAACCAATTTATGATGGGCCAAGTTAGTAGAATACCTAATGTATTATAGAGAGAAATATTTTATCTTAAATGCACTTTGAGAATGGAACAAGAAGGATTAGTGTTTTATAATGATCCTGTTTGTCAATTCTTAAGTGGTCTCAAGGTAAATAAAATATTTAATGTTGCTTTCCACTAAAAATATGGGTGGGTTTCCATTAATTTCCAGATGTATAAGGTCTCAATATTTTTAAAGGAATGTGCATTCTTTTCTGTAATGTAATTTAGATTTAATCGTGATTGTATATAAAGTTACCAAAAGTTTTAATAAGAAAAGAATGGGCTGAAATTGTTAAATCACCATAAAAGTTCTATTTGTGTTTTGTTATTGAATTAAATTTGAAACACTTTTGAAATATCTCTTGCAACGTTATCTTTTTGTTTCTTAACCTTATATTTGGTTATGGACTACATTAATAAAAAATTGCTGTAGAGCATATGTAAATATTTAAAGTATGCAACTAAGTTTGAAGCCGTTATTAAAGATTTATTTTATTTATATTTAGTGTAACTTGTGTGAATCAAAATATAGACGTAAAATTGTTTTAAAACTTGTATTATAATACAAAAAATTTGATGCAAGTTTTTGACAATAAATGAAGAAAAAATTATACAGTTTTAAGATATTCTCCTTTTACAGCAAATGTTTCTACAACAAAATTTTGCTGTACTTATAAAGCTTAAATTTTCCTACAGAGACAGAACTGGGGCTTTCTCATTATTTTCAGAGTTATTATAAATCGAAATATTAACTTGTGTTTTCTTATAGAATTTCTCTTCTCTGATGCATTAAAATATGAATAAAATCTTCTTCTGAATTAAATATTTCAAAAATTCTATACCAGGCTCTCATGAATAGCTTGAAAAACATTTGCACCAAATTTTATCGAAATATATTAAATATTTTGAGTTACCACATTTTAAAAATTGTAATTCTAAAAATATAGTTTTTCAGAAAATAGCCTTAAAGACAAAAAATGCATTGTCAACAAAAATAAATGTATCAAATAAGTCAGAATTTTCAAAAAGTATCTTAATATGTTTTTAAATTTTTTTTTAAAAAGTAGGGTATATAAATTTTTTTAAATAGAAAACGAAAAAATAAATGTTTATGGGAAGACCTAAACTCTCGGTTTCGAAATAGCAGCCTCCGATTTCTTAGAAATCGTTTTACACTAAAACATTTATAATTTCATTTCCAAATTTCGTACGTTCAGTAGAAAGTCAAGTTTAGAATATTAATATTTCAAATATTTCAATAGATAAATAGAAAAAATATATATTTTCTCCATAATTTCATGTTTTTAACATAATCGGATACTTTAAAACAGGTTTAAAACAGGTATGTTCTAGGGAATTAGTTTTATAGAATTTAATCCAACTTAGTATTGTGTTTACGTTTCTTAAGTTAATTGGTTAAATTCCTTAGAAAAAAGGCCTAAGTATGTAAAAAATTATTTTGTTTTATCTTTCATTTCATTCATTTTGTATACACTAGTTGGTCATAAAAGAAATACAACACGCAATTAAGTTTTAAAAAATGAAAAAAAAAATCATGATTAGTTTCCGAATTTAAAAATTATAAGTTTGTTAGAAATGAAATTGCTATATCAATAATGGATATTTATAATTGTAATTTTTTCATACACTTTGAACATTGTGTTACTCAATTTTTCTTTCTTAATATTTTGGATGGATTTTTTTACATTATTTTTTTTATTCATAAATATTGACATTTTGCCACGTATTTCTTCTGTCCTTTTTACATTTTCATTTTTAGTTTATAATGCTAGGTAGGAGATTAATTAGTACTACAGTCATTCGCGTGCTCATTACATTTAGATCAGATTGAAAACTAAGTAAATATGAAAATTCACTAAAATTAACTTAAGGTATCCGACTACGTTCGGAACCGTGATTTTGCAAAAGCGTATAAATGGATAATATTTATATTTAATGTCACTTACTTTAGAAATTGTTTATAAAATTATTTTAAGAATAGTATTACAATAAAAAATTATTTAGAAACAATATTTTGACAAAAAATGAACATAGAATGACCCGTTTTCAAAATATATTCTCCTTTTGTGAAAAATGCTTCTATTACAACAATATTTTGCCTGTATATAGCTCAAAGCTCTGTATAGAGGTTCAACTAGAATTTTTGAAATATATAACTTAGAAGTGGGTTTATCCATGTTTTACGACAACAGAGGGGAGCATTTTTAAGCAACAAATGCCGATAATTATTTCAATGGTGTTGTAACTCTGAAAATAATGTGAATTTTTCAAAACTCATAGTTGAGCCTCTGTACAGAGGTCTGATCTATAGACAGGCAAAATATTATTATAATAGAAGCATTTTTCACAAAAGGAGAACGTTTTGAAAAAAAGGTTATTCTAAGTTAGTTTTTGGCCGAAATATTTTTTTTAAATCACTTTTTTTGTCAAAATGTCCTTAAAACAATTTTATACATGTATTCTAATCTAAGTGACACTAAATATCATGAAAATTATCCATTCATGCGCTTTTTTAAAATCACGGTTCCGAACGTTGTCGGATACCTTAATTTGGATAAAAGGAAAAAAATTGAAAATTATATACTTTTGTATAAAAGTTTGATCTATATATATTAAAGTCATCATTGCTCCATAAGTATTATAAACATCATTGCATTTCTATTTTAGACTTTCATTAAGAAAAAAAAACTTTTTTTAGCCTTGAGTTCGGAAAGAAGAGTTGGGAAGCACAAAATGGTGTCATTTTTATTACGTTAAATATTTGGTTATTTTCTAAGAAAATCAACTATATGTATTGCAGGCAAAGACAATTTAATTCCACAAATAATATCGTTCAATGAAAACAGAGCTTTAGCCAAAATCCCTTGATGTCTTTCTACCAGAGAACTTTCATTAGAAAAATAAGGGAAATTTGTTCATTGCATTTACAACCTGCTGAGTCTCAGACAATTGCAGAACTTTCACTAATCCGCTAAAATGTTTTTGTTCTGTATTCTTTTCAATAGGTATTTGATTGCTAAAAAACAAGTCGCAATACTCGTGCAGTATTTTTGTTTCTACAGTAAATAATTTACTTTTTGAAACCATAAGTTTCTTCTATGTTGTCAGTTCTCTTCAATTTATTCTCTATTTTCTTGATTTTAATAAATAGGAATACACTCTTTAATCGTTTAAGTTTTTGTTTTGTTTTAAAGTTTAACAACATAGTTTCAGCTTTTGTTTATACAAATTTAATTTTTTGTGTGAATATAAGGACATGTTTCCGAATTTATTGTTCTTATTATTTTCATCTCAAAATGTACCAATATTCTTAATACTATACTTCATTGTGTTTAATGATTTGTTCATTACAGAGTTTGATTGAATGGAAATATAAAAATAAATTTAATTCGGTAATATATTTTAAAAAGAAAAAAGGCTTACACACAAAGATTGCATCTCTAATTTCATGTGGGACAGGATTGTTATAAAAATGTTTTTATACATATTTATATATGTTGGAAAAATTTTTGTTTTGGAAAATAAATCAAATTTAATCAGAAAATATTTTAACCGTTATTTAAAATTACGAGTACCGTCGGCAATAGCATTCGATTATTTTTGATGTGTGATATTATTAAGCAACATAACAATTAAAATATCCAATCATGTCCAGGGGACATTAGAAGGGAGCCGTATGTTTTTTAACGATAGTACAAAAATTATAATTTTAATCACAAATTATTCTTTATACTTTACCTGTGTTGTAATTTGGTTTTATTTTTTATGGGTTTCACAATCAAACGAAATTTAATTATTTATACTATTTATTGTTATTTTACCGTATGCACTAAATAAGATTCCTATAAATTTTTCCACCAATTCTTTCTTTTTTGCTTGGAAAGGAAGTCTACTTATCAGTGTTAACCCTTAGATACTAGACTTTATTGTAAATGTATAACTGTGTGTGGCAGAACATTTCCTTTTCGAACGGGGAACTGCCCAAGAGGAAAGGAACATAATCCTTTTTGTAATGTCTTTTGAAATAAATTGCTGATTCTGCAGAAGGTTCCCAGTTACTCTCTCAAAAGAGTCTTTTTTAACTCAAAGAAAAGGAAGATATTTTATTACGTTTTTTTGCCTTTATTTCTGTGAAAATGTACATATTGAATTTCAGAAGTAATAGAATCTCCTATGATTTGAAAAATGCCTTTCTTTATGCGACAGCATTTTTACTCGTTCGTATTCTGTTTAAATTTCAATTTATTCTAAGCTTATCTTTTTGTATTAATGCTTTTCGAATGAATTTTTATGCGACTCCGATGAGTAAATTCTTTAATACGTTGTTAATATTTCATGAAATTTGATGTATGTGATAACGTTAAAACTAAAACAATTAAATTTTTATTGTAAATGATAAATATTTATACATATATTACATACATACAAGGTAACTATAATTGCAATTCCACTTTCAAAATGCAGTAAAAAAGAACAAATGTTCAGAATGATTTCAAATTTAAAATGAATGTATTTGAAAACAGGGAAACGGGATGGCTTGAGAAAAAGTCCCAAAGATAGCGCTAATGGAAGTGGATTAAGTTGCAAGTGGCATTTTGTATCAATTATTTAATAAAAAATAAATATAAATAAAAAATAAATTAAATTAATTATTTAATGCTATTAATATAAATAAGCATACAAAAGAAAGAACACAGAAGTAACAGATAAACTAGACACAGTCACCTTGTAGGTTGAAACAAGTGTCCCAAGGGTTCACGGCTGATTCGGGTCCCTGGGTGAAGAAGCTCCGGTGTTGGTTGGGGAACAAATTTTCAACAGCAGCTTGAACCTCATTATCGCCGGGAAATCGCCATTCCTTCAGAGCTTTCCGGAGGTCGAGGCTGTAAAGAGGATGTTCGAGAATCTCCCAGCGGAATTGCTGTAACAATGTTTGGCACACCACAGCCACAAGAGGACGAGCATAGTAATGCAAGATGACCCCAGTGGACAGCTTGCCACGTTATCAGTTCTTGATATTCTTTCTCAGTTCATGCTGT
Source organism: Trichonephila inaurata madagascariensis (assembly GCA_019973955.1). NCBI lineage: Eukaryota > Metazoa > Arthropoda > Arachnida > Araneae > Nephilidae > Trichonephila > Trichonephila inaurata. The sequence continues at coordinate 50,521 of BMAV01003377.1, forward strand.
GGGGCACAGTAGGGGGAAGTATTGACAGTCGTATTGTTTGGGGGCATCCATGTTGCAAATGATGCTTTTCAACACTCCCACGCTAACACACACGCATGTGGCGTTATCTGATGATATCTCATGCATTTCCGGCTCTCTGTTGCCCTCTATAGGGGCATGCGCTGTCATCTTTCTTTTCAAATTGCTGAGTTATTTCAGCAACGCTTTAGTTGGGCCACCGTTTTTATTTTGATTCAAGGAATAACGTTGCTCACGAGTTCGTAAGCCTGATCACTTGGTTACTGCGGCCATCTTAAAGTGATGGGAATGACTAGATGATTTTATTTAATTGAGTAAATAGCTCCTGAATTACATAGTTTTATCCCAATACTTTTAATAATTATTACAAAATTATTATTATATTTTTGTGTAATATTGAATCGGGTTTCACCTCTTCCGCATCACCAATTTTCAAGTATTTATTTTTGCACACTCTTCATTGATTAATTTCTATCTTATGTGCCTTTTAATTGTTAATATATGTTTACTGTATGTCTTATTGAATGCAATATCTCATGATGATATTTCTGATATTTGTTTTATGTAGGCTTCTTTCGCACTGTTAAAATAAGGTTATGCAGTTAATGAATTTGAAAGAAATTGCATTAGTAGAGAAAAGGAGTTATTGTGGATCCTCCCATCTTCTTAATGTTCCGGAATCGGTCATTTTAATTGAATTTTTCACTTAGTTTTTGGATTTATTGACAAGTATGAAATATTAATGTCTCGAAAGATTTCAAAAGAATGCGAATTTTTTTAATGTCTTTTAATGGGAAAAAATGCGATTTTTTCAAAATAATGGCCATTTTCTTAGGAAAAGATGTTAAAAGCAATAATTTCTTCAGAATTAGTAGATTTTTTTCCTTTTAAAAATCATTCAACATCGGAAGAAATTAAAATAATTTTACAGCAAAAGAAAATGTTCCCCGGAATTGTTTGAGTTTGTATCCGTTTTTTGAAAACTAATTGCTAATCGCTCTTACTAACTTATTATTTTCACAGAAAAGAAGACTTCGGATCTCCTATTTGGTTTCTGATAAGTTACAGAATTGCTTAGAACTCCTCATAATTTTTTACATAAAATATCTTTTAATGTTAATATTTAATTGCTTAAGGTATCCGAATACTTGCGACAACTTTTTTAAAAAATAAATATATGGAGATTTTTTTGTGGTTTTAAATTTATTTAGTAAATTTTAAGAAAAAAAGACTAAAATTAAGAAGAGAAAAATAAAGTATTATTACTAAAATGGAAAAATGAGTAAAATTTGACAAAAAATTACATAAACGGGGACCGCTCTATTCAAATAGTACATGAACAAATTCTCAATTTTTCAATTTTGATGTATTACTTTGCTATTCCTTATTGAAAAGACCTTCAGAATAAGAGATATTTTAATTTTTACAAAAACTAGAGCACTTTACCTTAGTTATTATGTGAAATTTCTTAAACCAGTGACCATTTCACATAAAGAACTGTAAATTTTGTAATAAAACAGTGATTGATAAATTTGAATGTTAAAACACTTCTACTGTTATACAGAACATGCGCAAAAATTTCAAAATTATTTTAAAAACTTTTTGAGCAATCGCTGTCCCCGTTTGAGTTTTTAGAAAAAAAAACACATTTCGAGTAAAACGCATTTTAAAGTTTGATATCTTACGTAAAGTTATGGCATCTGCTTTTAATAAAACACTTGTGGTACTTGTTCTAGTAAATAGAAAATTAAAATGTTGATATTTTTATAAAGTTATTAAGATTGCTCAAAAATAAAATCATAAAAATAGTCAATTTTTAAAAAAAATCATGATTTTAGGGTATTCGGTACCTTAATAATAAATAAATATTTTCTAGTTATAAAAAAAACAACTTATTTTCTTACATCAATGGTATCAGTTTCTACCGTTATGTGTTTTTTTGTACAACAACTTTTAATGTATCAGATATTTTCTCGCAGAAACTTTGCGCCCTTCCATCTTTTCAAGTTATTAGAATAAGCACAGCTTGATAATTACTGATATCTGTGCTTTGTTTTGATTTATTTGAATGGCATCTTTTGAGAGTATGGAAAGGGAGGAGTTAACATGAGTACGAAATAAAGATAATATTTGTTTTGGCATTTTTCTTATTTTCAGTGTCTTGATTTCTGATTATCTCTGGAGCATTATCGCAAGTAATTGATCGGTTGATACTAAACTAAAGAAATACAATATTAGAATTGATACTTTCAGTAATTATACACTACATCCCAACATTTACTCAAAAAAAATACAATACAGAACCATTGTGACCTATAAGTATCCTGAAAATAACCACCAATAATACATCCTTAGAAAAGAAAGGCAATGTTTCACAATTTATCATAATTGGAAAGTTCTTATTGTTGCCTCAAAACCTTTTCTATAGATCGAAAATAAATAAAGATGAATTTTCCTTGCGATTAGGATTAAGTTTTATTTTCGTGACAGCATCGGAATTTGCTATCGCAGTAAACATATGTCCGTAATCATTCGTCGAAGTGAAGAAGGACGAAGGCATCCATCAGTGATACATTCGTTGATGGAGGTTCTTTCTAAGCGACTACATTATTTGCTTTCTTTTCATCCCCCCTTTCTGAAGATCAATGCCTTTGAGATTTATATGAATGACTGCATTATACACTTATCTCTCCACAGAAGTTGATGTGAAATTCAGACGAAGGCATCGGTTTTATTTTCAGTTGCTTGATACTCATGAGTCTCGGAAGAACTTTAATGTGAGCACTGATGATCTTGGAAATGAGCTTTGGGATGGATAATAGCTGACATTTTCGATCGGCTCTCCTCAGTTAAAAGCACCAAGACTTCCCTTAAGTAACAAACTGGGATATTATCAGGCTTCTTTCCTTTTTGACAGTTACTGTTTCTAGAAGATTAAAGGATTATTTGTGACGATTTGATACTTTATGGATATGTTGATGGGAGAAAAGAAAGAAATTGCTAATGTTCCATTAAAATTGGGTATGACATTATTGAAAGTATTGAAGGAATAATTTGTTTCTCGAATGGTTTTATTACATAAGCATTAGATGTACATTGAAATAAAGATACTAACACTCGTGGTTTTGCATTTAAATCAATGCTTCTGATTACATTATGCCCTGTTTTTTGATAATGGAATGAATGTTTGTTTTTTATTTGAAAAAAACGCTCCCCAATTGTACCCCATATCTCCCGACGTCTGCTCTTGAATTGGGGCTTTTAAAAAGTGAAGCGATGAAAACTTTTAAAGTGTTGTTTTATATAAAGATGTAATATGTATATATAAATTATATATACAGCATTTTATGTGTGATGTTAAGGTATTTTGAACGCTCGTTATAAATATACAGCGATTAATATTCAGAAAAAAAATAAAGTTCAATTTGTTCATCATGTGATTGATTTTACGTATCGTAATAATTACATTTTAGGCTAACAATTATTTATCGTTATAATTAATTGTTAGCTTAATATATAATTTGATTTGAAAAACTTAGGTTTACCCGCCTGCCTCGTTGGGTGTATCAGGGCATTGCATGGATACATATACTGTGTCTGTTTATAAGCTATTGATATATATATAGTCTTATTCTCTACGAACAAGAGATAAACATCCAACAATCACATTCGAAAAACACATAGACAGCAGGAAAATGTTGAATGATATATATATATATTTATATGTGTGTAAAATCTCATTAAGCTTTTATATATATGTTGAACAATTTTCTTATAAGCTTCACATCTAGGTTTAAAAAGGATTTGACTTATTAAAACTGAAGTTTATTTATTTTTTACGCCCCAGCAAATCCTCATCGATTTCCGCAAAATCCATTCTTAGCGGATCTCTACTCAACAAAGGAAATATGTTTAATAAATCTCAAGTCGTAGGTTTTACAGTTCAAAAACCGAAAATATTTATCTGCGTGCCTGCTTAATCCCCCTTGGGAGTCATTTTCGCAAAACCCGTACTTTGCGGATCTCTGTTCAAGAACAGAAACATGTTTACCAAATTTCATATCTGTAGGTCTAATATTTCGGTAAATCTCTAAAGATATAATTTAGGAGATAAAATATACAAAACTAAAAACTACATATGTATATATCCATATATACAACACGTTGCAAAATTAATCTAAGAATTAAGAGTTAAGAAATGGCCCTAAACAATGCTTTTTTATTCATCTAAATAGCAATGTAATGCATGCAAAAAATACATTTTACTGTTGGGATTTTTAAATATACTTTTTTTTAAACTATTTCTTGGCTGCCTGATTATGGAGACTTTTTTAATACTATTTATACAAACTGCGTTGTTTCTCTGTTGTTTTCCTCAAGATATTTTATGAAACCTATTTAAATGAAGAAATAAAATGAATGAATTTGGGATAAATAAATGAGTCAGGCATTCTGAATCTATACCACCGCAAACCAATGTAATACTGAAATATTTTGCAAATATTCAGAATAATTTATGGGTTTATTCGTCTCGTCTTCATAGTATATTATAAACCTTACTTCCTTCTAATGACAGGTTTGAATGGTTTTATAAAGAAATATAGGTAAAACGATAGTGGAAAATTGGAATATTGGCTAATGGACAGCACTGGCATTCATGCATTACATAACACCGACTGATGATTCCAAGCAACAGTTTGAGATAGTATTGATCTTGATTGCACAAAGATTACAAGAGTCACGCAAGGTATATATCATATGAGCTTTATTGCTGTAGAACTTGGATTTCCAAAGTGGTTCCTATGAATCCTGGGGATCCTTAAAATTAATTTGAAGGTGCGTAGGTAATGGTAGGGGATCCCACGAAATGTTTAATATAAAATAAAGTATTTGTGATCCATTTTCACTATAATGAAAATTGAAATAAATAAATAATAATTTATACGTGTTAAAAAATTTTAGGGTAAAAATTAAAAAATTTAGAATAAAAATATTATAGTATATACGGAAAATGTGTGACGGATCTATACGCGTTTCTTCAATTAATCCTCATTTGAAATCTTTAGGCTATCAATTCGCGGTATTCACAACCAACCCTTCGGAAGAAGAGAATCGTGATATTTAAATTAACTTATTATGCATAGTTGAAGTTTTCTAATTTGAAAGGAGAGTAGGAAAGAAGATGTACTCGAGTCAGGTGATAATGCTACTGAAGGTATATTAGAATTATTGTGATTTGAAATTTATTAGGAGGAAACTAAAGTGATGATTTTTCATTAAAATTGAGTTGATATTAGATTAAATCGGATGATATACTAGATCATTAATTAAGGTAAGGATCAAGTTTGATAGTCTCCAAATTGTTCACGTTTTACCGTCGTTGTTCCACTTTCGTGGTTAGCATTAAGACATTCTCTTACTATTATTATTTAAAATTATGTCTGTTCTTTGTGTGGAAAAAAAAGATTAATTGGATCATGTCGAGTGTTTCTTCCCTACTACCCACACATCTAGGTGCCCGAGAGAGAAGTGCTAGTCTCTCACAAATGTACGAGTAATGACAAGTGTCGAAAGGTGGAAGTCGGGACAACCACGGCTGCAGCTGTCCATGCCACTTTAAATAGAATCTGAAATTCACGCTACATGTCTAATCTACAACTATAATAATATGGTATTATAAAAAAGTCTTACGTGAAGTCAATAGTTTAGTTTTATTTAGTGCATGATCCCGAGGTGTGAAGAGAATGCAACAAACTCTTCTTTGCTTCGAACGGAAAGTTGTATTATTCTTTACATTGTTAATTGTTAAAGTGCGTTAACAACAAGGTATCAAATACGATTGATACCGTGCACATTGGTTAAAAAATTTAAGTTATGCTGTTGTTAAAGATTTTATAAAATAGTCTTATTGTATATAATAGACATCAATATCATTTTCATCAATCACTTTCCGGATATAGAAGTTTTTGTAATTTTTATATTATGCATTGAAAACGCGGGCATATAATAGTTTGAATTTCATTTGGAAGATTTAAGGCCAAATTTTTGATGTAAAAAGAGGTCCACAGACACAGTAACATTGGAAACCTTTACTGTAGAACAATTGGAATGCATAAAAACGTAAATGGAAAAATCGAGAAGTGTTGTAGATTATATATATAATATAATAAGCGAATGACTTAAATATAATTTGTATTGATGCAATATTTTTCAGTTAATTAAAATATATTAATTACCATGATAGAAAACTGTGATTCATATAAATTAGGAAGTGAGACAGCTAAAGAATGAAAGAAAATCAATCTAGGACATATGCATATAAACTGTCAGTGAAAAAACTGTTAATGAAAAACTCCGTTATCAACTGTAAGATATATTACATAATTCAGACATATCCCAATGGGTGAATGTACGTTCAAATAATTATTCCAAAACTCGGATTATGATACTAATTTTCGAAAGAGTTATGCATTTTTCTCCCTTTTAGAATAAAAGTTCCATTCGAAGAACCCAAAATATTAAAAGATTTAAATTTACTTCAGCATGGCTAACGGAAAGCATTGAAAAAAAAAGGTTTTCCTAAACTACATTTTTCGATCTTTATATATAAGCCGGATCACTTTCTTTAACTTTAAAAACTCTTCCGAAAATTTCCGACTTATACAAGGAAACACACGGTAATTGGCATTGGAAAATTTTCATCATGTTTACGAGCTAAAGTTTGTAGTTTCATCTACAATAAATTGTGGAAGTAATATGATTTACATTTTCCTTCATATACAATGCGGAAATTTTTATGATTAGTATAAAATTAATCTTTTATTCTGATATTTATTAAACAGTAAATATATAAGTTTTATAATTTGTTCACAGATTTTGTCCTTGCAAGGGAATTCAGTCATAACACAGTGCACATATGCTTCAGGGCTCAGTATTTTCTTTACTCGATTTAACACATGGAAGTAAAACACTAGTCACTCTAGTTCTTATACAGTTAATGGTTCGTAAAAGAACTTGTAGCGTTCAAAGTGAAAGCATTAATAGGATAGATTTCCAAACGTAGTATTTAGGGAACATAAAATCTTTCTGTTATGATCAGATTTATGACGGTTTCACACAGAAGGCTCCTACAAAGTAAGTGGCCAAGAAGGAAAATGTCTTGTAGAGTATGTGTACTTAGATCAAAACAAGCAGAAAAATTTAAGCAACCTACAGTTTTTGTATTCAATAATGTTACATTATATGGGTTTAACGTTTAAAATAAAATAATATGTAACACGATTAAAATATTTTATGTTTTTCAATTTAATATAGCAAAGTTTATGCCTTTTCTTGACATATTCTTGAAGTATGTTCCTTCTCCGAATTAGTTTCTAGTACCAGTGCCAAATCTTATATAGATTGAGAATAATTCTTCATTGTTTTGCATTTTGTTTAAACGAATATGATATTAAAAGTGTTTTCTTTTTATTGTATATGATCCATAGCACTTTAAAGAAAACAATCCATATGCTTATTGAATTCTTTTTTTTGAATAAAGATTTGTTTGAATAAAGCTTTAACACAGTAAAGCAAACAATGCATTTTAATTGGTAAAAATTATATTTGTTTGAAGTTTTTGCATGTGATATTGCAAAAGTTATATGAATTTTAAACGCGTAAAAAAGAAAATTTTCTAAATGCAAATTTGAAGTGACAAATGGACGATTCAAAACAAAAGAAATATACAATAAATTCATTGTTATGTTTTGAAGAGAAGTTATTTAATTTTGGAAATTTGGACATAAATTACGTTTTCTAAAAAAGACCAGATATCGCGAAAATTTAATAAGTGAATATACGGTGTGATTTTTATACGTATTTATACGTATTCATAAATCATTTTCTAGAGACATATCTATCAATTCCTAATTAGTCTGTATCAATGTTATAATATTACTTCCATTAATTTTTTTGTACTTAATTCTATTAGATTGTTAAATATGTTTACAGCATTTTAACAGAATTTTGTAATAATTCTTAATTTATCGTATATTTCTATGCATAAATCGAGAATTTTGGAATATTTCTTAATTTTAAAAAGTTTTGGCTTATATACGGATCAGTACATCTCAGGGAAAAAACTAGTCTAAGCAAAACGGAATGCTTAACAATTTTTTAGCCATGCGTAAGCCAATGTAATTTAATATTTCGGATGTTTGAATGAAATTTCCATTTCAAAAAGAAAAGTAGCGTAAATCCTTCAATGTCAGTGTTAGAATCTGAGTTTCTTGATAACAATCTTTCATTGAAATGCCTTAACCCAATGCTTCTCAAACTTTCAATATTCGTGAATAAATTTTCAATCACAATTTTCATAGAGCCTCCCTCCCCCCCTCGATAAATATACTTTGACAATAAAACTAAGAAACGATCTTAATTATAATACGTATGAACTGTGTGAAGGTAAGTATTAAATTTTGTATATTTTATTTTTAAGTAATAGATATTTTAAGTAATAGAATAAATATTATATTACCTCTTTCTAATTTTTAAATTGGAACAGATTTCAAAATAATTTTTAACTAAAGATGGTACCAAGGTTGCCAAGTATCCAGGTATCTTGATCCAGAAGGGCTCTCAGTTTCCGAAGAAGAAATCTTCATAGATTTCACGTTAAGTGGTGAAATCAAAAGACAATTTAGTAATAAATCACTCTTTAAATTTTATACAAGAATAGATGATGAATTCGGCCCTGAAAACAAAATTTATGTTGTATACTACTTTCATTTCGAACACTAATAATTCGTAAATTTGTTATTAATTTAGTATTGATAAATTAATTGTCAAATGCATTGTTAACTTCTGATACATTTATAAGTGTATTATATCACTTATAAATGTAATTAATACATTCTTATATATACATATTATCATTTCATTTTTTATAATATGTAGGAATGCATTTTGTTTTGCTTTTCAAGTAAAATTCTTTTTTTCAAATAATCTTTTTTATTTTCGGGTACTTAGATGGCTGTGCCCTCGTAGAATTTACTTGGCGTATACCCCTAGGGGGCATGCTTCATAGTTTGAGAAACTCTGCTTTAACCGGTGGTAGGAAATCTACCGTATGCGAATTTCTGTTTACATCTTTTCAAAAACAAAGAAAAACACTGGAAAGAGCAAACTTACATATTTATTGTACAAGATATTATATGAATCAAAAAAAATTGTCAATGTTAGACAGTTACCAGAAATAAAACTATCGTCATTGACAGTTTTCTTAATAGCAATTTGACTGGAAAATATTTCAACCGTTTTAACTGTTTCGCAACATTTTTGCGATCTTGGCAACACGATCGAGAATTAATAAGTTTTTTTTTTTTTTTCAATTCGGCTTACACACGGGGTTTGAGTTTTGGGTAAATTTCTACAGAAAAAAGCACACTCTCGTATAGTACTCGGATTGGCTTATATTCGGATGCGCCCGCCCCGGTAATTTTTGGATAAGACCATATATCTTTTTGTAATGATTAAAATTCTTGTTTATTGTTAAAATATAACGTTTTTGAAAACCTAACTAACTTTATAAAATTTCAGGGAATATATTTGCACCTTTTCTCTATATAACGTATTCCCAGGGTGTACATAGATCATAAAGTGATAACACCCTTTTCTAAAGAGCTTCTTGCATTCTTGCCACGTTTGTGACTTCACAATTTAAAACATTTGGAAAAAATTAATGTGAGGCACAGCTTCAGGTCAGTATCTAGAGATTTTATACATTCATAACAGCATTCGAGTCCATTAATCATTGCAGTTTCTTTTTAAGTCTGCGGAACTGACATGTGTTTTCTGTGGGGATAAAAGTAATGTTAGTCACTGTTATTATTTTGCCACAATAAAGCTTTAGATTTAAATTTTAATTAGGGTCGTGCTTTTGTTGGCAATACACATTCATACATCCTTCAATAAATCAGTATATTGATAGAATATGGTAATTCTTGAAATTTTTGTAGCCTGTTAAACTTAGGGTGCTTTTTCTTTAGAAAAAGAAATTGAAAAAGTTGTATTCACTTCATATTTTCGGTTCCCAAAATATTGAAGGAATCGTACAGTACATCGCTTCTAAAGCTTTGGGTTTGTGTTATGGGCACTATGTCATGGAACATGGTAGGTTGGGACTATTTGCTCTTTCTTAAAAATTTTGCGGTTTGGTCCTTTTCATTGCGAGACACAACAACGATTTATAGAATCGCTCAAAATACAAAGCTAGAGCGTAGCGAACTTTTCACAATGCACTTGAGCTTATTTAATCTGTGTAGAATACGCTCGTATTTATTTTGTTGTTAAGTATGGTAAATCTTCAAAATGTTCAGATCATCGATGGTGGTTCAGTGGTTGGTGTGCTTTTGATTAGAGTATCGGTCATTTTTGAAATTCAGAAACGGTAGAATGTTTTAATTTCAGTTTTCTTAGCACCGGATGAGCATATGGAAAGGGTTTTTTCTAATAGTTAGGAAAATAAATTTTTCAGAAATACTCTTTTTAATGAAACTTTTTATGAACCGTTACATATGTATAATCTAATAAATTCTTATTTATTTTGTATCTATTAAGGTATCCGACTACATTCGGAACCGTAATTTTGCAAAAACGTACAAATGGGTTTTATTATTATTATGTAGCGTGATGTAGATTAGAATACACGTGTAGATTTGTTTTAAGAATATTCTTACAATACAAAATATTTAAATGCAATATATTGGCAGAATTACCTAGTTTCAAAACATTCTCCTTTGATGAAAAATTCTTCTATAATAATAATGCTTTGCTTATATATAGCTAAGCTTCCAAAGGGCCTGAACTAGGATTTTTGAACAACTCGTATTATTTTCAGAGTTACTACCTATGAAAATAATAATTTTTTTGCTAAAATTTCTCATCTCTGATGTATTAAAATATCGATAAATCCACTTCTAAGCTATATATTTCAAAATTCCTTGTTCAGGCTCTGTACATAGGTCTGAGACAAAGGCAAAATTTTATTATTATGGAAGTATTTTCCATAAAAGGAGAATGTTTTGAAAATAGGCAACTCTAGATTCCTTTTTTGACAAAATATTGCATTTCAATAATTTTGTGTTGTACTAATATCTTAAAACAATTTATACACGTATTCTAATCTAACTAACACAAAATATTAAAAAAAAATTGTTTGAACGATTTTGCGAAATCACGGTTCCGAAAGTAGTCGGATACCTTAACTTTAGCGCATGTTTGTAATAGTATAATCTTTATCTTTGCTTTTTGTTTGAAAAAAAGTAATACAATTGTTAAACAGTCTTCTAACTCTGGTCTTGACCGGATAGGATACAATATGTCTTATGTCTTTGCATACCAGAACGCAACATTTTTTTTTGTGTGATAGTGTTCAAATATTAAATATATAGTATCATAAATTATACTGAATATTTACAATAACGCAACGAAACTTATTCAAAAGTACGTGGAAATTTCTTGGAAATTCTAATTATAAAAATAAACATAAAGTATGTCGCAAAAGAATCGTGAAATCACTGACCATTGTTTAAGTTTCAATATGGAGTATAGCTTAATAAAGGAATCATAGAAGAAAAATTAATTAAAGTTGAAGATATTGAGGTAAAAATGTGCTTTAAAATCAATTTGAGAAGAAGAAAAAAATTTCATTCAAAATTTTTTTTCTTTGTAACTCCGATAGCAATGTCAGTAATAACTACAAAAATGACTGGAAACTGAAGACGCAGCCACTGTTGAATAAGTCTAAAAATCGTTCATTTAAGCTACAAAAGACAAAATACTACTAAGAAATAAAACTATAAAAAAAGTTACATGAATAGATATTCTTTAAAGAAAATAATAAAAGACGACTTTTATAATAGGATCTAAAAGGAAAATTTCATAATTAAAAAATATGTGTTACTTATACAAAGAAATTAATTGTTGGTGTTTCCAAAGTTTCTGAAAGAGGTGCGTTTTCTATATTATATTTGTTTTCTTTAGAATAAAAACTAACACAGAATTACTTGTAGCAAACATTTTGAAATTTTAAACAAGTCTACAAGAATAAGAAGGAATAAATTTCGTATCAGAGCCATTACATGGTTATAACAAATATAGTGTAAGATAATGCGTAAAGGCTGATAAAATTTATGCAATATTTTAATTTTTTTTTAAATATATAACTTTTTTCCCTGAATTATTATATTTAAATTAAATTAAAGTTTTATTTAAGCAGAAAGGGATTAAATAATATTTAAATTTTTGACAATGAAACTCCAATTAATGGATGTAATATCGTTGTACATATCTTGCATTTGTTTTGGTGATTTATCTTGCACGATTAAATTTGGAATACAAATTACTAATCTGTGAAAGAAAACATAGTATTTCATTAAATATGTAAGCAACTTAAATTGTATTACAAGTTATTATATATTTTTTCATTAGATTTTTAATAGATTTATTCGAACCATCTGGTGAAAAGATCCCTTGTAATACATTTTATAGAACGTATGTTCCTATAAATATGAGAAATTAATGTATACTTTTATTTAAATCTAAACTGATGCTAAAAATTGCAATTTTTTTGTGTATTAATTAGATCAATTCTTATTACAATTTTTACCCACAAAAATAATACAATTGTTTAAATTATTTAAGTAAATTATATTTCATCTACACATACTTAGAGGAGATCTTAAAAATATATTTCATATCTTTTATTATAAACATCATTTTTAAAACAAATTGCATATTTGTTACATTAATTAAAACTTATTCATCCATAATATTCATCGACAAAAGCTTCGTTCTTAATTTATAGAACTTCTGAATATAAAGCTATTTACGCAAAAAGTTTTTTCAAAAACAACAAAATATACCAAGAAATCGATTTAAAAACAAAATACAAAACTTGTGTTTATTGTGAGCTGTGAATTATGATCCCTTTGACATAACTGATATGAAAAGAATAACTACATAACGTGGAAAAATAAGAATGAAAAATAGTTTCCAGGAAAAAAAATGGTAGAAAATTGAGGAGACACAAAACCTATCTTAGAAAGTATAGTTGAAAAAGAATTTAGATGTATTGTTTAAGTGAAATAACATTGTTTTGAAAATGCCTTCAGTTTGGTGATTTGTCTTTGACCAAGTGCTTAAGTGACTGGAACTCAGAATTGTTGGTTCTGAAACAAAGGCCGTAACAAACTCCATGTTTTAACTCAAAAAGACAATTTTTCTTTCTCTTAATACTTTAGGGAATTTGTATTACATGTTACTCTTCAGTAATTTTTGGAAATTAAATTTCAATTTTTCAATTCCTATTATTAGTTCACTTTCTACCTATATATATATATATATATTACGTGGTACGTCGCCAAAAGCCCTCGTGTAGCTGAACAGTGCGACGTTAATATTCACTCATTCACCCTATATATATATAAATATATTTATAAATATATCTTGTTCAAATTTTCATTAGTTAATAAAATATTTTCTATTCATCCATTCAAGTTCTTTAACATTTAGTGGATGACCCTTAAGGTTATATACAGTTTTTTTTCAAATATTAATTCATTAATTATATTTTAATTTTATTTTAAATGTATTCTGCGTTATTTCGGTCGAAGTTGCAATTAGATGCAACAGATGGCGTTAGTATGTTTTTCTAACGAAGTAAGAATTGACTTTAAAAAAAATTATATGACGTTAAATAAAAATTTGCTTGTGTAGCCAAATAAAACTTTAGAATAAAAAAAATCGCTCATAACATTTAAGTAATTATATATGTAATTAATTATTATAACTGATGATTCATAGATAGATTCTTTATGAATGAAGAATCATTCATAAAGTACTTGATTTTACATATTACGTAGACTGTTATTTGCATTGAAAAATGTTTTTATAATTTGTATTTTCACAACAGTTTGATGAATAAATCTGTTAAAAATAATTTTAAAAAATGAAATAAAAATACTTTAGAAAAGACAATTTTTGTGATTTAGATTTGTTATATTGAGATCTTTAGAAATGCAAGAAATTAATATAACAATTTTTTTAGTTTAAATTTTAGTTTTTACTACTATTAAACATTTGAAGCAAATTTGTTATATTATAATTAAGAAAATAATAAATATTATTATTCAGTAAGCTTCTACTTATCTCTTTTGCTGAAGAGGTAGTTTGGTCTATCACAAATCAAGATTATTTTCGTTTAATACGATTCTGCCCATTTGATGAGTTTCAAAATAGGGATTTTGTAAACATATATAAACATTCCGGTGTTAAATCTAAAAGACCAGAAATTCTCCCTTTAAAAGAACAATCAACTAAAACAGAATTGCTAAAAACTAATGCAAGCCATTTTCGTCTTTTATACAGCAGTTAGTGTTAATTGGATATTTCATGATTTTTAGAGCCTCGATTTTTCTGATAAGTACTTTTCAATCATTCATACTATCATTCTCCATAGATGTGATTTAAAGTTTAAATCAAACTCATATATTCTATTAATTGAAGCCCTGCCAAATCTGTTTTTTTTATTAATACGGCTAAATTTGTGAGGTGAATAACTTAATTCAGTATATCTGAAAGTACTTTTATTACGAACACAATACAGTAACTTCATTTATATTTTCTTAAAACAAAAGTTTTCAAGTTTCTGTTGGAACAACACAATTTTACTCATGTTTATCAACAAAAGTTTAAACTAACTTCTAAGCTCCGTGCAAGTTGGTTTTTTCTAGCGGAAGAATTTCAGAATTCAGTTCGTGTTCTTAAATTTCTTTTCTTTTTTTAGAAATTTAGAATTCTTCCCGAGTCACAATAGCTTCGAATTGAGTCCATAGTGAAGCACTCTCACGTAGCAATAGCAACTTCAGTTGAACTAGCTTCTTTCCCTTTCTATTTAGAAAAGAATACGTGGAAACGCAAAATATACACACCTAACTCGAATTTATCCTTTCAGAGACACACAATTTCTGACATCTAGATCGAAATTATTCTTCTCTGAGAAGCCAATAGCGTAAGAAAAGGAAGACATATTTTACGAGGCGATTACGGACTTAGATAAAAATAGCCGAGCTCGCAATTTTCTATCGTTCTCTGCGTCATCTGTTTGCTGTGTTTTGTCTTTTTCGATGCTAGTTATGACTCAGAATAAACACAGATGGATCCTAAAGATCGTAGAACTTAACTGATAGTATCTGAATGATTTGTGTATGGAATGATTTTAGAGGAAGGAAAACGAATTTGTGAGTTTTCTTTTTAGTTCATCCTCAGATTCATCTTGGAAAGAAAAAAGTTGTTGAAATTCAAATGATTTTTAAAGCATATTTACAAAATAACATATAGAAATTGTAAATTTTTAAATACACTAAATGAAAAAACTTAGGAAAAATGTTTTATATATTGTCAGTAATGTATTTTATATTAAACAAGTAATAGAAAAAATAGTTTTTATGTCAATTCCTACTTAGATCAACAACGAAAAATTTTATTTTAGCTACTTTTTATTAAATAGTTACAATTAATATAAATATGTATATACATAGGACAGAATCACAACATTAAGGGGTAATTAGGTTTTTTAATTATCGTTAAAGTATCGTATTGTCCTTTTAATTTCAGTCCAGCTGAATGCTTTAACACGTGAGAAAAAAACCTTTTCAAGTTTTGACACAAGTCGCCAACGTGGCTGTATTTGTAATTCTTTAAATAATTAGTTTTAATCAATTAATTTTTATTAATTATAATTAAATTATTGTATTGTCATCCAAAATGATCCTGTATATAAAATTTCAACTCAATTCAGCGCTTAAAAATGTATTTTATTAACGATTGAAAATTCCGCCAAGATATATAAATAAATATACAAATATATAAATATATAGAGACAGTGCGAGCTAATAGTAGGAATTGAAAAATGAATATTTTTATTTAACACTAGATTTTTACGGATATTGGTTATATTTGTACTAAAGTGACTCAATTTGGCTCATACAAGAAAATTGAAATTTTTGCAAAGAGAATAGTTTCAAATATATTTAGAGGAAGGATTTACTATTAAGAAATTAATTAAAAACATTTTTTACATATGAATTTACATACATTTAACGCAAATATTTTCACATTTATTTCTATTGCATGATTTTTGAATTTGACAATTCTTCAGTGCGTCAGTAGAGTGAATTTTTGTCATTGGAATGGAAGTGTTTTCGACTTCTTCTCTATATTTACTTCTTAGCTCTTCCGATAATTGGAAAATAAAAGCTTTCCTTGAAATATTTACTTCAGTGTTTCCCATAAAGTCCCATCAGCAGCATTTTCGGCCGAAATTTCTTTATCAGAAGATGTATTGCGTGTCTAAATCACTTTCGGTTTAAAAATCAGAAATAATAACCCTTGCTCTTTTTTTGCTAGGATCTACAGAATGAAGATCTTCATCTTCAGTGCTTGAAAATAATTCAATGTTATTGACTTCCTGCTCTGATTTACTTTCGTTATCACATTGGTCTATATCAATTGCATCCGATTCATTATCTGATTGGTCTTTTTGTATTATGATTGGTTTTTCCGATAAAAGAAAACTTCTCTGATTTTTTCCCATTCCTAGATAACCAGCTGAAATAAATATTAATTGTAATACCTTTTACGAATAAATTACGAAATAACGTTAGTGGATAAAATTTTTTGTAAAAAATGAATTTCACAAAACTATAAATTGTATATTATTTCACTAAAAATACACTGCTCATACGCGATGTATAAATCGAAATGATAACAGAAGTGGGTAATAATGCAGTGGAGTAGCAAAAAAAAGTGACGAGAGAGGTATTGTTCTCACATACACACAAATATTACAAGTAAGGAATGCAAAACGAGTAGATAAACAAATCATGTGGGACAATTGTTGCCCAGGCCTGATATGAGCAATAAATTTCATGTGTTATGCGATGAACTGCTAAATCATTCTATGTGTCGAATTGGCTCTCAACAGTAAAAATAGGTATACCACATTCGATCATGCGTGTCTGCGGGGAAGAGGAATCCATATTTACATATATTTCATCACTTCGCTGAAAAACAACATATGTTTTTTAAAAAAATATTAAAGTTTTATACATATATAACAATAAAATTTTTAATGAGTCAAATTGGCTCAGTCCATATAAATCTAGTGTTAAATAAGAAATACTTATGTATTTTCTATTAAAACAATATTATTTTATTGTAAAATTTTAAGGGACGCAAACTACGTATTAGATGGTAATAAAACTTCACACGCAAGTATAACTCGCCATTTGGATTACATTGTGGTAATCCGAAACTTAAAGTTGGGTTTATTATCTACAGATTTCGTTACACATATTTAATTATATTCTAAATCATTTGCTTAAAAGGATATGTGTGTTTAAATTTAGAAAAACCCCTGTTCTCAATTTTGTAAGAAAAATAACTTATTTTGGTACTTTTTGGTTGGTTGGTAACAGGCGATAAATTGCCAAATGTAGCTATTATACTCAGAAAAAGTCCCACATATTTCAATATTTTCCAACATTCTCCGCACTAATTGTTTGTTAACAGCACATTTAGAGAGAATGTGAGTGCTAATGGTGACCTATGTCTTACTTCTGAACCAGTATTATATGAATTGTGGATGAGACAGTGTATGGTACTAACTCCTCTTTCCAAATTCGCTTACCATGTCATTGTAGAACCTCGACCTGACGTGCATCGGACCTGTTACAGATTGGGTCTTCATTTGCTTGATGGTTCGAATTCACTGTTTGTTTGCAACAACACACTATACTATAATCACTTGCGACTATAATCACTTAGTATCACGTTATTCCCACACTGTCACAAAATTCATCAACTAGGGATAATTCACAAAAATCCTTAACTAATAATAACTAGTAGCTTCTATTTGCGCTTAATTTGTGAGTCTTCGTTAATTGTGTGCAATTGGCGAGAACAGTAATTGGGTAATTGAAAATTATCCTTATTGTTTTACTTCCAGTGGCGTAACGTACACTCCTTCATCGCGGGGGGGATGGCTCTAGGGAGCCAAAAGCTAATGTTATGTTAAGGTTTTGCAAACCTTTCTATGATCCGGTTTGGGTCTCCAAACCTGACTTTGCAGGGAGCCCTGGTATTATCCGTTACGCTATTATTTACTTCATAGTTTTTGTAAACATACCTAAATTCGAATGCTTATGTACATTAAAATGTAAACTTTAATGAGCTCATTTTAAGTGATAAATATTTAAAACCAGAATAACAAGAGCTACTAAATTGTTTTTTAAATGTGAATTGTTTTCTTACTAAAGAGGAAATTAACCAGGATGAGTACAAATTATGGATCCGATTTAAAAAATCATATTATATCGAAACTTTTGCACATATTACAATAAGTGATACATCAATATACAAGAAAATTCCCCAAATGTTTTTTTACTGATGTTTTTTTGCAACCCTCTTGTAACCCCATCTTAAAACTGTAACCCGTTGGTTTTACTTTTGTAATCACTCTATCAATGATTCGTAATGCTGTACACTGCACAAATGCTAACTTGTCATTCTCTGCTATTTGTTATCTTAATTGCAAATGATACGGCTTAAACTTTAATTTTTTTTCTCAAGTTTTACAAACTTTTTTCTGCCGCATTCCAAGATTACAGGCCGCAACTCTCGTAGACTTCCGTGGATTAAGTACAAAACTCTTCTTCCTCTCCACTGCTTCTTCAGACGCGGGCTCTGCTTTTCTTTAAAAAACAAACTATTTCCGGAAAAGGGGATCTATCCTGAATCTCTTTTGGGTTTGCTTTTTTCTGGTTATTTCAAAAGCATGTTGTACCGAAGTAACCCGTGCATACTCTAATACGCAAAGACTCATCTCTATCATTGTCATCCTGTTTGATTTTATATTACAGCAATCTTTAATGTGTTATTGATCATTGGTTAGAAAAAAAACCTGGTATATTTCTCTTTACATTCATGTATCATTGTAATATATGCAGTAGTTTCAAAAATATAACTTTCTAAAATCAAGTCCATCATTTGTGTTCACCCTGTATAGCTAAATCTATACATTTAAAGTTTAAAAATGGCAAAGATGACACATAAAAGCCCCCCCAAATTAAAAAACTCATCAAGTGAATACAAGCATAGAAATTAAGTTCGTTTGAATGAAAGTTGTAATTTATCCATAATATTTCTCACACGCCTTTTGATTTATCACATCAGCTTTCACATTTGCTAGAATCTTACAATTTCAGGGGAAAAAAAGTGTCATTTTTGTTTCCTTTTTTTAATTTTGGTATAACCCGATTTAAAATTTACTTTTTCAGGGAAAGCTTGTATACTTAAAAACGTCGCTGTCAAAATAGCTCATTTATTACTTAACTAATCAATAAATGTGAAATATGAGTGAAAAATGATCCGACCTTTAATTCAAAATTAACGTGAAGCAATTTATTAGAATGTCAGAAAAATGCATAATTTATTTTTCTTTCAGAAAGGACTCGTTCTTCGATAAAGCACTAATGCGAGGGGATTTCATATAAAGCTACCCGAAAATTGAAAAGAAAAAAAACTTTCTTAATTGACGGATTGAATTCCCAACAGTGCTTTTGCCTTTGAATACTCGGCCTTTGGGGATATTAAGCTTCGCAGCAATTTCAAAATTATTTATGCGAGGAGAAAATTAGTCATTTGGGAACTTGTCATACGCCACATATTTGGTGTTCTTTTTAAAAAAAAGAATGTTTCTTTTTTAATCAACGATTAAAGTGGAAGTTATTTCTAGAATAACAAAATGAGAGAAACAATATATTTATATTTAATATTTTGTAACTAAATTCATTTGTTTGTCAAAAACACTCAATTGTAAACTTTTGTACTAGAATTCGAAGTCTTTTCAAAATTTCTATCTAGAATTATTACGCTTATTTTTTCCTTTAATTTCCACAAAAATTTCACATTCTCCCTATACATATATATTTCTTGTTCAAATTTTCAGTCGTTAATAAAATACTTCTTATTCAGATACTGAAGTTAAAATACATTTTTTAAAACTTGTAGCGGATAAATTTGATGTTAATACAGTTTTTTTAAATATTAATTCATTAATTAAGTTTTGTTTTTTTTAACTTTAAAGTTATTCTGCGTTATTTATGACGAAATTACAACTAACTACAACAGATGGCGTCCCTCAAGTTCAAATACATTTCTTTAAACTTAAATTGGATGACACGATGTTAATACAGTTTTTTTCAAATATTAATTAAATTTAATTAACTAAAATAAATATTTTTCTTTGTTGACCTAAGTAGGAATTGTCTTATTTTTTATATTATTTGCTGTAATCTGAGGACACAAAGAACGATATTTAATATTCATGAAAAAGTAGCATAATATTATTTTTTTTTTAAATTTCATTTAGCCATGTAATTTTAAAATTATTCTTAAAAGATGCAAGGCTTAAAATAAGGGAATAGAAATGCGTTAGTAGCAATTAACATTATCTAAATTTTAGATTTAATGTGTTCAGTGTGTATGTGTAATTTAAAAGCATTTTTAAAAATTATTTTAAATAAAAATAGATAATTCAATTTTTTTGTTTTGTTTTGCTTTCCTTATACAAGCTGGCATATAATTTGAAACAAATAAAAAGATAATGATAAATGTCTAAGGTTAGCTTTCCTGCAATCTTTAACTGGAAAAACTGTTCTAGCATGTAAAATAAATTTAAAGTAGACGTTTATTTTTGAAGTAGAAATTGGAGAAATGACTTTAAAAAGAAATACAGAGTTATATAAAAAAGAATATTGTTAGAATGTAATAAAATTTAATTATTTTACAGTGTAGAGTAAATCCTTAAGAAATATAAGTGTCTAACTAAGTAGAAAAATTTAAATATAATTCCATTTCGTGTAGAAATATGGCTGAAACGATGTTCAAACCGAGGAAAACTATTATTAACACAGTTTTATAAGTTTTACTTGTATGTAACGGAATCTTTGAACTCGATTTTTACCCGCTTTTAAAGGTCAGATTAATTCGAAATTTTCCTCACTTGTTAAAGACCGATCACAATATAATAATTTCATAATTTTGTTCCATTGTCCTGATCAGGATCATCAGGAATAACGATTTCCAAATTTGGTGAATAATTCATTATACCTTTTCCAGATTTGGCGACTAATTCCAGATCCCATTTCTAGATTTGGGACTAAAAGGAAAAGTTAGGACCCTATAAAAACGAAAATGTTTGCGTCAGCAATTTCTTACAATAATTTAAACAATTGTGTAGTGTTTCTGAAAATGGAAATTTAAAAAATAAAAGACTCGTGCACGTGAAAAAAAATAATGTTCTAACCCAGCGTTTCTCCCAAATGTTGGGGCGCCTCCCGGGGGGCATATAACCTACGTGGGGAGTGAGTGCATATTGAAAAGTCCAAAATGAAAGATTTAAAATAATTATTAATTTACCAAAACGAAACAAAACAAAATACATTCCGTCATGATAAAAAATAAAATACATAGTCATACTGACATAAGATATTTATAAATGTAACAGTGCGGCAAAAAGTATTTAAAAATTGATTTATCAATAATAAATTAAAAGCAAGTTTAACAATTACTATTGACTTCCATGGGCTTGCCACATTCAAAATATTATACATATATTGATAATATGTGCAGTTTATAATATTAAAATTGCATTGTAGCTTTAGCATCGAAGTAAATTATTATTACATTCAATACATTGTTGTATGAGGGGGGCGCGATGAAAATTAAGACTAAAAATTGGGCCGAAAATATGGAAAGTTTGAAAGGCACTGTTCTAACCACTAAAAGACATAAAGTCTGTTTTTCTAAATTCTCTTGTTGAATCGTTGGAATGAAACATCATTCATAGCTTCATTTTACCGAAACAGCTGAGAAATGATTCAGAGGTCACCGGATTAAAACAAAAAGTAATTTCGATTCAAAAAGTGTAATTTTGTGGCTTATACTGAGGTAAGTATCAGAGAGAATATTGACCTATTTTTAGTTAAAAATATAATTGCTTAACATCTTATTTGGCATGAAATATTTCAAACTTAGATCTTCCAGATTTTCTTTAGTTGGCTGATCCCACATTTTGCAAATCAGGCCGTATTGACGCCCTTATAGGATGCCAATGGGTATTCCAGATTCTAAAAAATAACGCATTTAGGATTAATTCATCAATGAATAAATGTTTGTTTAAAAAATTAAAAATGCATGATTTTACTGTAGATCGAACTAAAAAAATGATTAAAAAGTAAAAAAGTAAAGTAAAATAATAATTAAAAAAGTAAAAAGTAAAAAAATAATTCTTAACATAAAAATAAAATGATTAACGAGAAAATTAATGCCATTAGATTAAAATCGTGTGTGGGGTACTTTGTACTACAATTTTACACTAACTTTGCATTTCGGAATAGAACTAGTAAGAAATTCTAATAGTGATATAGAGACACTTCCCCCCTGCTTTTACCTCAATTACATTAATTTTCTCGTTAATCATTTTTCTTATATAAAGATTTTTTTTTTTACTTTTTAGTTCGCTTTAACATAAAAGCGTGTTTTTTAGTTTTTTTTTAACTATAATTTATTTTTAGAGATAATTCTTTCGATAGATGCTTATTGGTTTAAAATTCAAATCAGTCCCATATTTTTCCAATGAAAACTTTTTACTACAATATTGTTTTTATTTAGAAATATACTAATTGGAATATATTATAATCAAAGTATCAATTTTCTTTGCACATATATTTAGTTAGTAAAATATTGCTGGTGTGAAATAAAAATTAATGACTTCTTTTCTTATCAGTAAAGTCTTTTCATAATGCATCAAAAATAGATTAAAAAACCAGTGAGAACTAACATTTATAAAATTTTTTTGAGTGTATATTGTGTGTTGTCGCCAACAAAGCGTGCTTGGCGAGATTTGCACTCGCGGAACAGAAAAGCACGATACTTTTATGTAGCTTAAATGAATATTATTTAATGCAATTCAACAACGAAGAAAGCCCTATGATTCTCATTTATAATTATAAATGTGGAATATTTTGAAATATTTCAAAATAAAAAAATTTAAATAGTTAAATATCTCACCAAAAATAAAGATTCAAAAGCATAACTGAGAAAAAATAAAATTTGTCGAAAATGTGGTCAGCCTTATAAAAAATTGTTTCTAAACTTGTCTAAGAGAAACAGCTCAATCTCACGGGAATACATAGCTTACTGTTCAATATTTTTTACTGTATAATTTTAAGTTGAGAATCAAATTTGACATACGAAAAAAAGCTTTGGACCAGATGTTTTTAAACAATAGACATTGTTTTCAGTATTATGAAAAGAGAATCGAATAAAGCCTTTCGCAACTCCCAGTGGAAATATAAAAATAGTATTATGTTAGACTCGACTGAAAGTCGAAGGTATGTGTAAACATACATGCAGGATTGAAAGAAAGATGATGGAAATTGGAACTGTTCTTTTATTGTAACAATAAAAAATAAATAGTTCGTTCCAAATATATAGTTCTTTTGATTTGAAAAATTTTCTGTAAGATTTGGTTTTTACGAAATATTTTAAATATTCATTTGATGTTCCTGTTATTTCTTTACAATTCATAAGCTTTAATTCTTAAATGTTATTAATACTTTTTTATTAAAATTTTAAAGTTTTAATACATTTTAACATTTTGGTTTCCAATTACTGAAAAAAAGTATTATTTGTTATTAATCAAAAATAAAAGCATAATTTTTATTTAAAACTGAATTATGCTATAAGTTCTTTTTTGAACCAAACTATTTAGCAAGAGTTAATGTCATTTTTTTAAAAGTTACTTTCTGTTATTTTAAAAAAACTGTTTGCATTTTTGAAAAATACGAATAATAATTATATGAATAATATTTAAACACAAGTAATATTTTAATCAATATATTTAGCAAAAAAACCAAAATTTTCAAAATAATTTTCTGTTGCCTTTTAATAATTTTTTTTGTTTGTATTCATCAACAAACAGAAATAATAGTTGCTGATATTATCCATTCTTTTTAAAGTGGCTGAGAACAATAGGAACCGTTAATTAGTAATAACGTATAAATGAATAATTTTTTGATATTTAATGTCTCTTAAATTAGAATATGCATGTTAAGTTGATTTAAAACATTATTGCAATAAAAAAATATTTAAATGTCATATTTTCAAAACATTTTCCTTTTCTGAAAAATGCTTCAATAGTAATACTTTGTATATACATAGCTACGACATTTGTACACAGCCTGAATTAAGAGTTTTGAAATATGTAATTTAGGAATTAATTTCTGTATATTTTTTAATGCATCTGAGTAGAGACCAGCATTTATCACAATTGATCGTAACTGCTAAAAATGGTGATTTTTGTCAAAAGTCCTTCTTCGGGAACCGTATAGGAGTCCTTATTTAAATATAGTCAAAATATTATTATAGAAGCATTTTTCAAAAAATGAGGATGTTTTGAAAAATCCTTTTTCTTCCTTTTTTGCCAAAAAGTTGCACTTTACATAATTTTTTGAATTAATACTTCTATATATTAACAATGATATGTGTATCTTCTAATTCAACAGACACTAAATATATATATAAAAAACTCATTTGAACACTTTTAAAATCAGTTCTGAACATAGTCAGTCATCTTAAGTGTAAAATATGTATGAATATTTTTATTTCCTTGCAAGAAAGAAATGGGTATGGATTGATTTAAAATAGATACGTATTCTTTTCTTTTAAAAAAAATAAATAAAAATAAAACATAATCTTTTGAAAACCTTTTTCTCAAGGTAACCTTTTCGCCTACTTTTCTTTTTAAAGTAACCTTTTTTAATGGATTTTTTTATGTACATGTTTTGGAAGTGCGTCCATAAAGAACAGAATTTTCGATTCTTACGTGAGTAGCTTAAGGGCGAGTAAATGGTGTGCCATGGAACAGACGTTCTGTCAACTTCATAGAAAGTTTTCGCGTCACATCTTCGGAAAAATAATCTCATATTGAAACCCTCTGTCACACAGCTGTCAGAATAACGCGAGAAAAAACAGGCACAACAATGCTTTACGCCTATGGTATGCGAAAGAAAAAATGGCGTTTCGCTTTAAAGAAAATAGACCATATGATTCTTTTTGCCTTTTGTGTAAAAGCAGGAAGTCCATCTCACAATCCCAGTCTAAACTTTTTTATTTTTTGCACTTTATTTCATATTTTAAGTCTTTGGAATAGTTTGACTGTTAAGTGGGTGAATGTCTATGAAATGTATTCTGTGAAAGTGTTTTGAAATCAAAATAAAATTCTGTAAGAATTTTTATGTGTTAAAAAGCTTTCTTGAATATTTTAGGAAGTTTGTATTATTTTGTTCAGTCTGTCTGTGGTGAAAAAAGTTTGTTTAAAATGATATGTTGGCAGATATGGTTTTATTAAATCATTTTTTTAGTTATTTTTTTTTCACGACGTCTCAAAAATATAAGTGAAAATGTAAGGTATCCGAATACGTTCGGAACCGTGATTTTGCAAAAGCGTGTAAATGGATAATATTTATGATATTTAGTGTCACTTCGATTGAATACAAAATAAAATTGTTTTAAGGACATAAAATGTTTAAATATTAATATTTTGCTAAACAACTTAAATATTTTTTCCAAAAGTCCTCTTTTTAAAAAAAGTTTATTGTTTTAATATTTTTGGGCCGATTCAACTCGTACCTTGAACAGAGGCTCAACTAGAATTTTTGAAACGCATAACTTGGAAGTCGGTTTACGAAAACAGAAAGGAGAAATGTTAAGAAAATACGCCGATAATTATTTCAAATGGTTGTAACTCTGAAAGTAATGTGAATTTTTCAAAAATCATAGTTAAGCCTCTGTATAGAGGTCTGATCTATAAACAGGCAAAATATTAATACTATAGAAGAATTTGTTACAAAAGGAGAACATTTGGAATAAAAGGTTATTCTAAGTTAAGTTTTTGCCAAAATATTGTATTTAAATAATTTTTTTTGTCATAATATCCTTAAAACAATTTTATACATGTATTTTAATCTAAGTGACACTAAATATCCTGAAAATTTATACATTTATGTGCTTTTTTAAAATCATGGTTCCGCGCGAACGTAGTCGGATACCTTAATATAAATTTCATGATAAATTGACAATTTTTATCTTATTTAATACTTTTTAGTAGACTTTCCAATAAAACACGATTACTCATGCTCACTTTTCACGCGTCAATTTCTTAATACAGTGTTTTGTACAATTATCAGAAACTTTTTAAAAATATGTATGACATTAAATAAAATGTTTTCAATTTTATTTATATGACTTAAAAAATCTTCATACGTAACTTAAAAATAATATTTTATAATGCTGTTTTAATTACGTATTGTGCTGGAGGACAAATTTGCTTTGATCTAGAGCTCTTAAGAAATAGCATGTGTATAACATTTTATGTAAACTTATCCTTTGTTGAAGCTCTTTTGCTATAAAAGGACTACAGAGTTCAAGTATTGATATTTAAAAAGATTTTTATGTTATTTCTATTATCGATTTAAATTAATTGCATTCCATCATTGACATAGATTGGATTAGAATCCAGGGGTTTCTTGTGTTCTACAACACGCATGTACACAAGATTTATTTTTTATAAATGTTTCATATAATATTAATAAATAAAATATATATTTACAATACAGGAAATCGTTGATTTATTAATTTGAATTTTTATAATATCTTTTATTATATCCGGCAGATATTCAAAACAAAGAAGTTTTAAATTTATACTTTGTTTGTAAAACACATTCTGAAAATATTGTTTGTTTAATATTGGTTTTATCTATTTCTAAAAAAAAATTATTGAACACATTGGATTTAAAACACAAACAAACATTATGAGTATTCGATAATAAAACTCTCACAATTATTATCTATTTTATCCTTGCATGTTAAATGTATAATTTTATTTTCTTAAGAATTAACTGCAAAATTAAAATATATACAAAACTTTTAATTACCAGTTTATATAAAAAAATTATTACAAAATGTTGATCATTTACAGTTTCATTTTGTGTTTTCTAAGACAAAATTCTTTATCATTTTTAAAACTTGCTTTCGAGGTGGATTTTCATTTTTCTTTTTTAACCTCTAATACCACACTTGAATCGAGCAAAAAAATTTAAAATGATAAGTTTGACTAATTAAAATTCAGACATTAAATTTTTCTCTTCATCAGCAGCCTAAATCTTCTCCAGTTAAGTCTTCTACATTTTTTCCGAAATGCTGCTTTGGATGAACACATTTTCCAATTACTCTTTTCGGCCGAGATTCAGATTGAACAGTCCATAGCATTCTATTGTCACATTTCAATGGATTTCCTATAATAAGGACAATATGAAATGGAATCATTTAAATAAAAAAATTTTAATATTTTCAGTTTAACATATATTAAATAAGCTTATTAACAAACACCACATCATTGTTTTATTTTGTTATTATATAAATATGAACTTAAATGAACATTAACGAATAAATATATATCTTACTAATATGCAAATTAAGCAGGATCAATTTATGGTCATATAACCCAATTAATCATCAATAAAAACAATAATAATAAAAAAAAGGTTAGCATAAATCAGTGATCTTCAAACTTTTTTGACAGAGGGAATTTTAAGTTTTCGAGGAACCCATTTCCACTAACGCACACTCATTCTTAGAGGAATATATCTTTAATATATTTACATATATTTAAATATATGTTACTTTAAATATATGTAATAATATAATATATATATGTTAAATGTATGTTATATTATTACATATATTTAAAGTAGATCAATATATCATAGGTATTTTATATATTGTATTTGTTAAAATATTTTTATGTAATGTTAATATTACTCATTAATAAAATATTAATTCGGGCTCCATGTGTCATTTACCCATGCATTTTTTATATTGCATTACACAATCTTTTGAAGTTTACTTCTATCGAAATTACTTGCTCTTTTTTTACATGGTTCTGAAATAACATGGAATACAAATTTAACGATTTTTCTTTTTTGAACGAATATTTGTTCTAGCATGAATCTCAAAAAAAAAAAAATCTGGGAATTTGTGACCTTTGGAGGAGGACGATTTGATCGAATTTATGATAATACAAAAATCGATGATGACAAAGTCGAAGGTGAAGTTCAGATATTAACGACTGATTGAATTAGCGAGGGCTCGGAATTTTCTTCAAGTATGAAACAACATTTTCTAACTTATGATCCTGACATAGAGCATGCATTACAATTTCAACGTAATCATAAGATTTGTGGAGCAGGATATCAAGAATTATATAAGCAACTTCAGAAACTAAAAAACAGCCGCTAGTAATAGATTTTGTAGTTTTATTTCTAATTTTAGTTGGCCTTTTATATGTTGTATGTACTTACAGACTAAATTTTTTCTTTGCACTAATTTTAATTTTAAATGAATTGGTTTTGCTTAATAAATGTGTAAAATAGTTTTATTATTACTTCTTTTGCACAGTTTTATGGGAAAATATTTAGACTTTTTATATACGGTTTTTTGAAGATCTGGAACGTATACCCAAATTTGCCAAAATCTCATATATTTTTTATCCGATTTTTTGCACGATTTTCTAGGGAATTTATCTATAGTGTAAAAACGAGTTGTGGGCATTACACAAAATATATATAGAAGCTGCTGTGTATAAATAAATGTTTCACTTCTATTGAAAATTTTATTTATATATTCTCCATAGTCATACAAACTCCCCATTGAGAACGAGCATGAACATTCTGAACCTTTTTGCATAAACATTTATAATTTCCTTTTCTATATTTTACTTTGACTCGTGAAACCCCAGAGTTATGTGGAACACAGCTTGATGACCACTGGCATAAATGATATCGTTTATTTAATATATATGAAAAAATATCTTTAATTGTATAGATTTACGAACATTTAGAATATTTTAAAACTCCATTATTTTTTAAAAAAAATTTATATAGCTCTTCTAGAAACAACTTTTGACATGTAGTTTTTAAAAGCAAAATGAATGTCATAGATTATATTATATTAATAAATATTCATAACCTAATGAGATCGAATATTATATTTAAAACTTATCTTTTACAAAGGTACAGAAATAGAAAATTTTAAAATGTTTGTTGTTCTTCTGAAATGTTTCCAGTTCAAAACTCAAAATGAAACTTTTTACAAAGAATTTTGATTTGTATTTAATGAAATATATTTTCCTAAAATGTAAGATTAAGAACAAAACATAAAACATTGTACTACCTCTGCATTGGTTCATAAAAAGAAAACTTCATTCTTAAGTTAAAATTAAATGCAAATATAAATTAATAAGCAAATAATTAAATATAAATTAATTAAAAAATATTTCAAATTACATGATACCACAATCGCTTAGCGATATGAGGCTTAATTTCATTTGAACTTCAAGAAACTGAACAACCTTAATGATATTAATTTTTGATGCAAAACTCTTTTTGAAATAAAATGTACTTATGTGTATAAAGTTGAGCTGTAAGAGAGAAGGGTTACGGTACAGATATTTCTTATGTGTCTGAAAATATATTACAATTTCTCTGAATACTTTTTCAAGTTAATTAACACAGCCTTCAATTACTTTTAAGAGAAAAAATGGATGTGTGAATTAAGATAAATTTTGCTACATAAATTAGTTTTAAAAAATTCGTCTTATTTCTAATTAAAACTAAATTAATTATCATAAATATATTTGTTTGCATGAATTATGCTTATAAATAAGTGCTTCTCAAACTTGCAATGTTGGCGACCCAATTTTCAATCATAATTTTCATGGCACCTCCCTTCATACAATAAAAATATACTCCAATTCAATAATACTTTGACACTAAAGCTACAATATGACTTTAATTATAAACTGCACAGACTATCAAGAAAAGTATTAAATTGTGGATACAATTTTGTATGTGACAAGCCAATAGGATCATTACTGATTATTCACCTTGTCCTTAATATTGATGAATTAATGATCAAATACATAGTGCAGTACTGTACATTTATAAGTATTCTATTTTATTGTATAAATGTGTATTGCTTATTATCTCAGAATGTCTTTTGCTCTAATTCCTTTCATTAAATTAATATTTTTTAATTTTTTATTTTTGACATACTCGCGCCCCCCTAGTAGGATTAGCACACCCCTCTAGGGGGGGAGGGTGCGCCCACAGTTTGAGAAACACTGTTATAAATTAATGCAGTTTTTGCTCTTTTATACTCTAAGATCTTTCTGATATCACAAAACATGCTTTTTATAGAAATTATTACTAATATAATTTTGAGAAGAAACATTTTAATATTTGAATGTGTTTTCTTTTCATGTCTATTTTTAAAAAAGCCGATTATTTTCTTTAGCTTTAACAAGTCTCTTATTTTACCCTTATTTTACCGATTCCTTGCGGTGGGTTTTAAAAAGGAACCAAATGTTTTTTCTTACCTCTTAAATCTAAGTGCATATCAGATCTCCATAGTGGTCCAAATACATCTTCAGAAAGATTTGAAATGGTATTATTACTGAGGCTGACTAATTTCAGATGCGTCATGTTAGCAAATACACCAGCTGGCAAGGAATGTATCTTATTGGAACTGCAAAAAATGAAATGTTTCATAAATGCTACAGAATGAAAACATTACTTTCATTAAAATGTTTTTGTAAAATACACACTTAAAGTGATTATTGATGACAAGTGAAATACTGTTTCAAAAATATATAATATATTTTAATGCATTCGTTTGAAATAACTGAAAATTATCTTAGTGAGGCGAAATATATCTTATTTTACGTTAAGGTTCGAATGGAATAAAAATTGCAACACTTAACACTGTTGTGATTTAAACACTTAAAAAATAGTAGTACTATCACGTCTTTTGAAAAACACTAATTTTTTATTTTTCATCTTAAAAATCGTAGGTTCCTACGGCCCTTGTGACTTCAGAAGAGGTTCGCGAAAAATTAAGGTTAATGTTAGAGGTGCAAGAACACAATGTAAGGGGCTCCGCGAAAGGTTTAATACAAAGTAAAATATTTGTAGCCCATTTCCATTATTATGGCAGTTAAACTAAATTAATAATAATTTTTGTTAAAAAATTTAGATTAAAAATGAAAAATTTTAGAATAAAATTTTTCAGATTAGTACACTCACTGGGCATTAAAATTGCTACACCAAGAAGCGACATGCTACAGAAGTGAAATTTAATCGAAAGGAAGAGTGTTGTGATAAACAAATTATTTTGAGCACATTCAGACAAAGCAGGCGCCGGTAACGACACCTACAATGTGCTTAAATGAGGAAGTTTGTCAACCGGTTTCTCATGCACAAATTGCATTTGAACGTTGATGCCTGCTGAAAAGTTGTTGTGAAGCATCGTGTAAGAATCAGAAATGCATACCAGCACGTTTCTGACATTGATAAAGGTTGAATTGTAGCGTGCCGAGATTGCGGTTTATCATATCACAGTAATGCTGCTCGCGTCGGTCGAGATCCAAAGACAGTCAGCAGATAAGGAATCGTGGATGCAGGATGGTAATACGGAACACCGTGCTGGATCTCAACGGTTGCCCTATCACTATCAGCCGAGAAGACAGGTACCCGCATAGCCTTAATGGATAGTGCAGCACGTAACGAACCCGAGTAAGGATTGGGGTCGTTTGCAAGACAACAAGTGTCTGCACGAATAGTTCGACGACGTTTTCAGCAGCATTGGTTTCTCATCTGGAGACCATGACTGCGGTTACCCTTGACGCCGCGTCACAGACAGGAGCGTCTTCAATGGTGTGATCAATGACGAATCTGGGCGCAGGAATGGTGAGATGTCATTTTCCAAACGAATCCAGGTTGTGTTTATAGCATCAAGATGGTCACATCCGTTTTTGGCGGCATCGTCGTGAATGCACATTGGCAGCATGGATTCGTAATTAGCATGCTGGTCTATAACCTGGCGTGATCGTATGGGGTACTAATTGCTGCAAGTCTCGGTCACTTGTTCGCATTGACAACCCTTTGAACAGTACATGTTACATTTCTGGTGTGTACTATCCTTTATTCGAGTCCTGCGAAACCTTACGTTTAAGCAGGATAATGCATGAACGCATGTTGCTGGTATTAGAACGGATCTTCTTTATACGGAAATGTTCAGCTGCGTTCAACGCCTGCACGTTCACCAGATCTTCGCCAACAGAAAATATTTAGTCCATGATTGCCAAGCGACTGACTCGTCACTATACGCGAGTCACTACGGTTGATGAGCTGTGACATCGTGTTGGAGTTGCGTGGGTTTCTGTACCTGTACATGCCATCCAATCTCTGTGATTCAATGCCCAGGCGTATAGTTGCTGTTATTTTTACCAGAGGTGGTTATTCTGTGTACTGATTTCTCAGGATCTATGCACACAAATTTCTTGAAAATTTAATTTATTTGTTATTTTTAGTATAATGTATTTGTTATATAAATATTATTTTGTTATACGCATTTCTCTTCCTGGTGTGGCATTTTTAATGACCAGTAGTGTACATAAAGTTCAAGCCATGACAAGTTTCGCACGATGAGAAATCGGGTCAATCGTAGGTGCGACCTACTATGCAAGTTTAAATAAGAAAGAATCTCGCCATTACATGCGATAATTGTTTAAAGTATGGCAATATAAAATATTTTTACATCTCATCAACAATTTAGTTTCGTTTTGTACATAATCTTGAGACTTTCGAAATGAATGCAACACATTTTTTTTTAGTTTTAAACAGAAATCACTATTATTCTATGTATTGTATAACAATAACCATCTTTTTGGTTGAAAAAAATGTATTTTTATATTTTAATGCAAAAGTTATAACTTGAGTAAATACTACTTCAGATACTACGATGTTTTATTTATACTTTATTTTTATAGCAACATATACTTTCGGGATATTTAAGTTAAATTTATAATTGTTCTATTATGCATGGAAATAGAATTTTTCACTTGCGGGTTTATTGATAAGTTATTGGTATAAAAAGGGGCCCATGAGCACAGTAAATTCCCGAACCATTGTTATAGCGAATAACCATGTGTATTTTTTTTCAAATATTAATTAATGAAAGAGTATTCAAACATTTATCTCGCTGTCTCATGAATGAATCTTTTCCCCAAAAGGAAAACAAATTATTAAGATCAGAATAGAGACATCCTTCTGTGAAAAGTTCCTCTCTGAATTTGACAGACTCCAGATTTTTTTAATTGAATCTTTTATGAATATGTTAAGTGGCCACGGTAGATAATGATCACGAAATCACGGCCTACGTTGTCGAGTTGCGCGCCCCAGTACCACTAAAGACCCGCCGCGTAGGGCAGCGATGCACGTTAAATCTGTCGAGAGCTGAAACGTCCTCCCATTGGTGTGGTGTGGTAGTTAGGAGAGGGGGTGCCAGCTCAGGTGTCGTCCACGTCACTTGACCATGGTTCAAAATTACGTGGTCCGTCGCCAAAAGCCCTCGTGTAGCTAAACAGTGCGACGTTAATAATCAATCAATCAATCAGTCGAGTTGCGCGCTCAAGTCCTAGTGCCACTGACTCACTAGACCAGGGATTGTGAACCATTGGCACGCGTGCCATGGATGGCACGTGACACAATATTTTGGGCACGTCACCGATCGAAATGGGTTGCGTTTTAGTTCAAAATAAAAAATCACTATGAAGTATTACATCTACATGATAAATCAGATGAAGAGAAAATTTTTGAAGAATCTATTTCCGCAATTAATTCTTCAATCAAGAAATTCTCAGTGGGATTTTCTAAGTTCAAAGAATTACAGGAGTTTATTATATATATGACTTCATTTGATAAACTTGTCTCATTTCGATTGGTTGAAAATTGAAAAATTTGAAATGAAACTAATTGATTTCAGTCTAGTTTAATATGGATTCAAAAATGTATTCAAACAACAAAAAGTCGGAATGGATTTAAACAGAAAGGTTAACAAGCAATAAGTAAAATTGCCATTAACGAAATTTTGGTATGGAATTGGATTTTAGCTACATTTAACTGTTTGCAGTAGCTGACTCTTGCTATTTTAACCATATTTTCATCTACCTATGCTTGCGAGTCATTATTTTCAAAGATGAATAACGTTAAAGAGTCGTTCAGAAACCCCATTTGGCAGATAACTCTAATTAAGCATGTATCATACCAAAAGTAACATCTTACAATCCTAACATAAGTAATTTGTCATCTATATAATCGGCAACAACAAAATTACTTTAATTTGAATTACGCGTATAGCTAAAACATTTACTAATATACAGTGCAAAGTGTATTTTTTCGTATTAAATAAATAATTTTGAGTTGTTAGTATTTAGTTTTTTATTATTTTCCCAGTAATCACAAATCAAAATGATTTGACGGCATATCTGTACCTCATAAAACACTTCTTCACAAATAAAGGCACGTTGATCCATAAAGGTTCACCACCCCTGCACTAGAACAACGCCCCACTCATGGCCCATTGCACTAAAATATTCAGTTATTTAAGAAAAATTTATTAAAAACATAGCGGAAAATTCTATCAGTCAAGAAAGCAGGTCTACCAATTTCTTTGTCGATGTCGTATGGGTTCGAATTGCGAGTTTTGTTTTTCTACATGTAAATCTAACAATTACTATTAACAAATAACAGGGAACTAGCGAACTGAACTGGAGTAGTGACTATTTTATGGATAAAACTGAGTTTTAGTGATAAACAAGCAATAATGACTTGAGTCCGGAATTCAGTCAAAACTCATCTTTGCTGCCATTCTGCACTTGATAACTTAATATTTGAAATAAAAATAAGAGA
Organism: Trichonephila inaurata madagascariensis; assembly: GCA_019973955.1. Classification (NCBI taxonomy): domain Eukaryota; kingdom Metazoa; phylum Arthropoda; class Arachnida; order Araneae; family Nephilidae; genus Trichonephila; species Trichonephila inaurata. The sequence continues at coordinate 85,512 of BMAV01003377.1, forward strand.
AATATTGTCAAAAAAACAAAAAATCAAACTATGAAAAGGCATGGCAGCTTTGTCTGTATGACAGTAGAATGAAAACTAAAATCTCGTTCATGTATGAAAGGGAACCAAAACTACCCCATAACTCAGTAAAATAGCAGAAAACCGAAAAAAGAATTATGTGTGTTTGATAGAAATTAATGTAGTATTAAAAGTCAAAAGTGAGTTTTAATATTGATCAATTTTCCATATTTTAAGTGTTCAATATTGTCTTGATCTAATGATGCTTGTTCCATTAATCTTCATGTTGCAGCCCGCGTGAAATATCTGCCATATGTATGCGGCATGGTTCGAAAAAGGCTGAGTACTCCTGCACTAGAGGGACTGATCCATGAAAAATCTGTCAAGACCATGTTGGGGTAATGTGGAACTCTGAATATGGGTCGCCAGTTTAGATGCCATCCTTGTCATCTGATCGTGATTCAAAATTAGGCGTTCCATCTCCAATAGGCTTTGTGTTGTTTCGGAGTGCGACGTAAATTAAAATTAAATCAAATTGAATGTTATAAGTTCATTGTAATGTTCACTATTGAATTTTCAACTTTGTTATCATCAGTTTACCTTTAATGTGTTTTAGTCTTGTATTGTGTGATGTATTCATTCGAAAACGAGAAATTCCCTTACATCCTTTGTTGTTCCAACATAAATACAATAATTAAGAAATGACTTAAAGTGTTCACTGAGCTGAAATTGTGGTTTTCTATGATGAATTTTCATGAACGTACTGCAAAAACATTTGCTGTGTTCTACGGTTTTATAAATTAAACTTAACGTCAAAACAAAATTTCCGTAGAATGTCTAGACGAAATTTTTTATACCTTTTTTTGGATTTTGCTAATCTCTATTTTACACGTATACAATGAAATGTCAAAAAATATGATAAAGAAGATGAATTTCATATATTAAAAATATTACACCAAGTGCAAAATGAATGCTGAAAGCATCATCAATTATGATTTGATTACGTTTTTTCTCGTCATTTTTATCACGATTCGGAAGAAATGACATAAATCAAAAAATTCTCAATGGAGAAAAAATGAAAGACAAGGGCCAGAAAGTAAGTTAATAACTGTTCTTGTCCACATTTCCAATTTTTTTTAACAAAAGATTTAATAGAGCCTAATTCTTTTGGTATATTCTTCAAATAACATTACACACACGCAATTATTATCTTAGATTTTTGATACTAATTGAATTTTTCCGTTAATTAGACGATTACGGTTTTACTGCGTTTAAATATAAGGGGAATTAGGAACTTTGTAAAATGTAAAATGCTAACTAAAAGTTTTCTTAACAAATAATTGATGATATATTGAACTCAAAACTAAATTCCCGAATTTTTTTTTTTAATTTTTTAATTTATTTTACAACATAAATTATTAATTACTTTATCAATCTTGTGGTTTAAAACTTCTTCCCATTGTTCAACAAGACTTTCAATATCTCATTGGCAGATATTATCCGGTATCGACACGAAAATTTCACCCAATCAAGCTCTAAATTATGTATTGGTATTAAACGAAACTTCGTGGGCGACATTTAAAAGAGATAGAGCGGTTTCTTTCAGCTGTGGCATCCTCTCCACACATTGTACAAATGTCGTGATCAGCGTTTGTGGTCTTAGAACCATAATTAAAAGCAAAAAGGTGTCACAAATGATAATTTTTCTCAATTTGACTTTCAGTTTTAATAATCTGAAAATTAACATAAATTAATATGAATGATAAGATTAAAACAGCACACATTAATTTTGGTAGAATAAAATGTCCTCTTTCGAATGGTTTATAACAATGTGTCAAAAACATTTAATGGCATACGTTTTGTGTTAAAATTATAAGAACAAAAAAACATTACGACTTAGTTACCAACTTAATATTAATGTTTTTAGCAATGCAATTCTCCTTCTCAATTTCAAATTAAGAATTTTCCATAAGAAAACTAAAAGAATAGCAAGTTATTTTACAAAATATATGTAGAAATAGAGAATTAAAGTTGCAGTCCCTTTTATTTGGGGACACATCAATTTGATATCTAAGTTTAGCAGTGACCCCTCTTTTTTACATAGTAACATGGTAGCGTCAGGGATCACACAGCCAATTGCCAAAATGATATTTTATTCTAGAGTAAGTAAATAAAAGACTACTGATTAATACGTCACAGCACCCAGTTTTTTTCGTGAGATAAAAGTTATAATTCAATTTCAGTTCCTGTATGCTAGCCGTAGCGCCTCTGACTCCGGAACTCAGTATTTCACCACTAGGCAAAATTCATCAGCAGGTCTACTGATTGAGGTCGATGAACTGAACTAGATTGAGTTCATCGGCCGCAAACTCAACTGAAAGTCTTCCAAGAGCCCAAAACTTCTGAGCAAAGTTATTCCATTTTACGCATTCTCTTTGGTCCTTAAATGGTGGCTTCCCGCAAATTCAAAATTTGAAGAACGAGAAAAAATTCCGTCAATGGAAGGAGATCCAGAGCCCTGTCCTTTCGAGCCGACTCCTTTAAACTTTTTGGGCGGGTCACTTTCACGCCCCCAATCACCTCTCATTGGAGGGTTTAATGCATTTGTGCACCCGGATTTCCTCCCTGTAGTCCTTGTAGTCTTATTCCGTTGGTGCGTGGTGATAATTTGATCCCCACTACGAGGCTTCGTGATCACCATCTGGAGGCTATAACTTGCCTTGTCACATTTTCTTGAGGGTGCGTTTTTGTCTCGCTCTGCCGAAATTACTCTTCATTCAAGTTGTCTGCATCCTAGATGTACGAGAGGAACCTAACACAAAAAGAGGCTATTCCTCGAAGTTTCCTTCCTGTACAGCATTTTGACAACAATCGCCAGCAGGTTTGCGAAAGAAAAAGGTTTCGCGACTTCAAAAGCATTCTCCGAGTCAGTTCACATATGTTATGCCTTAGGGAAAAAGGAAAGAACATCCGATGCCTTTTTTAAAGACACAATGTCCTATTTGGACAATTTGATCCTCCATACGTCAATCTTGAAAAGTAAAGATGTGGGGGAGGGTCTTCAAATGAGTAGACGTCACCGAAGTAACTGCCTAGTTATGCAAAGAACATTCAGAGTATACTCGTATGTTATCTTTGAGTCTACCATATATGCAGTCATATGACTAGAACGTGTTTCCTAATAAACTTTTCAATATTTCACGAATTTATTGCATTATAACAACTATGATTTTTTCTAAAGCTACCATGCGCAATTTTTGACTGACTGGAAATTAAAGTTACTGAAAAATTGCTTGAACAAAAATTCTTGGTACATGAAGCGATGATTTGAACACAATTGCTTATAAATTGCCACGAGACATGATGAAAACATACGAGAAACATAAGTTTTTAACATGATGCAATATTTTTAACTAGTCTGAAAGTTTTCGGATATTGTTATAATATATATATATATATATATATATATATAGGCGTAGTGGGCTCAGTATTAAAAAATTAGGAGGCTTTTGTGGGCTTTCTTAATAATTAAAGATTTTTTCTTACACATGCCCTGTAGATTGGGGGCCCTGTATCTTTATACGGATGATATGGTGGTAGCTACGCCCCTTATTATGATACGTATTTAAATCAAAAACTGTTCCATCCTATTTTATATAGTCACCAATAATTCTGTCTGGAGTTGTCTAGCGACACATTAACAAACACTCATTTAATTAACCTGATTCATTTAGACGTGATACTGCCGTCTTTTTCAAAAAGTAGATCTGATCATAGGTTGCTATACCATTTTTAAAAATGCTCGTGATATAAACTTAACCCCAAAGATGAATGCGAGTTAAAATTGATTGTCAAATGAATGCCAGACATTTCCGACTGAGAAATGGAATGTAAGATACAACGAAGAGGTACCTTTGATAACTAATAAATGTACCAACGACTGATTAGAACTTTCTGTATTAAATATATTGTGAGTTGAAGCGAACACAAGTATTTGATTGAATAATAAATTTAAAGCGAGTAAAATATTTAACTTCAAATAAGACTTGATAAAGAAAAGTTTATTCTACCGAATAATTGTACAAGATTCTTGGAGTGAGAATCTAGAAGCTTTCTACAATGTGAAGTAGCTACAAATGGACCAAAATAGAGATAAAAGAACTTTAAATTTTCAATAAGTGGATGAAGAAAATACTAGAAGCTTTATGCCCTCATCCGGTCTCATTAACAATGTTTCTTGAGTTGGAAGGTTTCTTCTGTGGAATATTTGAATGGATTGCTGAGAGAATAGCATATTATTTCGGTTGTTTACGGTACTGATACACAAGCATTCACCCTTGCAATGGCAGACTAATCGCCGAAAGAATTCAAGAATGCATGGTAATGGATAGACGGCTTCCTTCAAAGGTACAAACTGTGATGAATTTTATGACAATATTTCAGAAGATGACATGACTGCAAATGAATGTGTTTAATTTAATTTTCATAGTACCTCGTATAGGAGTATTTTAAAACAAAAAAACTTTTAAGTTATAAGTTTTTTTTCTATATTCTGCATCTAAATTATTATAACTATAACCACTAAAAATGAGCATACAAAGCATTTTAACGTAAACATATTTTTGCAATATTGTTTATGAGCATTTCAACATTAGGAAATAATCAAAGGGAAAAATACAGTTTATTTCGTATATTACTTATAGTGTTTTACGAAACGAATAAATTTACGGAATAATAAAACAAAAATAATGTCGAAAATCGATATCTTGAGCAAACTCCATGTTTAGTGATGGACGCCTTTCACGTTGTAGCATTTAAATTTATAAATTCCGAATGCCATGCGGTGAAATGATCGTATACATAGCCTCTATTCAAAGTGAAGCAAACACTCTCCTCTGACTGATATAATCCCAAATTGAACACCTGACTTATACCGGGATATTTTACGCCATTGAAGGAGAGAGATTTAACAGTGCTCTGAACCTTCACTGCATTGCAGTAAGGTTATGATTTCGTCTTTCATTACTTTTCTATTGTACCGCCCACATTTAAAGGCCTGTAAAATTTAGAGTTGGCAGGAACACCCGTGATATCAAACAGCACCTCGAATCCGAACGCTAAGTGTTCGTCCAGAAAGACTTTAAATGACACTCCGATACTTCAGTATAAAGCCTTCACGTCCATAGTTTAGCCCAGATTATAACGGGACATCACAATAGACATGTTGCCAATCGGCTCTTCACTGGTTTTATTGATAAGTTCATTGTAGCTTGAGGTTTTGGTGGTTTAACATCAAAGAGAAATCCTGCGCACATGAATTTTCGTAGTTATTTCGACCATGGCATATCAGACGTTGACGAAGTCTGGAGGTTTAAAATGCCACACACTAGTGCACGTGCTCTAATATTCCACCAACGTATGAGAAAACCTTATACATGCTTTCTTGGCCGTGCGGATGAGGTATTTACCATCTTGTTGGGACATCATATTGAAGTGGTTTTGGCTTTCTAGGTTTTATGCATTTATCCCCCACATGCATTAATGTTGTTGTACGATACTCGTTCGGACTCAAGAAGTTACTTGTGTAGTATGTTTTTAATGAAGTATATTAATTTCCATTCAATCATTTACATGAGACAATCGACCAGTGGTGTAACGTATACTCCCCCTCCCCCTCTACGACGGGGAGGGGGGACAGATTCTCGGGGGCCCAAAGCCTGACTGATGCCAAGTACAACCTAATATTCCCCGTTTCGCCTGTACGTATGCATCCCACCCCATGTTAAATTTTTGAGTATGTAAATAATTTAACACCAATGAATGGGGATTTGTCATCACCGAAATGGGGAGTTGTGAGTATTCACATATCGTAGAAATGAAACTGTCTCGTCGAAGAAATTTGCTTAGCTCACAATAATTGATGTTATAGTGAGTTATCAACAATAATAAGGGCACTTTTAATTGTTTAATGTATTCAATTCGGAAACGTTTTACAGGATAATCAAGAAAATGCAAAGCACTTAAAGTCTTAGGAATCTGACCCTGCTTAGGACACTTATGTTGTGAACTCATGGACTTATAAATAGATTGCAATATTCTTCGTTGAGTTTCTTACACAAAATCTGATGAAGCCTCCGGTCTTCTAATGATGGTTAATCTTCACCCGACGCTATCACATGAAATCGTCGAATGAGTTCGAAATAAAGTATCTTTACTCGTTATTGCATAGTCTGCACTGGCGTAACGTAAACCCTGCAGCCCCCATATCGCGGATGGAGGGGGCTAAGATTTTAGGGGGACAAAGACAGATGTTATGGATTGCAACCCTATATAAGATGGGCCCAAATCCTGATTGCATGGAGCCCAGGATTGGGGCCCAAAACCTGACTTTGCAAGGGGGCCCTAATGTTCTTCGTTTTGCCACTACAATCGACGCTATGCGCAATCTAATGCACACTTATAGCATTTTTAAAACATAGCTCCTTCAGATGTTTAGAGGGTATTTCTTAAAATACACACACATGTATTATATCTCTTTCCAATTTTTATCATTTGTGAATGACCATCTGTTTTATATTTACTTCAAATTTAATTTAATTCGTCTAATTTATTCATGGTGTTGGTATTTTTCCCAATAACAATCTAAAACATTCATCATTTTCGGCTGATGAAATACTAGACAAAAATAATGATTTATTTGCAATTGGAAATATTCTTTTACATTTTTCAAAATACTAACATTTGTCATAGAATATTTTAATATGTTTTTTTTAAATTAATGTTGATTTAAAAATCAAAAATTGTTAAACACAAATTTATTTATAATCCGTCAGATATTTAAGTTACACTTCCTGTATTGAAACCAAAATAAAGGTTATGTACAGAAATTATAGGAATTCTAACAGAAAAAAAAATTCAGTGTTAAACAGCTTAATATTTAAAATCTCTCTTTTATTTTTATTGCCATTGAAGGGGGGCAGGAGAATGAGAAAAGGAATGGAAACTATAAACCGATCAGTCACTTGAAGTAAATAATGAACGGCAATGGTTACAAGGTCTGATGCAGTTTACAGTATCATTTGTTAGCTGAAAGCCTTGCGTTTTCAATTATATTTAAAATACATTATAGTTAGAAATATGTAAGGGATATTTTATAACTATTTTTACAATTTCTTAAATTGTTTGATAAAATTGACCTTTTGAATATATAAAGTAAGTTATACATTTATGACTCTGACTAACGAATTAGAAATCTCACCAATATCAATCATATGAACTAAAGCATAATTCAATATTCTTTGAAGGGGAAAAATTATTAGAGTATACGAAAAAGTTGATTGAAAACGTTTAGCTTTCTAAACTGAATTTCAGTATAGTAGATATGTTACCGGCAAAGTATGAAATCCGCCATTTTATAGAATTCCTAGGCATTGTATATCAAAAAATTTAAAATAAAATAATTAACATCCCACCCTCAGCGTGCCGCGGTAAAATTATCAAACGTTGACCGGTCCGGAAGATAAAAAGTTTTGGTCGCACTACTATACAGTATTACGTCACGGATTCTGAGGAAGTGATAGAATTCTGTGAAAAAACTTTCAACCAAATACAAAAATGTTACACTGAATGATATTAAGCTGTACATCAACCTTTGTGAACCTTGCCAGAAAAACAGAAAATTATTACAAAAAAGGTATTGTTGTGAAACTCGTGATTTTTTTCCCGAATATCAATATGTTGGCACTTCTAATGAGTGGGATAGGTTTCTATCGACTTGGAACTTCTGAAAGAATTTTAAAAAAAGTATATACTTTGTGTCCTAAGAACTGACTCAGAATTAATGATATTCCAGAGAACGAAATTCCTCTCACAGTTCAAGGGCAGTGCAATGGTTCGTAATTAGGCAGATTCGTAAAAAAAATGGGAAAAAAAAGTACCAACTAAAAATTGTTTTGCGTGAAAAAAGCAATTAAAAGTAACTCAATTCTCTGTTTTTTAAGCCCGAACGTTGCATTAATCTTGCCGTAAAATTGACAGGACCCCCCGCCAGGGTGGAACCTCAACTTACTTATCTGCACTGATAACCTCTTCACTTCATTGTTTGCTCACGCAAAATCTACAGAAAAACTTGTTGTTTGGGTTCGTCTATTCTGTACTACCAGACTTGACATCCACTTTTCTTATGTTGGGGCCATGCGGAAATCTCGGGAATGATAAAAGGGGATCAGTTGGCAAAAGAGGCAACTTGCCAAGATTGAACCGATGTCTGTGCCATTGTCCCACTGGAAGCATTTAGCGGGAATGTTTCTTCCTATAACACCGAATTCTTGGGCCTCGCCTAAACTTTGTGGACTAAAAGGTTTTTCACCATTTATCAACGGGTTAAATTAAGAAAATTTTTTTTTTCTGATTTCAATTATCCCCGATTCTAACGGGGCTGGAAATTTTAATAGCTATTTATCTAGATTTAATTTAATTGGTAATGATATTTCATGAATTGTTGTATTGTAAACTTTATTTCTGTAAAAGAAAATTTTAGAAAGGAGTTTAAACGTTAGGTATTTCCTGGCCACTGTTTTGTATTTTTTTGGTCAAATGTACTGAGAGCCTAAATCCTTAAGAAAATTTTTGTTTAATGTATAGATTTTTAAAGTTTTATATATATTGGTACCTCCTTTTTTTATTTGTGTATTTCCACTCTTCCGTTTTATTTTTGCTTTGTCTTGTTTGTTTTCCCCCCCTTTTTTTCCTCCAAATTTGTTCTTTTTTTATGATTTAATTGAGTTACTACTTACGTCTGTAAGCCTCATGTTATGCATTGCGGAGCATGAGGAGTTTTGCAAATAAATTAAATAAATAAAAAAAATGTAACTCAAAATGTCATTCAATCTTACCATATTTAAATAAGTAGGTTAATTTAAATTTCTTAACTTAATATAAAAATTTTGTTTTCCTCAATAAGAAAGACATAAATTTTGTTTGGTACATTTTCATTTTCCTTTATGAATTTTAAATAATTTTTTTACTGGCACTTTCATTATTTTGTCAGAATAACATTGTATTTTCAGGAATGTACATCATTGATACAATAGCCTTATCAGGAACATATTTCAAACTTTGCCTAAATAGCTTTGACCATTCTAAGAATGCCAAGGCATTCTATACAATCCCTAGGCATTGTATAGAATGTCGGCATTTAAACTTTGCAGGTAACAGATATATTACTCAAAATCATTAATTATTTATATAAAATGCAATTGTTATTAATTATAATAATGACATATATTATAACGTTACTATGTAATTAAATTGATAGCACAATAAACACATTACTGATGCATTTTTAATAAAACAAAGCAAAGGCAAACATACATGTTTTCTAAAAGGTTAAGTCATTCTCTTTTCATAACTTTCGAGTCAGAAAACCCTCCAAAGATGAAAAACTAATATTTTCATACTCCTTTAAGGTCATAATATTATTTGAATTTGAGCTGTGAAAAAATATTTATTCACGATGAATAACTTTTTTCTGTACACAGCAGCATGGAATAACTGACATAAATTTAAATTTTTCTCAGAATAAATGATTATAAAGTTCCCCCAAAACTCGATATAGGCCTAATTTTCTAAAGGATAAAAAACAGTGAATTTAAAAAGGGAACTCGGGATATTACATTTTGCTTTTCTTCAAGGGATTTAAAGAGAAATATTTAAAGGAGAAAGCCTTTGAAAAAATTTTATTTTTAAAAATGATTTTCATTTCACAATATGAGTGATTTTTATTTTACAGCATAAGCAATTTTTATTCATTGCTAGTGACCTTTATTTCAAATTTACGTGATATTCATCTAGAATAAAAGCGGGGGAAAAAAAAAGTTATAAAATATTTATTTTGAAAATTGTTTGTCAACTACATGAATTTGAAAATTATTCAAAACATTCTAATAGGTATTTGAAAATTCTTATAATGTTTGAACTCGCTTTTTATATCGACATTTACTGGAATGAATGCAAAAATATTCAGAAAGATAACTCGAGGCAAGTCTTTTAGATTCAAGTTTATATGTACTCAAATAAAAGAATTTTGTTATTTTATTTATATGAAAAGAGGAAATGAAATTTCCATACAAATATCGAAATTTCTAAGCAAATGTATTTATTTCTTCTATATTAAAAAATGAGAAAAAAATAATTTGTATTGTTTCTGTATGTAAAGTACCTATACCAATTCAATTTAGATCGAATGTAGATATTAATTATTCTCGTGTTGAGGAAAAATAAGACCAACAGAAAGCAAAACTCTAGCATGATTTTTCAGATTGCTCGTAATAAAGCTTTAGTAAAGAATTTCAACCAAACGTGTTTCAGACATTGCCGAGTGGACATTCGGTAACAAATGGACTTGGTGAGAGTATTTGAAATCCATGTCTTTCAATACATTGTGTTACAAGGAATAATTGGTACTTAATTGAAAACAATAAATTTTAAGGAAGTACTAAGATGCTGGCAATTAAAACTGTAAAACAATGACGAAGAGATGGCACAACAGTCAAATTCACGAAAGAAAGAAAATGTTGGTAAGTAAGAATGATTACCTTTTTTTGCGTTTTCAAACGAGGAGGCGAAACAATTCAAACTCTGGGGGGAAAAAAACCCCGGCCTGGTTTTTTTATTTGGTTGTTTTGAAATCGTGTTATACCTGTATAAAAAGAAATGGCTTCCAGCCCAAATTGGGAACTCAAATGGTGAAAAGTATTCTATTTGGGAAATACCACCTTTGGTTGATTGGGAATAGGAATCGATGGTTTGGATCTACTGAAACACGCGATCTTAAAAAGTACCATACGTTGCGAGTACAAAAAGCCCCCAGAGGAGAATCTGCATCGGTCTTGTAAAACCCTAGTCCCACGTGGAACTTTTTACCCAAAATTTAAATCAAACTATCATTATAAATATACGATTTAAGAAACTTAATAAGATAGTTGTTTTCTAAATGGTATCTTAACACAAACTATTATTAATTTTAATCCTTTTTTACTAAATAATATTTAAATTCACATTCTTGAAAATTACATGATTCACCAAAACTAGACTGACTGTTAAAAAGGGCAGAATTGACTAGCTAAAAAAGAGCAGACTGAATTACATTATTTTAAATAAATCAATTATATATAAAATAACATTGGATGTTACAGATAAATGGGGAAAAGAATTTTTCGGGGGTGGGGTGGGGGGTTGGTCGTCCACCATTCTCGTATCATAGCCCAGTAAGCCGTCAAACATATTCTTTTAATATTATCAACTGTCGAAAAAAAAAACACTAAAAAATGAATTAGATTAATTAATGATATAAACTATTAATAACTATTAGAACAGAAATTATCGTTACATTTGTTTTAGAATTTGGGGATGGAAACATCTAACACCTAAGGGAAAAACCGGGTGTGCGGCTCTTGCCATGCCTTGTTTTTGAATGTAACTGTTTATATTTAGTGTGGGTAAGACAAAGAGCTTTTAGCACTCCACAGAGTTGTATGAGTCGTGTCCATTCACTTTAGAGAAATCGCCATTGAGCACTTTTAGTGCAAACAGAATTATTTCAGGTACTATATAGTACATATGATTATAGGAACGAAAAAAATAGGGCGTTTAAAGAGGGAGGCTGCCCCCTCCCCCCCGTCGTTGCAAGTTAAAGTTATAAATATTTTGCCATTCTATATATTTTTTTGTATTAAAGCATATTTCAGAAACTTTATTGAAAATCCGAAAACCCTAAAAATTTGGAATAATTCTTTAAAAAAGACTTTCCCAAATTTTAAGACTTACAATGAGAAAAACCGTAGCTGATTTCCATACAAGAATTTCTAAAAATAAATTCCTTGCCGTAACTATAAAAGCTATATTATTTTCTAATGGATAAATACTAAGCGAAATTACAAATATTAATATCTTAACTATTGTAATATTTTTTCTCTAATAACATTCGATTCGATTAAAAAAAAGCTTTTTTTAATAATTTTCCACTGGTACAATTTTTGTGCTATTAATTCTAAATATAAGGGTGCCATTTATTAGTAAACTGCGCTTGACTTGAAACTTTTGAAAAGACCTTTACTTTAATTTGACCGGTTCTGACTGGACCTGGATAATCTTTTTTTTCCTTTACAATTTGATAATTTATTTTATTTTTTCTACTTTTCACGATTATAAAATTTTATCTAGATTTAAACTATAATCATTAAAATACAAAATTAGCTGCATAATCTTTTTTTTTCAGTTCCTCTTTTATGCACAGCTAGATTTTGCAGCCTGTTAATTTAAAAAAATACTGTGTTTCATGATACATTAAATTAAACAATATTAATTCTCTTTAAAATCTTCCTTTGTCTTGCTTTTATATAAGATGGTATTCGCTTCTTATATCATTGTAAGTATAAAAAAAAATCAAGACTTACAATCGATCAGTAATTTTTTAAAAAAGAACAATATTTTTTTTGAGGTATCCGACTATGTTCGGAAACGTGATTTAAAAAAACAACAACGTATAAATGGATAATTTTTATCATATTTAGTGTCACTTGGATTAGAATACATGTATAAAGTTGTTTTAAGAATATTATTGGAATTAAAAATTATTTTATTAAGAATTATCCTTTTATTATGAATGCTTCTATAATAATAATATTTTGCTTATAAAAGGCTAAGATTTCCCTCGAGGGCCAGAACTAGAAATTTGAAAAATTTACATTATTTTCAGAGTTACTACCAATTGAAATAATTATCGATGTTTTTTTTATAAAATTTCTCAACTCTTTTGTATTAAAATAGGAATGAATCCACTTCTAAGTTATATAATTCAAAAATCTTAGTTCAGGCTTTGTGAAGAGGTTGGAGCTATATATAGGCAAAATATTATTATCAAAAAAGCATTTCCCATAAAAAAAGAATGCTTCGAAAATAGATAATTTAATGTTAAATTTTTGCCAAAGTATTGCATTTAAAAAAAAATTGTATTGTAATAATATTTTTAAAGCATTTTATACATGTATTCTAATCTGAATCACATTAAATATCATAAGGAATATTCATTTATACTCTTTTGCAAAATAACAGTTCCAAACGTAGTCGGATACCTTAAGGAAAAAATTCTTACTTACTCTAAACGCAGTTGTTCCACTTTTGAGGCTTGAGGCAAAACATCTCTGCTGAACGTCCTTACATTATTATGAGAAACACGTAAAGATGTTAAATTTTTAAAACTCGCCAAGCTGTCTCTTTCTATAGATGTGAGATTACTCTCCGCAACTGTAATGGACACGAGTCCTTTGCTCAGATATCTATTGAAATTGGCGTTAATGCTGTTCTCAACTGTGCTATTATACACAAAAAGCACTTGCAAGTTCGTCAGATTCATAAAATGCTTCCATTTAGCATTTTCATGGAAAGTTACATTCTCAAGAGACAAGTGATGCAAGTTTACTACACTTGGCTGGACTTCAGAAGAATTGTGAAACTTTTGAAATGTACTATTACTGACAATAAGCGTATGTACGGAGCTGTTATATAAAGCATTTAATGGCAAAAAGTCCAAATGCAACGAATCGAGTTCTAAAATCACAGCATTTACGTCCATGCTTTCAACGATCGCCTTAAAATCAGACATCTCCCTCACGGAGTTGCATTTTAAGCTATAAAAAGGACCCTTAAAGACGCACCGGCAATGAGTATTAGTTACTGGACACCTTTCAGGAGACGCAATGCTTGCTGCAAGACTTGCCACGGGCAATAATAAAGCGATTACGATAGAACCGTACCACATCGATGAATTCCGACTGGCTGCCATTTCTCAGAGAGCGAGTAATAAAAAAGGACTTTATTGATATTAAATTGGTCTTATATATGCAAGTTATTTGCAGGGAACGTTCCTGAATCAGCAAGTTTGGTCTCGATTTCAGCGATAAAACCCCGGGAAAAAGAAATCGATAAAACCACTTTGAGTGAAGTTGTTTAACACGCCTTACTCAGCATCAATTTATTCTCAGGCTACGGAATATAAACACAGTGGTTAAGATCGCATTGTTTATCATAGCCACGAATAAAGATGGTGCAAATCAGCGTGATAAAATAAAGTTTGGTTAATCAGCGTAAATTGTTTCTGGCTATTCTTCAGGGAGAGTGTGTAAAGTACGAAATTCTATTTTTAGTCGCTGTTGACAGTCAGGATAAATAGTAACACGGGCTTCTTTGTAAAAAGTTAGTGTTTTTTATTCATAAAAGTGAGATTTAAATATTTACTATTTCACAACGATATGCTTAAAAATTTATTCAGCAATGATAAATAAATTATTTACTTTTAAAATGAATCATTGCTTTCTGTTCATTGCCATTTAATGATACATTTGTGTATTTTTTTAGTTGACGTGATGAATTTTTATTCTTTACTAATAAATCATTTTTTTTTTTTTACGAATACACTATAAACATTATTTCAATGATTTCTTTTAAATGCTTATATAATTAATGAATATATAAAATACCCCGTTCTCTCTATGTATATATAATAATTTTTTGTACATAACTTCAGTAAAGTAATTTTGAAATATCATTTGTTTATTTTTCTTTCCAGTGGTTTTCATTATCAAGCTTGATTAAAAAGTGAAATCAATCTACCAAATTTTGAGTTTTTTCCATAAAATATTGGATTAAAAAACATCATACATCTTTTTACTTTTAATATAAATTCAATTAATGCAGTAAATTCGAGATTTTCTGAAGTATATTGTAGTGTTTAAATATGATAGCAAATTGGAAATAGAAGCTCAATTAAGAATTGCTAATAAGGCTTCCATTTTGCCGATTTTCTGAAAACTGCAGCAATTTACTGTAAAATTTCTCAAGCGAACGTGAAGATAATGCCGCAATTTTTTTAAAATTTCTGTCATCGATAATCGTTTTACTTTTAATCAAGATATAACCAATTTATTAATAAAAATCCAATAAATTTATCACTCTAAAAGAATAAAATTTTTTACAACGTCTTGTATTCAAAGCTGAGTGAGTATTACTTTTTGTTTTAATAACTTTTTTGAAGCACTTTTATGGGATTAAAAATATTTTTTTCTCATAAAAATGGTTTGTTGCATACAGTCAGAACAGTATTCCTTCGATTTTACCTTTCTTTTTTTTTATCGTGCTGGTTAAAGATACGCTGTAGGTGGTCTTTAATAAAGAGTTCCTTAATTCCTCTTAAAAGACTTCATTTTAATGAAAATTCTGATAGATATTCTTAAACAAGTTATAACGAGATTTAATTAGTTTAACGAGTTTAAAACTTCAAAAGTTCTTAAAACATTTTAGCGAAGTGGTAGTCATTTAAAATCCTACTTAATTGTCTTGTATATTAATCTTAAATTTAAGCAATGATTCTACTACGTATAGCCTTAAAAAGGAGCAATTTCCGATTCCTGTGCTACTGAAAATCGGGTGCGGCTTAGAATTGAAGGGGAAAAATTCGTTGGATTGGGAAAATTGAGCATGATATTAGTAGTTAGAGCAGTTACAGGTTCATGTATGTTTGAAAAAGTTTTTAATACTGGTAAAATAAATTAATTGTTCAATTCTTATTCGTTCTCTTATAAATTTCGTAAATATTGCTATATTCATAGAACCATTTTACAATATTTATTTCCTCACAAAAATATATTAAGAATTAGGAGTGGGACTTAGAATCGATGACGACTTAGATTCGAGTAAATAAGTAACATAAATATGCAAAATTTGAATAAAAACTTTGAATATGTATTAAAAATTGTAGTAAAAAAATCTATAGGTTTGTTTTAATAGTTTATAAAAGCAATCTTTTCTTGAATTTTTCCCATCAGATGTAAAAATCCTTTTTTGTACCAAATAACTTCCATTTCAAAGTATGTGAATTGTATTAATAAATTATTGAAGCTGCCAGAAATAATTAACAGTGTATTTCGAAAACCCTCAACAAAAACTTAACATTTTTGAAGTTCTATTTCTTGTGAATTCCGCAACTTTACAGAAATAGAAAGAAATTTAGAATTCTAGACTGGGACAATAACATTGTATAAATTTTAGATCTTTTACCAGAAGTTGGAAGAAATAAAATTGTGTAAAATTTCAAGTTGTGTTTTTTTTCGCGGAGAGAGGTATAAATATTTCCTAAAACTAGGGATGCGAGATAAATCGGGCAGGAAATGGAAAACCGGCCGGAAATCTTAATCTGGATCACATTTCTCAACTGGTAAAAAGAAATAAATATCTTCCACTCCATTGAACCGGAAGCTAAAAATCACAGTTTCAACATTCCTCCCACAATTTCTACCAATACCATCATTAATCTTTCTCAGGGTTGACAGAGCTTACCTCTTTTCTAGAGGTTAGGTATTTAGTTTTATTTATTTCTTCCTCGAAGGTATTTTTTTTATTGTATTCGATAGATGGCGCCATAAGTTTTTCACGTGAACTTCTAGCTAACTCTCAGTATCAAGAAATGACAACTTTTTTCGGATCTTTTCTTTTTTAAAAAGAAAGTTTCTAAAAGTGTTTGATCCGACTATCGGATCTCTGATCTTTCTCCGTTAAAAGAATTGCGTCAACTGTTACACAAGTGTTCCGTGAGAGATAAAATGGAATGTAGGACATAGATTTTGGATATTTCCTTTTTTTGTATGTGCTTTCCTGAAAGATATTCATAGGACGTCTTCTCTCATCTTCAAAGCAGTTTCTCATTCGTATCGCTTACGAGTAATTTTTTTATCCGTATATTTCGAATGTGTAATATCTGCCTAGAAAACTGAATAAAAACAACATTACTTTTCCTTACTTTTATATATGTAGGAAATGAAAAAATTATATAAAATTGATACCCGTTTCTTTCATTTAATGAATTAAAATAGTTTATATAATTATATTTGTTATGTTATTACCTGGGCTAATGAAGAGCAAAAAATATTAGCATTACATAAATTGTAAAAAAAAATGTTGTTGAGTTGTTTATTTATTTACTTTTGTATATTTTTACTAGTGTAAAAACTATTTTCACCGAATATCAACTTTTTGCCTGATAATATCTATCATGAAAAATAAATAATGCATGACCTGAATAAGTTTGATTTCATCTGTCATTAAATTATTTAGAGAATAAAAACTACAAATATAAAGTAGTATTTATAATTTTGATGTGTTTATTATAAAAATAAATTCATCATTGGTAATGATGAATACTTTATATAAATTATACATCAATGAATATGATGTAAAATTAATATATTTTTTGTGCAATACATTCTACATGCAGAGTGTTCCAAACAATGTATATACTCTTCATTGTGATTGATGAAATTTTTTTATTACTTTTCTTTCTCTTGTGTAACTAGCGGATGATTGTGGTCTTCCGAAAAAAAAATATTTTTGTACACTTAAAATTCTTTTGACCTCAAACTTACCTCGCAAACAAATAATTCTGAGTCTGGTTCAGGCATTTCGTTGAGTCTTTACTATATTGTTGCTGTACCTCACTTATATTCTCAGTCTTTCCGTTGCACTTGAGATAGAATTTTCTTTGCAAAATTTTAGTTTGACTTCGGCCATATTTTAAGCTGTCACACCCCAATAAAGAATAAAAAAAGTGTGGCCATCATATTCAAAGAGTGTATTTATTTTACTGGGACAACTTGTATTTCATAAGCGTGTGTTGAACTTGCATTAATATATTAATATTTTTTAAATAAACATATTATAAAATTATGACATCATTGAAAAAGTATATGGTACATAATTTTAAGTGCTTAAGCAACATATGATATCTAAAAAATTTCTTAGGTGCGTTTAAAGAGGCATTTACATTCTATCGTAAAAATCTGCAGTATTAAATAGCGGTTTTAATGAGTTTTGCTTCCTGCGAAACATTCCTAAGAAAATTATAATTTAGCGTAAGTTCATTGTGAAAGAGTTTAAGAAATATTTGCATAAATTTAGCATCATTTCCACAAGAAAATTCAATGCTTTAATTGTTCGATAATATAAAAAAAAGGAAATGTTCTCTCATCTTTGGAAGGCAGGTATGAAATAGATAAATAGAAATATTGAAATAGATTTTTATTACGTTCTTATAAAGATATAGTAGAACTTTAAATACATCGACTTTTTCTTTTTAAATTTTTGTTCAAACATAAAAATTTTTTTTTAATTAAAAAAATTGTTTGAACCTAATGAAATGCTTTAAAAATATATGTGTTTCTAACAGCTCCAGCCATAATTAATGAGCCCCTATAATGACAATTGCTTTCAGTCTTTTTCTAAAAAAAACTTTGAATTGGTTGGCTTTTGGAAAAAAAAGGTTAACGTGCGAAATGTGTTATTTTTAGGCCCTGGGGTGGACAGTTTAATGCAGTAAGAGAAAATAATTTTCTGATGAAGTACTTTTAACCCTTTTAAAAAAAACAACATGTAAAAATTTTTAAAAAAATTCACTCTATACGTATTTATGTACTTAAAACAGTGCTTCTCAAACTTCCGATATTCGTGACCATCGCGCTCCCCTTCCTCATGCAATAACAATGTATTGAATGTAGTAATAATGTATAATACTTTGACGCTAAAGCTACAATATGACTTTAATTATAAGCTGAAAATTTATCCAATTTTAGTTTTGTTTTTGAAATTTTGTTTCCAGGGAAAAAATCATAAAATTTTGTTCTTAACTTTAAATTTTTTAATTATTAAAACATATTTTTATTGATACATTTATAAGTATAGCATATAAGAGTATAAATGTGTATTTTATATTTTATTATGACAGAATATATCTTGTTTTGCTACCTTTTAATAAATTGATAATTTTATAAATTATCTTTTATGTTCGATATGCTCGAGCCCTCCTAGGGGGTTGCGCCCCACAATTTGAGAAACACTGACTTAAAAATAATCCGGATGTTGCTTGTATCAAACATGTATCCTATGTCTTTGATGTAAGTCAAATAAATAATGCATCAATAACTAACATTTAGTGAATACCTTTAAAAATCAAAAGGTAATTTCTCACAATTACGGTAATAATTAATAGAGTTTTATTTTCAGTAATGATAACTATTGTTGAATTAATGAAAAATATGCTTTTTTAATTTGAGCGGAAGGTGCTGACGATTATATTAAGTAAGTAATCCAAAGTAAATTCTAATAAAAAAAAATGAGGCTACTTTTTTCCAAAAAATATATATTAATTATTTATTTTTTTATTAAATTAATAAATCATTTTAAGAAATTTTCCAAACATTTTAAAAAAGTTCTTAAATTCAACTTTTGTTAATGTTTTTTTTTAAATAAGTATTCAATATATATTCATTGAGACGCGAAAAAGATATATTTGTGTACGCTTTCACAATGCACACTAAATAATTACACTTAAATATATTATGTTAAAATATATTTTTCTTGGATTTTTACTAATGTAAAAAAAATGTCATTGATGGAAATAAAAAGAAAATGTTCCATTTACTTATTTTACTAAGATGTAAAATATTGTAATATAAAATGCAAAGTAGTTCTTAATATCTTGTAAAAAATCAGGTAACATGTTTGTGTGGAAATAGTGTCAAAACAGAAAACTCAAAAGGCTTTTGAAATAACAACATGAACTTTTCTCTGATCATATTAATTTTTAAGAATGTATTCCTAACGGGGACTTTCTTATAAACACACATATACATTTATAATTTTTTTTTATATTTTATAAAAAAATATTCTGAAAAATGTTAAGAATATGTTTAAGCCCAGGAAAGAAGAAGAAATTTCTTTTTAAACTTCCGCAATAAAAACTATGAAATATCCATACAACTGGTACATTTAATTCTTTCTGAATATAACTTCTAACAATAAAACGATATCCCTTCGTTTCTTTCAAAAAAGAAATATCTCCAACAATATCCACGAAACCAATCGCGAAATTCAAATTCAAAATCCCCCTCCGACATAAATACCTGATCTTGGCTCTCCTCAAAAGATTATGACTAAGCCAATATCGTTTAGTTCCGACTTCTACGAGTTCAAACATACATTCCTGCGTGAGACCAAGATCGGGTATTTATTGATTTCTTTCTCCTTTTTCCTTGCTTCCAATGTCGCATGGTTTTGCAGCATGCTTTCCGCACATACAGAAATGAACATATTTTATTCGGCAGATGAAAGAAAAATTGTTCAGAAGCCAATACGAGTTTTCTTTTTCTTTGGGAATGAAGCGGCATCTCTCATAAAAGAAGCATTGTGTGGATGGAATAGTTTTCGTCCCAAACAATGGTTTTCTTGGTGGTTGTGCTCGAGGTGTGACGTTTTGATAAAGTCAGACGTGAATTGGAGAGCAGAAGCAAGAAAGAAATTAAAATAAAATACTTCCCCATCTTTTTTTGTTTGTTTTATAGAGACATGTGATATAAATTCCAATAAGAATCCAGTGGAAAGTAATGTTTGGTATTATACTTCTAGACTGGTAACCACCTAAGCAATTCTTGTTTCAGTTGAACAAGTTTAAAAAATTTTAAAAAAAATTATTTTGAAACCCTTTCTGGTACATTTAATTTTCCTCCTGGGTATATGAGTTAAATCAATCTATGTACCATTACTAAAAGTTATATATGAAACAAAATCTATCTAATATAGAACGTGGATGATTTTAACTAAGTGTTAAAAAGTAACAATGTAAAATTAAACAACAAATTCTGATTGTTACACAAAGTTTTCTTTAATTTAATCGTAATCTGAGGCTTAAACTATTTTTTGGATGAATAGTTTGATTCCCGTTAAGTGTTAATTGAATTTCGATTATTTTTTTTAAATCCAACATACAGAAAAATTGGCTGCAGTTCTGGAAAACCTGTATTTTCAAATAAATGAAAAAATGTAAACAAGCACAGGTTATTAAATAATTTCCTTCTTAATTTCGACAAAATCTTCTTCACAATACATTCTAGTGGGGCATAATCAGTGACATACACCTTTTTTTTTTTTTTGGGATGTGGAATACATTTTAAAAACATATAAACAAAAGTTTCAAGAAACATGATCTTTATACTAAAAATTAAAAATTCTTCTAGAGTATGGATGAGGTTTGAACCCCAAATCCATTATCGGGCATTCAACCGAACATAGAACATATACAGAAGATTTTTGATTGTATATGGACCCTCCCTTTAAAATTACCGTGACGCATTTACATAACATAACCTCAAATGGTCCAGTTCGTTGTCACGTAACCCTTATATATTTTGCTCCTTCCTTGAGTTTCTTCTTTTATTTTCAAACTGTGTTTTAGATTCCCATACCGACAGTGACAAAAGGTCAGTCAAGCATTCTCTCCATCCCTATGCTTTTTGACCTTCATTTGCCACACATTTGCGTTTCGCTTTCGCGATTGCTCCTCCCATTTACTCCAACATAGCATACACAAGCGTTTCTCAAACTGTGGGGCGAACCGCTCTAGGAAAGCGTGATAACTCTACGTAGGGGGCGCGAGCATATCGAATAGTCTAAATAAAACATTACTTAAAAATATTAATTTACTGAAAGGAAGCAAATTAAAATAAATTACAACATTTTTTTTTTTTATTTCTAATATTATATTATTCAATTAGAGACAAGAGCATACATGGTTTCCTGTTATTTGCAACACAGATGGCAGCAAAATTGATGGAAGAGTTGGTTTCGCATTTTTTGTGTTCAGGAGTGGTGTTGAATCCGAGCACTTACAACTTATAATTCGTGATGAATGCACAGTTTTTATAGCTGAACTTTTATGTTTAAACTTCACCGTTAAATGGGTCACTGAACAAAATAGTGTCATCTTAGAATATCTCATCTGTACTGACTCTCTTTCCTCCTTGGATTCTCTTAAGAGTAATTCTTCATCTAACAACATAATCGTTGAGATCCAAAAGCAACTTAAAAGCCTAAAAGATAAAAACATCTCAATAGATTTTGCATTTGTTCGCGGACACACGGGCGTTCTTGGGAATGAGCGAGCCGATTGGCTTGAAAAGGCTGCAACCAAGCGCAAAATTGACATTGCCGTTAATATTCCTAAACCGTTTTACAAGAAGATTACGAAAGAATGAATGGTGAAATCTTGGAACCAAGAATATCTCATTTCTAATAAAAGGAGCTTAACAAAGAAATTTTTTCCAAACTTTAATAAGAGACTGTCATGCCATCATTTTTATACTAACTACAAAATAACCCAATTTCTCCCTGGTCATGGTAACTTCAAAAGCTACTTGAACAAATTTAATTTAGTTTCTTCATCTACCTGTGACTGTAATATTGGTGGCGAGGAAATTGTAGAACATATAATCTTTCTGTGTTCCAAGTATGTTAGAAAGAGAAGGATTATAAGACTGGCTTTCAGGAGACTTAACATTAATTGGCCACCAAAATTTCACCTACTTCTTTCCACCAGAAATGCATTTAAAAATTTCTGTGAATTTGTTGTAAATATTTGTAATTCTTAACCTCAATTTTTTCCTAATTTTTTTTATTTCCCTTGAATGTGTGTTGAATACTTACTTCTGTAAGCCCCGTGTGATACTTTGTGGTGCACGGGGATTTTATAATTGTTTTCAATAATAATGATAAAAAAAATAGCAGGTTATGGACAGTTACAGTTGAAAACAATAAAAAGAGAGAAAAAAGAAAATAGAATACAAACACAAAAAACTGAAACAGAGTTCATTAATCCAACATATGTCTAGCCTCCCAGTAACGCTCAGCGAGAAACGTCTTATGCAGAGCAGGGCAGTTGTAGAAAATGTACGGGGTCTCGGACATCTCCAGAGCTGCACAGATTACATATCGGAGAAGGAACAACTTAGATTCCATACCAGCGTTTCTCAAACTGTGGGGCGCACCCCCTTGGGTGGGCGTGATAACTGTACGATGGAGGCGCAAGCATATTGAAAAGTCGAAAACAAAAGATTTTTAAAAAATTACTAATTTACTGAAAATAAAATACAAAAAATACATTCTGACATTAAAAAAATGACATACACATTTACACTGATATAATACACTTATAAATGTATTAGTACTGCACAATGTATTTTATAATTAATTTAGCGATACTAAGTTAAGACCATGTAAATAATTACCAGTAACTCCATGGTCTTATATATAAAAATTATACACAAAAATTAATACTTATCTTGACAATTTGTACAGTTTATAATTAATCCCTTAACTGCCGATTAAAAGTTTCGTGATTCGCACCCCAATGCCACCATTTTCTACGTAGGCAAGCGTATGTGATGTATTGGAGGAGGGGTGGGGAAAGAAAAGGTATAAATAAGTACATTCTCTCTTTTCAAACATTTTGTTAAGTTTCTTTTATTGCATTCCAAAGCTTTCTGAACAATTTTATGGATAGCAGCGAACAAAAAAAGATTGTACTTTAGACAGACGCATATGTATATCCAGGGAAGATAACGCTTTAGCTTAGCGAGGCGTTTATACACGCCGGTGGCACTTAAAGGGTTAAAGTCGTATTGTAGCTTTAGCATCAACGTATAGTATCATTGAATTTAATACATTGTTATTGTATGGAGGGCGCGATGAAAATAATGATCGAACATTGGGTTGCAGATATTGAAAGTTTGATAAACATTGGTCTATACAGCTGATTTTGCAGACAGTCATGTCCAGTAACTAGGCGGAATTCAGCAACCACTGTACGCCTTGGGCCATTTGGCAAATTCAGGTTATCATTCCTCCAAGACTTATGATAAACACGATTATACAGGTCTTCCTGAGCACGGAATTTGGTAGATCTTTTAATACAATGGAATGACGTAGGACGAGAAATGTTCTGCTTAATAACAGCCCCTTTTTAGCCAAAAGTGTCGGCTTTTTCATCACCAGCAACTCCACAGTGTGCAGGAACCCATTGCAGGACTATAGTCTTCTCAAGAGATGCCAGAGAGGTCCCGCACTCCGCACATCTTCTACAAGATATTCCTACATAACAAGCAATAAAATACTTTGTTATAACGTACTTAAAATGTATCAATTCTGCGCAATATATTTGATAATTAATCTATCAATACTAAATTAAAAACAAACTCAATAATTATTAGTGACTCATCCAAGGACTTGTCATATACAAAATTATATACCACATTTAATACATATCTTAGTAATTTGTATGGTTTATAATTAAAGAGTTATATTGCAGTTTTAGGGTCAAAGTGCATTATTATTGCCTTCAATACATTGTTATTGAAGGGAGGAGGGCCCGATTAAAATTATGATTGAAAATTGGGTCGCAAATATTGAAATTTTGAGGAGCACTGCCTTACACATATACTTAAATTTTTTTCTTGAAACATTTGTCATAGATACAGCAAACGAGGCTCCACCATTATATAATTGTCAAGTACAAGAGTGAGTAGAAATATAAGTTTCCCCTGTCGACTGTGGTCAGAGTTGTATATGAAAGTTAAAAAATAGAATGAGACATTAAAGATAAGGCATAACTTTATTTTTCCATATAAATACCAAGTACATTGGGACATTTGTCATACCACTTCAAAAATATCTTAAAAAAAAAAATCAGGGCTTTGCATAGGGAGGAAGCGTTTACTATTGCGTGGACTTTTTGGAGGTTGGAATCATCAATGTCACGCGGTACTGTGACACCTGCTCGAAAGTGAAGGGGGCGATTCGGAAAAAGTGGAATGGGCTTCTCAAATTTGGCGTTCTCTTGTTGGATGGCAATGTGAGATCACACTCGGCGATGGCAACGCAAAACCATATTGCAACTCTTGGTTGGGAAGGCCTATATCACAGTCCTGATCTCGCATCAAGTGACTTTCATCTGCTTTCGGCTTTGAAGAAGAATCTCGCTGGAAGGCGCTTAGGAAACAGTGCTGAAGTCATACAAGCCATTAAGAGCTTCTTCCAAATGCAAAGTCCTGAATTTTTTCTGCAGGTTTTTTTAAGCTTATTAAGCAGTATAACAACTGTCTCAATGTGCTTGGTACTTATATGGAAAAATAAAGAGTTACGTTTTATCTTTAATGTCTCATTCTATTTTTTGACTTTCATACACAACTCTGACAGATGATACTATTTTCCGACTTACTCTCGTATTTATATTCGTTATATGAAACATTGCTCATAAAACGGGGCATTTTTTTTATAATTTGTTCTGTGCTTTATATTTGAACTGTTGGTTAAACCAGGTCCCTTCGCAATTTAAGTTAAAAATAAATCAGAACAATTAATAAAATGTTTTCGCAACAGGTTATTCCAAAAACATTCCTTGGGATTAAAATAAATTATAATAAAAACATAGTATTCTATCGGTGTTTTTAGTATTTCTACTAAAAGAACAGTAGTAGTTTGTACAACCCGGAAATTTTTAAAAGTGATTTGCAATTTTTAAAACATAAATTAACACAATTCATTTAAAAATGTTAAAATTAATGCAATAGAGAACTAAAAGCAAATTCATATTTTGTGTAGTATTAATGTATCGTGTACCTCTGAATATATTTAAAAACCTGGCATTTTTTGAGAATAATAAGCAATAAGTATTTATAAGATTTTTTTTCTGTAGAATCATATATTACCCTGATAAATTCATAGGAAGAAACATACTGATTAATTTATATGTGGAATTCTTTTTTGAATATCTAATCGCATGTGCTCTGAGCTATGAGTAAAAATAGTATAATATATATATAACCCTTTATTATTTTGAATGACATTTATAAGAAGACACAAGATTTTCTACTTGCTTCTGTCTACGTTATTTAGTCTTCGTCGTGTAGGGAGGGGGTTACGCATTCAATATGCCAAATTTCAAAGTCCTTATGTTTATGCGGTGTATAAATCTGGAGAGTAATGTTCCAGTTATATATTTATAAAATAGCATCCTCATGTATTGTTCAAAATTGAGTTCTTTTGTATATAGCAGGGATGGCGAAATAATGGCACGCGTGCCATTGCCTGGAGAGTAATGTTCCAGTTATACATTTATAAAATATTATCCTCATGTATTGTTCAAAATTATGAGTTCTTTTGTATATAACAGGGATGGCGAACCAATGACACGCGTGACATTGTCTGGAGAGTAATGTTCCAGTTATATATTTATAAAATATCATCCTCATGTATTGATCAAAATTATGAGTTATTTTTTATACAGCAGGGATGGCGAACCAATGGCACGCGACACAATATTTTGGGCACGTCACCGATCAAAACGGTTTGCATTTTAGTTCAAAATAACAAAGTTCACTATGAGGTATTACGAATAAATGCGAGTGATCAATCACGTTTTTTCAGACATATGACAACATTTCAAAGAATTGAACGTAAAGCCTCAAGACACAAATAAAAAAAATTATCTTCAAGAGATATCTCAGCACTTTTGACGCTAAATTGCTTGTTTTCAGAAACGATATTATTTCAAGAAACTACAAGTACTTCCCAAGCTTGAAAAAACCAGAAGAATAAAAAGTTATTGAAGAACTTATTTCCATAATTATTATGTACCCTGATGTGACTTCGTTTGATAAACTGAACTTGTCCCAGTTCGATTGGTTAGAAATTGAAGAATTTGAAATGCAACTGTTTGATTTCCAGTCTAGTTCAAAATGGATTCAAAAATTTACTAAAATAAGGAAAATGTTGGAATGGATTGAAACAGAAAAATTGACAAGCAATATAAGTAAAAATGCCAGTAACGAAATTTTAGAAACATAGAATTCGATACCAGACACATTTAACTGTTTGAATAAGCTGGCTCATGCTATTTTAACCACATTTTCATCTATCTGTGCCCGAGAATCATTATTTTCAGAGATGAATAACATTTAAAACTCGCTTAGAAACCATTTTGCAGATGACTCTAATTCAGCATACGTTCTGCTAAAAGTAACATTTTACAATCCTCATGCAAATTATTTGTCATCTAATTGGTAACAACAGAAGTCACACTAATGCTACTTTAATTTGAATTACACGTATATCTAAAACATTGACTGCTATACAGTGTAAAATGTATTTTTAATAGGAAATAAAGAGTTTCGAATTGTTAGTATTTAGTTTTATTATTTTCCCAATAATCGCAAGTCAAAATTATTTGATGGCACGTCTATACCCATGAAACATTTTTTTAGAAAAAATGGCCCGTTGATCCAAAAAGGTTCACCACCCCTGGTATATAGTCATAGTGTTGCTTGTAAGCATAATGTCAATCAATCATGATTTATGTCATACACCTTTATATTTATTTTGATTTATTAGACAGTTTGAAAGTTTCATATTATTTGGGTAAAGTATTTCTTAAACTATTGTGTAATATATCTATTCTTATTTGGTTCGAAATTATTTTACACATTATTAAAATGTGCTGTGTGTGTGCCTTCAAGAACTAAGCAGAAATAATTATATTTCTGTCTGGCTCGATTCCAGTTTCGGGTGTTGCGTAAAAAAAATAAAGCATGACCTCAAAATCCACATTTCAAAGAGATCTTGTGGGGGTAAAGAACTTTAACTACCAGTTCCATTGTTATGTATGTCACTTGACTTGTAATTAAAATTACGAAATCAGTTGGAAGTCTTGGAGAAGGGTAATTCGATTTTACAAGTAAGTTATTGTATCAATACAAAATAGAAAAATATAGCTTCTTTTGGTTCGAATTAACATCTTAGTATAAATTTTTAACGGATATTGGGCAGGAATCGTGTAATTTTAAAATCATTAATAGACTTAGAATATGGGGTCATGAATTGATGCGCACTCACCACCATTAAGTTATGAATCTAAGTTCCAGTTTCATGTAAGGTTCAGTTAAGAGTCAGTTATCAAACACGTGGCTTAGCTAAAACATCCTTGGCAGTTAGATTCAGAACTAGGCAATGGGGATGTTAAGTGCAGGATGGAAACATCTCAACATCTAACGGGGACACGTTTGTGACGCGGCTTCCTCCACGTCTTGTTTTTGAGTGTAACTTTTTATACATAGTGTTGGTGAAACAAAGAACTTTTAAGCGATCAACTGTGTTGTGTGAGTGTGTGTTTAGTCGTGTCAATTCATTTGTGAGAAACCACTATTGACCCTTTTTAGTGCCAGCAGTGAACACGTCCAAGCCGTTAAATTTTATGGAGGGTATTTTTTTTCGATTACATATCAGTATGTTAAATGAACCTCAATAAAAGCCGGGCTAAAGGATTTGGATTTTTGGTGGAGGCATTCAAATAAGAAGAAAAAAAATCAAAAAGAGATAATGACGTTCAAGTTTGTCCATTATGTTGTACTGGTAGTTATGTACAGTGAACTGGTTATAGGCCGGCCATTGGGCATAACCGAAGATCAATGAATTTCGGTGGTTTGGTGGTTTGCGGTGAGGGCGCCAAATTTCTTCTTGCCTATGGGTACAAAAAGTGTGAATTCGATCTTGCTGGTTTTAAATACAACCTAAATTATTGAATTACTGAGTTATTTTGAAACAATTTCGCAAAATTTGCGAATTTAATTAATACTTTCCATGTTCAGTTTATATGCTGTTTCATTTTGGTGGTAACTTGATGATTTCAGTAGATTCATTGGAGATGCAATGGATTCTAGATCATTAGAACCTGATCAAGCGCGTTTGAGAAGTCAAGCTAATAGTGTGACATTTAAGAAGCGTGAGTCGATCAACAAAGATTTCTCTGTATATTCTGGCCATAGTTAAACATTGTAATATTCGTCTATAACAGCTCTTATATTCAGATTTGGTACAATAGGTAATACATGAAACAGATGACACCTTAGCTTTGATTTCTATGAATTTAATCTACCTATTTTAATAGCAAAACACTTTTTAAAATACTATATACAGTTAAAATGCTCTTATTATACTAAAATATAATTTAAAAAATTCTTCAAAGTTATTATATTTATGATTTAACATACAGAAAAAAGTGGCATTTAGAATTTTCCAGTTATTTAGTACTTCTCCTCTAGAAATTAATCAGTCTATGAAACTTCTTTCTGAAAATATGTAAATACCAGTCATTAAGAATTTATGTATTATTGCATTTTTCTACAAATAATCTTTTGACTGAGTTACTATATTACATTTCGATTACTTTGTATTTAACTCATTTGAAACTTCGTTAAGCAGAATTAAGTATTAACTTGTTCATAAGTTCTCTTTTAAGCTTGAAATTTCTGTTTTCTTATCAATACTTCGAACCAATTAAGACAAACTATTGGATCATTTTCTTTTCGAGTGGTACACAAAACTTGGAACGGAAAGCCCCGAAGGATCAATTAAGTACAGAACAGTGGTACACTAATGATTTCCTTTAAATTTGTTCAATAACTAAAGCTCTTCAGAAAGTATAAATAGTAAATGTGATTCCACATTTCTTGTAGTAAACTAAAATGTATATTTTAATCATTTTAAGGAAATTCCAACTTAATGATGTGAACTATTAATAGAAGTTTTCGTAAGCAAATACTAAGGAATTGATGATGGTTTTTATAACAATGCATGCATTTATGCTCGGACTAAAAATAAAAAAATAAAAACTACATTTAATAAAAAGTAAATTAATTTTTTTTTTAAATTGATACAAATATAAAAAAAATTAAAAGAAATCTACATATGTAATAATTCACTTAAATTTTCTCTCGAGGGATTTTGATCCAAAATGGTCTTTGTGACGGCTCACGCGTCTTTTCATTAACATGTCCTTTGGGGTTGTTTTGGGACCAAGATTAATGGCAACTCTTTTCCAACCAAAACCCAAGAAGTGAAACGTGAAGGAAAGATGCAAATTAGATAGTTTTTAAATATCAGAAGTTTAAGTAAGCAGGGTGGCAATTTGGGAAATGTTTTGTTAGAGATTGATACGATCGTGAAGTGACAGCCAACAGAGGTTATCTCGAAGATAAAGCCATTAGGTCAAGGTGCATACCATTGCACTTGAGTAAAGACGCAACTTCCTTAGTATCGGATCAATGATTAAATTAAGGTACGATTGACTATTTAATATTAGGACTTGCGATAATTATTGGAACTGAGATTAGGCGGGTTAGATATGGATAGTGGTCCAAGTTACTTCCTTCGGTATTGCTTGTATTGTGTG
Source organism: Trichonephila inaurata madagascariensis (assembly GCA_019973955.1). Classification (NCBI taxonomy): domain Eukaryota; kingdom Metazoa; phylum Arthropoda; class Arachnida; order Araneae; family Nephilidae; genus Trichonephila; species Trichonephila inaurata. The sequence continues at coordinate 115,666 of BMAV01003377.1, forward strand.
TTTGTTCATCGTAGATTCTCACATATATAATTATTATCTAATCTGTTAGAGGTTTAAGTTTAAGGTCTCTTAATAAAGTCATATTAATATCATGGAAACTCTCTCTCTTCTCACTCTTTAGTTGACCCTACACTTCTAGCTCACGCAGATAATCTAAGAGAAGGGCACCATAGGAGTGGACTTTCACATCTTGAACCCACTTAGACTACGCTTGATAATTAATTTTTATTTTACCCACCTAACAGGAACTAACTATGACTTTATCTCTCAAAAAACTAAAAGATTAGCGATTTTAAAGCAGGGTGGCTCAATTTCGCGCATCATCGCGTATTAGGGTGAATAAGAAAAGTCTCTACCAGTTATCATACGATTTTAAAAGCTTCCAATAGACCAAGACTGAGATTTCGGGAGAATAGAAGAACGTTTGTGTCTTTTGCACTGCTTGCGAGTGTGTTTCTTGTCGTCCCTTTCTATTTGTGATCGTCATAGATGTGATTCAAAAATTGCAACATTACTCATCATTGATTCATTTAACGATTGCAACTATGAAACTAATTGGTCCCATCCCAAAATCTCAAATTACAAGTTGAAAATATCTTAAGTGAAGTCAAATTGTTTCATATATATATATATATATATATATATATAGAATACCCGCAGAGGAGTATGGAACGTCTTACGAACACCGAAATGGCAGATGTTCACCTGATATACGGATTGTCTGAAGAAATGCACGAGCAGTTTAAAGATTGTATCATGAAAGATACCCATTGAAATGTACTAAATACGGATGTTTACTAAATTGCATTACCATTTGTGTGAATATGGATTATTAGAGAAAAGGGGGGAAAAAAGCGGGGGGCCAGGTACTCCCTCCAGCATGTTGTCGACACTTCTTGACCATGGTTCAAAAAAAAAGGGTCCGTCGCCAAAAGCCTCGTGTAGCTGAATAGTGCAACGTTAATATTCACTCACTCACTCGCCATAAGTTTACACAAGATGATAAAATTTAAATTGCGTTTTAATCGAAATGTGTTTTTTTCGAAAAAAATGTTAAGATATTGCCTAATGGGCTTTTAACGGTGTTGTCATAGTAAAGTGGCCCTTTATATAAAAGTGTTGAATTTTAAAGCTTATTGATTCTCATAAAATTTTTTGGTAACCCTTTTTTCTACCGACGGGACTTTTTAAAAACCACTCCTTTAAAATTACGTAAAATAAATTTTTTTCGAAAATTCTGATAATACTTAGAGAATATTTTTTAAATCACCTTCCCAAAATATATGGCAGCACGAGTTCTAATTATTTTGCGGGGGGGGCAAAGTTTTTTAGCA
>BMAV01003378.1:0-65484 GCA_019973955.1 Trichonephila inaurata madagascariensis
AATTTAAAAAATTTTTTTTAATTCAATTCATTTTTAAAATTTCTTCCCGTGATTTCGCTGCAATTTCCCATTAACGGGGGTTGTAGGTTCGAAAATTGACTTCATCAAGTGAATGGGTCTTTATTATCGTCGTACTCTAAAATTACTCGAGGGCCATTGTCGACAGACTTTGTAATTTTGAACCGTGGACGAGTGACGAAGATGACACCTGAGCAGGTTCCTAACTCTCCAAGCATCCACATCACGCTAATGTGAGGACTTTGAGTGTCGACAGATTTAAAGCGTATCGCCCCCTCTACACGGAGGCCTTCAATGACATCAGGTGGCTGTGGTGGCCTGGTGGTCATGGTCAAGGGTTCGTGGCTGGGGAGTGTTATGACTTCAAGTCCTAGTAGCACTGTAGACCCATCGTGTGAGGGGTTGATGCACGCTAAATCTGTCAGGCTCACCCTTTGACATGGTGTGATTGTTTGGAGATGGAAGTGTCAGCTCAGACTTCATCACTTTGTCGAGGTTCAGAATTACGAGGTCCATCACCAGCCCTCGTTTTACTTTATAGAGAAACATTAATAAACACTCCTCCTTCAGCGGTATCTGCGGCTCGACAACGCCAGGCATGAGATGTGACTATCACCACTAAACCACCACAGACACTCGATTTATACAAAAAGTATCGTGTAGAAAAATGAGCATCTAACATATTAAAATTCCATTGGGAAACAAGGTTATCGCTTGAGGGGTGCTGAATTTCGGAAAGTGCGTTATATGCTGAATCATGTACCCTTTTCGTCATTCCGTCAGATTACGATATCCGTCGTTAACAGTTCATCGTTTAGAACGATTCCGTGGCTCTCTACCAAGAATTTAAATCTCCTTGGTGGTTTATGAAAAAATTTTGAGGTATTCGTGAATGAAGCATTACGAAATATCAATACTTTAGTTTCTGTGACAATCTATAAAAATCTCGCATTACTGTTATGTGAATTACGGTAATATTAATTGAATCTGTCATTAAAAATACGTTTTTTTTTTATGTTATTACTCAAGATGAATAGCAAAATGCTGCCTTACTTATCGAAAGCAATGGAAATTTATTTATAGTTTTTACATATTAAGTGTATTTCTACATTATTATAGTTCAGAATACTAAATTCTATTTAAATATTATTCAACAAAAGCATAATATGTTGCGGGACTTATATTTCTAGAATTAATTGTTTTCCAATAGGATTAACTTATTTCTAATGTGTTTTTTCACAAATTCCTTTTTAAATTCCTGATTACATATAAAATATCGTAAGTAATCAATCTATAAGTTAGATTTATACACAGGCTGAAATTTTTTTGCGGGATTTTACTTCATTCCAGCAAGAACTTTAAAGAAAAGCTTTTTTCATTTCTAAAATACAGTCTCGAAAATGAAGCTCATTACTGGTACAAGCAGAATAAACAATGGGCTCAATTCATATGACGTCATAGTCACATGATGGTGATAACCACTTGTTTCTAACCAATCAGTTCAAAATATCATGTGACGTCATATTCACATGATGATGATAACCACTTGTTTCTAACCAATCAGTTCAAAATATCATGTGACGTCATAGTCACACTATAAAAGCAATCGTGTGTTTCCAGCAAATCAGGTCATGCACTTCGTTGCTGCCAACATTGGATCTTTTCAGAAACTTGCTCTTATAAAATACAAATTTCTCAACAACAGTAATGCACATAGGTAGATAAAATGTATTTTATTTAAAAATATACATGCATGAAATAAGATTTTTTAATTTTAAAATCTTTTAAAGAAGTTTATTTTTTATAACATTTGAACATTTTTACCCAGTTATAAAATTTGAAATTTTACCCAAGTTTTACAAACAAAACAACAAGTATATTTAGTGTGATCGTCTGTTTTGAATTCAATGGGGAACACGTGTTTGTCTTTATCATGGAGACCGTTTTGAATTGAGCCCGTTGACATAAATACATTCATATATTCCCATTTTATATACTAGGTATTTAAGTTTCACACACAAAATAAATTATTACTAAACAGCATCACTATGTCGATTCTATTAATTTCTAACCAAACGAAAAGGACTTAGAACATCCTCCTAATAAACTTGTGTGTGTGACCAGAACTAATATGGCATCGACGTTGCAAGTTCGCGTCATTTGAAGGGATAAATTACGATATTTCCCTTCTTTATTTAAGGTGCTCGTAAATTATCAGAACATGCTTTGATAGATAATAATCAAGAGAAATGTTTACTTATCTTCCCCGGGTACTTATTTACAGTCTTGTCGAACAACTTCCGAAACTTAATGAGATAGCAAAGGGTTAATAATAATTAATGACGAAAAAGCCTCCAATTTAATCCTTTTGGCGAGCTTGCCTCGTTCCTCTCAAAATTTTGCTTTATCAATCATTTCAGTGTTGGGTCGAGATTTTAGATTAAAGTGTGTGTGGAAGATTTTATCTTGGGTAATGGCTTGGGGAAAATGACTTCAAGTGTGGGTGCCTTCTCTGAGAAGAAAAATGAGGTTGTCGTATAATTCGATGTTTTAAGACATAGGATCTATTACATTCTTTTTTTTTTTTTATTATGGAACATATTTTTATGAAAAGCAACATAAAATATATATCCAATAGTTTGGTGTAAAATTAAAAACATTTATTAAAAAGATTATTTTTGAAAAATAAATACTTTTAAAATATTTAATGAATTAAAATACCCCTATATACTGTAATCAAACATATATTTCAACCTATAGATACATGTATTATCTACATTTCTTTGTAACTGTAATTTATATAGATAATATTTATATTTATGGATGCTACCAAGCCGTTACCCGCCGGCTTCCCCTTGTACTACACGGCCGCGGTAGCCGAGTGGTATAGGTATCGGATCGTGGCATGCCTTAGCAGAGTTCGAGCCCAGTACCACTAAAACCTGCCGTGTGGGGCAGCGATCACTTAAATCTGTCGAGGCTAAAAGTCCTCCCCTTGGGTGTGGTGAGGTAGCTGGAGAGGGGGGGGCCAGCTCAGGTGTCGTCCACGTCACTTGACCATGGTTCAAAATTACGTAGTCCGTCGCCAAAAGCCCTAGTGTAGCTGAATAGTGCGACGTTAATATTCAATCAATCAATCCCCGGGTATTACATGACATTGGTAACTAGGGATTGCAATATCGGACTAAAAGTTTAATACCGGTATTCGATATTCTTTAGGTCTTAATACGGGGATACTAATTTTTTTTAATGCCAGTAGTAGAAATTTCAGAAAAAGAAAAGAAAAGAAAAGGTGTTTTTCTTTGTTTTATTTGCCAGTTTTATTAAAGGGTGTAAATATCACAAAAAATAATGTGTAACTTATAAATTATAACTGTATATAAAGAATAAAAAAAAAGTAATCTTATATTTATTTAAATCACAAAAAATGTATAAATATCACTATTCAGTCTGTGGTCTGAGATTTTCATCATATAAATAATAAAACCAAACCGAAGCGCGAAACCCATTCTCAGCGGATCACTATTCAACAAAAGTAAATTGCTACTGAACTTACAAGTTTGTAAATCTAAAAATTCAAAAGGGGATTATTTTCTTATCTATAACGTCCCCGTTACTTTTCCCCCTTGCCTGCGGATTTCCGTAAAAAACCCGTTCTTAGTGAATCTCTGTAACATACCTGCCAAATTTCAAGTCCGTAGGCCCAGTAATTCCAGCAAACTTGAGATGATTGAGTGAGTGAGTCGTTTTTACCAATATATTCAGAGAAAAAAGTATTTTATGTAAGTGGAATAAATGTGATAGAAAATAGGATCAAATGAATGATTCTCTCATTGTGTGCATCTCTTATTTTTATAATTTATTAAAATCACATTATCATTTCGTTACGTTCTTAAAACATTTTCCTCAGATTATGTTTCTGCTCGATATATTGAGAGATAATATACTGAGCCAAAGGTTGATAAACCAGCCATTTGGGAAATAATATATGTGCTATTTAGGGGATAATACATTAGCTATTTAAAGATATATAGATATTAGATAATATTCGAGATATTTCGAGTATAATATATGAGCCAAATAGTAATAACATTACTATGAATTTCAAATCCAGAAAAAATATATATATGATTATAATATTTGTATGATATATCACATAATCTACAGAAGGATCGGACATATATTCCATGGTGGTAGACATTTTAATCGTTTTTCGCTTAAAGTATTTGTAAAAAAATTTTTTAGTGTGTACAATGATAAGGTATTTAAATTTTAGATATCTCCATAAATTTTCTAAATAAATAAAATGGCATCAAAATAAATTTTTTTTTTCGAACTCCGAGAGCTTTGGATAAGTTGAAGGTTTTTATCTGTAGCTATAAAATACTTCGCGAATCTGACGAAACTATCAAATGAAGTAGAGGAAGCAATCACTTGCTCTAACTCAGAGGTTCCCAAACTTTATTTGTCTCGTACACCCTGCTTATCTAATATAAAATGTTTACAAATTTATCAACTTAAATGTCTTTTTGAAAAAGCTGGTACACAACTACTTACTTTAAAAGAATTGAATTTCCAACTGTAGTGAAGTATAGAGTTTAAAACTTAAGAAGCCTATGTTAATGAAATTAAAATAAAAATTAATTTAATACATAAAACAACTGTTACATATAAAGTAACTGAACAACAAACAAATGTTTTTAACAAGAGGGATGAGTCTGGTGCTTCACAATAACAAATTTTCAATTTTTAATATCAATTTAGTCAGGTTTAACCCTAAATCTCCTTTGCTAGTAAGTGTCCAGTCCCCTCCCTCCATCTGTTTTGGTTTTTGAGATTGGCAAACTCCTTGAAACTCTCTCTCCCTAGGAAAAGCAATTAAAAACTTTCTCACGATATTCCATTATTAACGACAAGTAACAGGTTTGTCTTTTTAAAGCCAAAATCGCTGACATCCATTTCTAAACTTCATTTTAAGATTGTTATGGCCTAGTCTGATCAGTTCTCATTGTAATATGACTTTTTTTTTAGTGTGACTATATGAATTTATTGTCTGCTGTGGTATTAATATAAAAAAAGCAATCTCAACCCTAATTTCAAAATTTTAATAAAGCATATTTAAATGATGAACGTTGGTTAAAATGTCTTGAAAAACTGAGCAAATTCGAGACATCCGATATTACATTTCTTTAATTTAATTCTGGAAAGAAATGCTGAAATGGTCCTTGTCTTAATAAAATTTATGCTGCAAGCTAGTAACCACAAATTAACCTTGCTAAATTTAGTAAATAAATCAGTTAAATTGGTAAAATCTGGTTTCCACTAGATAATTTTTTTCTTAAAGATTGAATCCGTGATCAGGTGTAATGAGAGCCACTATTATAGACCCCCAAATTATTTTTTTTACTAGCGTGGACCCCTTGCAGGTCGTCATAGACCCCTGGAGGTCTATATATATACCACTTTGAGAATCACTGCTCTAGCTCTTTGAGATTATTTGTGCTTAAATTCTGGAATATTCTGATTCAACTTTGAATAAAAAGAGTTTATTGTTAAGGAATATGAATCGAGTTGTTCAAAACATATTGTTCTAGGTAAAAAGTAGATAAAGCGATTTGTATAATATTTTGATCTCATTATTTTAAAAAGAAGAAACACATTTTAATAAATTACTAATTTCTGTTCTCGAATCAATTATTTTACCTCGAAATGAAGTATATCAAGTGATTCATTCGCCTACATAGACTGCAGGCACAATACAATAAACTGAAGTATATAATACACTGAAGTACCCCTGAATTAGGTACCTATCTGATACTTACCTAGTAACGAGATGGGACTCCTCTGGCCTTGATAACGGCTGCCACACGACGAGGCATAAATTCAACAAGTTTCTGGAAACGTTCTTCGGGAATGATTTGCCAAATATTGGCTAAAACCTTCCATAATTCAGTAAGGTTTGTTGATGCTGTGTGAAGGCCTTTCATGTCCTGTTCCAAAATATCCCAACGATGCTCAATAGGATTTATGGTGGGGCTTCTAGGTGGCCAATTTATGAAACAAAAGTCAGAGGAGTGCTCATTCAACCGGCCAATAACCAATAGGTACTGGCCAATCCATCCTTTTTGCCAAACAGGCACTCAAGGAATATTTTACATGCCGCACAATCATACGACATGGGCGCTATCGATTTTCTGCATCATGAAAATTCACCAACTGTGACAGGGGTCAAACCCGCAACTTTGGGAGTGCAAGGCCAGCGATAAATCAAGTTCGCCACTCAGCCTGTTAAGCGGAAACTATTTTTTTGTTTAAATTTACAAAAAAAGGTAAATTGAGATCTTCTTTTAGAAAAAATATTTATCAGTTATTTTTATTCACCATATAATAGATGTAAAAAAACAAATACGCAAACAATGTATGTAATAAATACAATCAAACCAATAGTGAAGGAAATTTCTGAATCCAAATTGCATTCGGACAAGTTATTGTATAATCAAAGATTACTCTTCATTGAAAATAATTTGCAAGAAAGGAAAACAACCTTTATTTAAAATTTTTTTTTTATAAAATAGATTTCATCTTAAGAGGCATTCCACTCACCGAAAAAAGGCAAGATACACCAAAAGAAAAGAATCGTGTTTCGTCAGAGAATGAAGTGTTTCCATTCACAAAATAAATCTATTTTGCAAACAAAAAAAAATATGTTATTTAAAAAAATAATAATTAATGTAGACATAAAAACAAAAAATAAAAATAAAGAAGTAAAGAGACACGTGCACAGGGCGTTTTGAATTGAAAAAAGGGGAGGAGCAGTGAGGAAAACGTGTCTGAATTTCTTTTTTCTTATTTCTTTTGTTTTAATTAAGGCCATCTTACCCTAATTGTCAATGAGAAGAACCCTCTAACTTAGAAAACATCTTCAAAAAAATTTTCCAACATTTTACAGACTTATTCATTTATTCTATACCATTTATACACTTGAAATTTAGAAGTATACCATGAATACCGTAGTTAAAACGGTACACATAAAATTAAATTAATATTACAATGTGGGATGAAATGCGGAGCATAATCTACGAGGGCTGTTCAATAAGTAATAAGACTAAAATTATAAAAAAAGAATACCTTTAATCCAGCTTTTCTCAAACTGTGGGGTGTCTCTATGAGGGGGGCGCAAGCATATTGAAAAGTCGAAAACAAAAGATTATTTAAAAAATTATAAATTTACTGAAAGTAAACAAACAAAATACTTTCTCTGATATAATAAAATATAAAAAAACACATTTACACTGATATAATACACTTATAAATGTATCAGTACTTTGCAATATTAAGTTAACAACAAGTTTGATAATTGTCAGTGACCCCAAGGGTTTGTACTAACAATTATCTTAATTTTTTTTGTACTGTTTATAATTAATTCCCTAACTGCCAATTAAAAGTTACGCGATTCGCTCCCCAATGTTACCGTTTTCCACGTAGGCGCGTGTATTTTGATATTTTGTAGGGGAGGTAGGAGAAAAGGAATAAATAAGCAAATCCTCTGAAATGAGTAAATCTTTTGCAAACACCGCGTCAAGGTCCTTTTATTGCATTCCAAAGCCTTCGAAATAATGTTATAGATAGCAGTGCACAGAAAAGATCGTACTTCGGAAAGACGTATAATAAATACGCCCAGAGAATTAATGTTTTGGCAGATCGACAGGTTTATATACGTTGGTGGCATATAAAAGGGAAAAATAGTATTGTAGCCTTAGTGTCAAAGTATAGTATTATTGAATACATTGTTATTGTATGGAGGGGGACGTGATGAAAATGATGATTGAATATTGGGTCGTGAATATTGAAAGTTTGAGAAGCACTGCCTTTAATCGTCATCATTTACATGGCCTTTTTTAAAATAACTTCCGCAGCACGTAATGTATGTATCCCAACGTTCTGTCCACTTTTTAAAACATACAGAAGTCCATCTTGTGAGAGCTTTATCAAAATCGCCTCCCAGCCCTTACACATGCTTTGTTGCTTGCCAAACGTTTGCCTCGAAATGGTTTCTTAAGTTGAGGAAACGGCCAGAAATCGCATGGAGTTTCATCAGGACTGTATGGAGGGTGTGGTAAAATCTCTACGTTGCACTGCTGTGAAACATCCAGTACGCGACGAGCAATATGTGGTCGGGCATTGTCATGGTGCAATAGGAAGCCCTTTCGGAACAATGGACGCTTCCTTTTAACGTGCTTTATCATTGTTTGTAGGATATTCGAATAGTACGAGCCGTTTACGGTAGTACCGGGTTCGACAGCGTGTTGTTACACAATTCCTTCATAATCAAAAAAAATTATGTTCATTACTTTATTAGCCATTTCACAGTTTTTGCTTTCTTGGGAGTAGGTGAAGATGGATGTTTCCGTTCAGTGCTTTGTTGTTTTATGGTTGGAAAAATGTTACAACCAAGCTTCGTCTGCTGTAATGAAGCGTTTTAAGATGTTGCCGCCTTCTTGTTTCAGTCTTTAATCATATCGTAGCATATCAAAGGTCTCCGATGCTGATTTTTGCTTCCATTTCGACAAATGGCAGAGGCTCGTTGGCGTCCGCAAACACGCTTCAGTTCGAGCACGTGATACTCAAGAACATCATTCTGTACACGCCATCCATCGGTATCTTTTGTTAATACAGACAACAAACTTTTCTTATACCACAGAAATTAACATTCCGATGAGTGGTTTCGCGGCAGTAAAATTAGTCTTATTATTTATTGAACAACCTACGTACTTTTGAAAAATGGGTTAGATTAACAGCCTTATTATACGAGCATTTTTCTATATGAAAAAAGCTCAGAATCTTGATCTTTATAGTTACCGCGATAGCCGAGTAGTAATGGTCACGAACTCGTGACCTGTGTTGTCTAGTCACAAATTTGAGCCGTAGTGCCTCCGAAGACCTACCATGTATAGCAGGGGTGTCAAACTCACGACCCACAACGAACATTTTTGGGGCCGGCCAATATATCGGCACACAATGATCTTCATATATAAAAATTACGTGTCACAGTATTTGTCCGCGCGATGGACTCCGAATCTACTCAACCGATCCTGGCATAATTTTGCATATTGTACGTCATTTCGTCCAACTTAAAATAGGTTAGTTTTTATCTCAATTTTTGACGTCATTATTTTTTTATTCCTGGAAATGCGTGGAATCCGGGAAAATTCACAAAATGTCGGAATGCGTTTGGGCCTGCGGAAGCGGAGTTTGTGGATCAAAGTGCGTAAAAAGTCAGTACCTGGTGTATTTCGGGGCGTGGAATCCGAATTTCGAATTAAATCCCCAAAATACCCTAACTTTGCCGGATAATGCCGGATGACTGTATTTTAGACACTTCCTGGCAGGGCTTTACTTTAAAAGCCATGGAGCGTGAAAACTTGATTCCTGGCGTATTTGGAAACGGGCAATCTGAATCTGATATCCGATATAAGAAATTGTCGCAACTTTCCCAGATAATGCTGGACGACCGTTTTTAGACAAACCCTGGTAAGGGCTTGCCTTAAAAGCCTTGGAGCGCGAAAACTTGACCCTTGGCGTATTTTGAGATTTGCAATTTTAATCTAATATCTGATATGAGAAATTGTCACAAATTTGCCAGATAATTCTGGACGGTTGTCTATTACACAGACTGTGACAGGAGCTTTTCTGAAAAGTCCTGAAGCGGGAAAAGTACTTTTCTAATCATTTTTGGGAAGGTGAACGAGAATCCGACATCAGATATTAGAAATTCCCGTAACTTTGCCGGTTAAAGCCAGACCACCCTAATGCCCCTTTCCAGCGACTTAACTTGCGGGCTCAGGGGAGCCAAAAGTAGTCCTTGGTTGCGTCTAGGGGTGGAGAACGAGAATCTGAAATCAGGTTTCAGAAACTCTCATAAATTTGCAGGATATTGCTGAAATTAGTTGGAATGGCTTTGCGTTCGAGTCCCACTTACGAATTTTCATTCCCTCTAGCGGCTGAATTTACCCCTAGAGCACCGAAATTCAGTCCCGTGTGTGTTTCGGAGTGGAGAAGGAGAATCTGAAATCGGATTTTAGGTGTTCCGGTAACTATCGAATAATGCCGGACGACCGTAATGTGCGCGGACAACGGTGTCCATCTAACTTGCAAATGTAAGGACGCAAAAAGTGGGTCTCTGTCGTATTTCGAGACGGCCGATCTGAATATTTAATCCAATTTTGAGAAATTCCCGTGTTAAATAATGCCAGACGACAGTTTTTTAAACGAACCATGGCAGGGGCTTACCTCAAAATTCTTGGAACGTGCAAAGTGCGCTCCTGGTGTTTTTCCGGGTGGGGAACAAGAATCTCTGAAATCGGACTTTAGAGACTCCTGTAACTTTGCCGGATAATGCCGGACGATAGTACTACCCGTCCCTTCAGGGACGGAGCTTGCAGGAGCGCCAAAAGTGGGCATTAGGTGCATGGAACGAGAGTTTGGTTTCGGGTTTCAGAAACTCACTTAATTTTTTTGGATATTGCCAGAATGAGATCAAATCTCTTTGCGTTTGAGTCCCGCGTCCGTATTTTTATTCCCTATAGCTACTAAACTTTTTGGCGCAGCCTTAAGAAAATACGACCAACAGAAAATTGCATTGGCAATTGCATCTTCATGTATATGGACAAATGCACGTTCATCATTACAGCTGCCATTAGACATTCTTGAAAATCCTGACGCAATGTGTAATATTAAAAAAAGAGCGGAATGGATACGGTATTGTAAAGGAGTTCAGTCATAATCTGCAATGGCCCATAAACACTCACTCAATGCCTTACATAGAACTTCGTAAGATTTAAACGGCAATGAGGAAATATTCGGTGGTGCTGTCCTGTTACTGTCTAGTGATTTCCGACAGACACTGCTAGTCATTTCTAGCTCTACTTTTGCTCACGAGATTAACATAAGTTTATAAAACAACCATTTTTATGGCGAAACGTTTAAATACTTCGATTGACCATAAACACGGGAGTTCTATTGCAAGATGATCAATCGGTGCCAGTATTTTCTAACCAACTGCTGGATATTGGAAACAGTGAAGTAGAACTGCATCAAAATACACAATGTATCAAATTGCCAGGCAATTTCTCTACTTTTGTTTAGACAAAAAAGAAACTGTGATTGAGAGTGTCTTCCCGGATATACTGTATAATTATCTAGGTAATGACTGGCTCTGTGTGTAATCCCGTTACTTTGGTAGAAAGAAAAAAAGTTGATGTTGACGAAATAAGCTTCCAGATACAGAAGTGCTGCCAGGTAATCTACTTCCTTTTTAATTAATCCACACTATTGTTTTCAAAACCCTAAATTGAAAACGAAACCCTAAATGTTCCAACTGTGTTTTTGAATTCTCTAGATTTATCAGGAATGGCACCACACACACAATCTTCGTTTGAAGATTGGTTCACTGGTTATTCTGCTGCTTAACTTAAATCCATCTAGATAATGCAACGGTACATTTTGATTGTAAAGTTTACAGGAGAAATTGTCGTGTATTCCACTGATACCATCAGAATCCCAATAACATTCAAAAGGCTCTTATTCCCAATTCTTTTGGCCTTCTCGATGACCATAAATAAATCTTAAAGTCGAACAATGTCCATTTGGGGCTTGGACTTAGAAAATTCGTGTTTCTCGCATGAGCAACTATGTGTTGCATGCTTACGCGAGTGGGGAAACCGTCGAATCTATTTGAATAAGCAAAAAACAGGTTAACGAAAAATATTGTACACCGAATAGCTATTAATTATATTAAAATTATTTTTTGTTATAATTTAAAATGATAAAAATAACATTAAAAATTGCTAAAAATCACCTTCATTTACCTCTTTTGTGAAAAATTAAATCTTCACATTTATTGTTACTTAACAAAGTAATTATACTGTAATCAAATAGGAGATTAATAAAATGCAAAAATGTGAAAAACATTATGTTGTTTTATGCTTAATTTCAACTCTCCGAGATTGTAAGCGAATATTAATTTGACAACATTAAATAGCTTAGAATAATATTAAACCAACGTATTACAACTAAGCCACAGCAAAGCGTGGCCGGGTCAACTATCATTTAATAATAATAAAAAAAAATTCTCCCGAAATTGGAAAGACAGAAAGCAACAGAAATAAAGAAGTCAAGTGTCAGAACCTAAACATCAATTTTTTCTTGTTCTTTTATATATGTTTATTGCAATGTATTATTCGAAATAAACTTACGTTTTTCTGAGTATTGATTTACTGATTTTTTTCGTGGCTCACCTAAAGTTTAACCTTGTTTGTTTGGCTCAAGTTAGCCTTTGAGTTTGATACCCTTGATCTAGAGCAGTGCTTCTCAAACTTTCAATGCTTGCGACCCAGTATTCAATCATAATTTTCATTGTGCCCCCCTCCATACAACAACCATGTATTGAATTCAATAATACTATACTTTGACACTAAAGCTACAACCTCTTAAGTTCTCCGGACGTATATATACGTATTTCCGAAGTATGATCTTCTCTTTGTAATGCTATCCATAAAATTATTCCGAAGGCTTTGGAATGCAATAAAAGGACCATAGCGGAGTGTTTGCGAAGAATTTACTTAATTCAGAGAAGGTTTTACTTATTTATATTCCTTTTCATCCCCCCCCTTTTCAATACATAACATACGCTCTCCTATGTAGAAAATGGTGGTCTTGGGGAGAGAATCACGTAACTTTAATCGGCAGTTAAGGGATTATTTATAAACCCTACAAAAAAATGACCAAGATAAGTGTTAATTTGTGTACGAATTTCATACATTACAAGCCCATGGGTCGCTGGTAATTATTAAACATGTATTAACTTAGTTTTGTTAAATTAATTATAAAATACATTGTGTGTAGTACTGATACATTTATAAATGTATTATATCAGTGCAAATATGTATCTTTTATTTTGCGAGAATGTATTTTATTTGTTTACTGTCAGTAAATTAATAATTTTTTAAAAATAATCTTTAGTCTTCTACTTTTCAATATATTCGTGCACCCCTCGTAGGGTTATCACGCCCCCGTAGGGGAGCGCCCCACAGTTTGAGAAACGTTGATCTAGAGAGACTGATACGCGCTAAATTTGTCGAAGTTTCCCATTGGCATGGTGTGGGAGTTAAAAGAAAGGGCAGTTGCTCAGGAATCGTTCTTGTTACTTGACAGAGATTTAAAATTGAGAGGTTCATCTCCAATAGCCTTTATGTAGCTTTAGAGAGTGCGAAGTTAATAAACACTTACTGGTTCTTTACATGATAAAAACAATTATATATATAAGATGAACAAGCTACAAAAAACAAATCTTGTACTTTTCGACACCATATAAATTGATCTCGATGTCAAATTACATTTAATGTGCATCAACCTTATCCTTTTGTACACACACATGAAACTCTTTCACATTATACACTCTTGAACTTGCCATTAGCTTTGGGACGAAAACATCCAACAGATATCTGTTGTAATTTCAAAAGAATCATATTTCTATGAATCTTTGTGTTTTCTCCATACGTCAAATAAACATCCAATACAAATTTCTGAAAGAATGAAAAATAAGGCTATCGTGACTTATATGGAATATTAATTTTGACTAAACTAAGTAGTTCGTATAAATGAATATTCTTTTTTCCTTTCGCAAGAATTTTTATTCTAAAATATTTTTATGATATTTATCATTGTTATAAATTGAATTAACCGTTTAACTCCCCGAGATTATCTCGAGCATGACATTTTTTTCATGATACTCTAAAACTCATTTTTGATCTATAAAAATGTAGTTTAGAAACATATTACACTAGAGGGTCCCGACAGACGTTGTCCTGTATATATACACGTCTTAAATAAGAAAATTACAAACTTTTTTGAATAAGTTGCAACAATCTGGACCGTTTTGATGAGATTTGTTATAAAGAACGTTATTACAATACCTGACATCATCACATGTACAGTTACCACAATTCGACCTATAGATTGCGTGTGAGTATGTATTTACTATGAACTAAGCTGAATACAGAAGCTATTTTAAATAGAAACTTAAACTTGTTATGATTAAAGGGTAAAAAAAAAAGACAAAATTCGAGCCATTTTCATAACAGGTACATTTTTTTAATGCACAAAAAATACATTTATCGTAATGCCATTGAATGTAAAATGATTTTGGTTAATATTTTAGGGGTATAAACAAGCAAATGCGATGGTTTGCCAAACCTCGGACATGCAACATATAATTAGCCGCGCGAAAAGTAAGGGTTTTCTAAATCTAAGCCAGAAATCGTCATTGTTTGATCTTGTGACTTAATAATGGTCATAGCAAATGCCAAGCGAATCGGAAATTGCAAACATTTGAATGGGTAGGTGAGTCTGAAAGAATCATCGGGATCTGCGGTAGTAATACAAATTTACATTGAAGTTTGCCGCTCAAAATAGTGGCCTCAAGAATATTGACCATGATTTTTTTATGAACAATCGAGCGCCCTTACATAATTTTGGCGCATTTTTAACTAATTGCGATATCGGACCGAATTGTGAATCTAAATCATTCTCGAATCCACTTGAACCCACACAAAAAATTTCATCAAAATCGGTCCAGCCGTTTAGGAGGAGTTTAGTCACATACACACGCAAAGAAGAATTATATATAAAGATATATGCTGTATCGTAGATAAATGAATAATATTTCCGATTCTGTAATTAATTTTTGTTTGATTTTGATAGAAAAATTAGATTGCAATTTTATAAACGGTGGAAATATCTGAAAATTCTCCCCTCTTATTCCTTTTTTTTTCTTGCCGCGCATTAACCGAATAAACAGCACACATGGGTAAAACAATTATGTGATTTAAGGTTTTTAATTAATATCTTTTTTAACTAATTGAGGTATTGGGCCGAATTGTGAATCTAAACCATTCTCGAATCCACTTGAACCCACACAAAAAATTTCATCAAAATCGGTCCAGCCGTTTAGGAGCAGTTTAGTCACATACCCAAGCACAGAAGATTTATATATATAAAGATTTGTAGTATTTCGAATCCAAGCTGTAGAGAAGCTTTTTTATAAATATGATGATGCAGCTTCTACACAAAAAAATTCTGGCAGACCACCTACATTAGATAACCCTGCCCGTCTTACTGAACAACATTTTATACCTCATATTACTCCTACTCTTGCGAAACGGTAGCCTACAAGACAGTGCAAAGTTGATTGTTCAAAAAGGATGCAAATGGGAAAAAAGATAAGGAAAGAAGCATCGATTCTTGTATAATAATCGCGGAATTGGTCTGGACTTAGAAAAGTGTTTTCAGTTACAGTACACAAAACTAAATTACTGAACTACTAATACACATATTCCTTTTTTTATTTTAGTTATTTTTTCAGAAAATAAGGCTCCACTAGAAATTAACTTTACCACTGCCACGCCGTGGGGCAGCCACCTCAACCAAACATGCAGTTGCTATAAAACCTTAAAAACTTTTATGCATGTAATTCAAGACATAATTTTTACCCCTTCTAAGTATATTTTATTTTGCACTAAACATTTGACTTTTGCAATGGCCGCTGTAGCCGAGTGGTATAGGTATCGGATCGTGGCTGGCTTTGTCACGAGTTCGAGCCCAGTACCACTAAAGACCCGCCGTGTAGGGCAGCGATGCACGTTAAATCTGTCGGGGCTGAAACGTCCTCCCTGCTTTGGTGTGGTGTGGTAGTTAGGAGAGGGGGGTGCCAGCTCAGGCGTCGTCCACGTCACTTGACCATGGTTCAAAATTACGTGGTCCGTCGCCGAAAGCCCTCGTGTTGCTGAACAGTGCGACGTTAATATTCAGTCAATCAATCAATTGACTTTTGCAATAAAAAATTGACAATTTATGTACCCAAATAATTAAAATGACTTGGCAGTCAAAGAGTTAATATGCTGTTAGTAAGCTTTTATTCAATAAAATTTTCAGAAGCGTTGCTAACAACAAAATAAATTTTAATATTTCATAAAAGAAATTACCAAAGGACAAATCTTTTTCTAACTTTTGCGTAAATCTCTTTCAAAGGGGATTTTAATAAGATGACTAACCGTCCTCCTTTTATAGGTTCTGTCCTTCCTCGAAAAGTGTTCTCCTACTTGTCCTCCTTTTCAATATTTTAAAATTGATCTGTTAATCTCTATTCAGAGATGAGCCAAACATGTTTCCAATATGGCAAAGAATGATCTCAAACAAATATCACACGACATAACAGTTTTCAATGTTGTTTTTTGACTTCATCGCAAGTAAATTGTGCAGTTATAGAAAATTTTGTTGAGTTTTTATCGAAAAAAATGCATGATATTAAAATCGATGACAATGGTCTGTTTGAATAAATTAGAAGACTGAATGTATATTTAAATTCTAATAAATTGGAACAATTGGTAAATGAGCATGCTGAAATTGATAGAAAAATGGGTGTAAATACTTAACCTTAAAAAATGAACACTTTCCATATGATAATTAGTTATTCTTGATGAATTTACGTTGTGCTGACCTGGAACTAATGCAGAAATTGAAAGAATTTTTTCAGTAGGTAATGATTTTTGGAGAAGTGAAAAATCAAGATTAAATGTTGATA
This sequence comes from Trichonephila inaurata madagascariensis, assembly GCA_019973955.1. NCBI lineage: Eukaryota > Metazoa > Arthropoda > Arachnida > Araneae > Nephilidae > Trichonephila > Trichonephila inaurata. The sequence goes on from BMAV01003378.1 coordinate 16,658, forward strand.
TACTTTAGCTGTAGCACTAACTGTAAAGCTCAATACAAAGGATACGATGTATTAGAAAATGATATATTGACAAAAAAAAATATTCAATGGGAAAATACTCGTTTAAGTAAATAAAAGGAATGCAAGCGTAATTAGCGCATTTTATTTGAATTAATAAAATGTTTCATGTATTTACGTTGTAACTTTTTCTTAATTTGTCTCGTATGTCCTCCTTTTCATTGTAAAAACACTGGTCACCTTAATTTGAAACATAGGCTGTGAACTTAAATAAAAGGAATGCACGCGTAGTTACAGAGTGAATGCAATACAATGAAGCGCTGAAAATATATTAAAACTAACATCAATATGCACATTTTATTTTTTTGTCTGGATCATCACATTAATTTTTTTACATCATCTTTTTATTTTTCACCTTACTTTATTTTAATTTTATTTCTGAAACTGATTTAAAGAGACTCTGACGACACAAATTTTATCCCAGTCACCGAAATGACTCCTTTCAATGTCTGTAAACACATTTCAACACCAGAGCATGAAATACTGCTTTTCCACCCCAGACGGCATCATTAAATCTAATTTTTTGACAGACATCACTTCTATTTTTGAAGTCTTAATGGTCACTAAAGTTGTTTTTGGCTCTTCCATTCAAGAAAAGCTATGAAAACTTTCACTGGGATTTGGAGTGCAATTTTTTTAAAAAAAATACGTTGTTGTATTTAGATTCGGAAAACCTTTTTGGTGGAAATAAAAATAAATTATGCTAAATATAGTTTATGATTAATTCAATTTTTACGAAAGGAACTCATGGTAACTACACAGGAAGGACATGTTAAATTTCAGAACTGAATGATATTGATTCATTGTTAAGATACTACTGTGACAATCAAATAACCAGACAAGTCTCAGAAATTAGCTTTATTGAAAACAATATACAAATACCTTTTAATTCCCTTCAACATACTCACTTTCCCTATCGATACATAGCTGCATACGAGTTTTCCACCGATCAAAGCATTGCTGTGGCTCATTAGCTGTCACCATCTTCAGTAAGTATGCCGTTTTTATATTTTCACCTCTCCTGTACACTGAAAATGTATTCCTACCAATGTATTTTTCACTTTAAGAAACAGATAGAAGTCGTATGGTGCGAGATCTGGTGAGTATGGTGGATGCTCGATTACAGTAATTCATTTGTCCGCCAATAAATGTTTTACAGAGAGCACAATAGGCTACGAGGTGTTGTCTTGGAGCAAAACCCACGTGTTATTGCTCTACATATCCTGCCTTTTCTTATGCGCTTTTCCTCTAAGCTTTCTCAGGATCTCAGTGTAGTACGGTTGTTTTACCGTTTGGCCTCGAGGTACGCATTCAATCATGATGATACCATTAATATCGAACACAAACAATGGGCATCACCTGTTCTTGATGTCGCAGATGGGCAAGAATGTTCATCATCTTCAGCAACCTCCCGATCTTCGAAAAATCAGTTATTCCATTCAAAAATCTGACTGTGTGATGTGCAATTATCTCCAAACACTCCTTTAACAATTTAAAACATTCAGTTGAATTTTTTTTAATTTGACGAGGAATTTTAGATTTGTATGCAGTTCGATTCTTACGTTTATTATGATCGGGGCACTTCAACACGACAACGTCTTACCCAAACAAGGATAAAAAACAAACTTAACTAGATAGAGGTATAGAATAACTTTCCACCAGCACCGGAAAGATCAAGGACAACTATATTATATTCCCACTCCTTTACACCAAGCCTAACGGTTAAGGCATGCGCCGTCTGAGAATTTAATAGTCACACCTTGTAAAATATGATACTTTTTGAATTTTGGAGAATTTTCCAGGACCAGATTGAAAATACGATTATCTCACGTTTGAATCACATCTGAAATATTAGAAATTCTTAGTTCACACGAGGCAACTTTGTGCTGTCATCTCGTTTTCTCTCACCACTCATCTGACTTGAAGAGAGAAGAGAATTCCTTTCACGTGTGGACAAAAACTGACTGAAAAGGGAGTGCCAGACTCATCGATATAATATTCAAAGAAGTAATAAAAAGCTTTCTCCATTTTCAATACACAAGTAGCTGTGAGTGAAGGGTGTAGCTCCCAATATATCTTTTTAGTTGAACCAACCTGGTAGAGCGGACATCTGGTTTTGAGAGCTTGATGGAGTGGCACAGCAGGGAGTGCCAGTTGAACATGTGTGAAGAGTCTTCGGAGATTTCTGTTCGAACTTAGCTCCCGACCGTATGATCCTTCTGTTTTGCGCGGCACAAATTGACTCATGTGAAAGGACCCTTATGATCGAATCTTGATACCATAAAACAAAGTGATAGGTATTGTTACCGTCACTGGCGAACACAGGAACTTATGAAGAACTATAATTAGATAATCTAAAGTATTTGAGGTCGTTTCTCATTTCCTTAATATCAACATTTAGACTGAAGAGTTACAATTTACAAGTGTAGTACGGCCTAGATGTTAAATTTTGTAGTTTTCAGTCGAGACGTGAGTTTGAATTATGATTTCGCCCAAAATCATTGGCATGTCTCATGCTAATGTTACCATGTCCTCTCCTACTGTTCGTATCGTTTCACAAGTGAAGTATAGCTTTGATCTCTTTAACTCATTACATGAATTTGATTGAAAAACACAAAATTCATGTACAGTAAAATACGTTTAACGCGAAAAGACGAAACATCAGTTAACACGAAATAATATAATGATCCAGAAAAGAATAATGTGTGTTTTCAAGCATTTTTTCTCATAACACGAAACGAACATCACTTAATTCTAAAAAAGATCGCTTCTGGGAATGAACACTTAACCCCTTAACTGCCAATTAAGGTATCCGACTACGTTCGGAACCGTGATTTTGTAAAAGCGTGTAAGTGGATAATATTTATGATATTTAGCGTCACTTAGATTAGAAAATGTATATAAAATAGTTTTAAGAATAGTATTACAATAAAAAATTATTTAAGTACAATATTTTGACAAAAAATAGACTTAGAATAACCCATTTTCAAAATATTCTCCTTTTGAGAAAAATGCTTCTATTATATAATATTTTGCCTGTATATAGCTCAGACCTCTGTACAGAGGCTCAACTAGAATTTTTAAAAAATATAACTTAGAAGTGGTTTTATCCATGTTTTAAGACAACAGAGGGAAGAAATTCTAAGAAAAAAAAACGCCGATAATTATTTCAATGGGCTGTAACTCTGAAAATCATATGAATTTTTTAAAAAAAATAGTTGAGACTCTCTGGAGAAGTCTTTACTTTATATACGAACACACACACACACACAAAATATTAGTTTAGAAGCATTTTTTATAAAAGGAGAACATTTTGAAAAAAGGTTATTCTAAGTTCATTTTTTGCCAAAATATTGTATTTAAATAATTTTTATTGTAATAATAATCTTAAAACAATTTTATATACATTTTCTAATCTAAGTGACACTAAATATCATGAAAATTTTCCTTTTATGCGCTTTTTTAAAATCACGGTTCCGAACGTAGTCGGATACCTTAAAAGTTACACGATTCTCTCCCCAGTGCCCCCGTTTTTCACAGAAGCGTGCTCCTATAGAGTATTGGAAGGGGAAGGAAGGTAAAGAAAACATTTTTTCCTCGAAAATAAGTAAGGTGATTTATTGTAAGGTGTGTTAAGGTGATTTTATTGTACTCGAAAACCTTCGGAATAGTTTTGCTGATAGTAGCAAAAAGAAAAGAATCGTATTTAGATAGGACGTATATATTCGTCTGGGGCACTTAAAACACCGGCTGAGCAAGACGGATATATACGCCAACGGCAATTAAGGGATTAATGAAATGTTTGAGAAGATCGTCCTACTGTATCATCGGAAGAGTTAATTGCAGTAAATAATGATAATGTGTGTACAGCCCCAATTATGGCAGACAAATCATTTCGGAGTTTGTTGAAAGAGCTCAAAAAACATCATTGAGGAAGATTCCGACGGCGAAAATGAAATGAATAATGCAGCTCCTGTTCCCAGATCATCCGAAATGAGGAACATCATGAAAAGTGTGCACAATTATTTAGACGCACATTCCAGTGGTGAAATGAATAACAAAATGTTTGACATCGAACAATTTGATGCCATAAAAGACAATGCTAAAAAATCAGATTATTTACCAAAAGCTTAAAAAATGTTTTGTTTTTCCAAAAACTTGAAAATTTCGAATTAAATTTCATTGTGAATATTTTTGTTAAATTAATTTTTATTAAATACATGCATTAATACATATTTATATATAAATGAAATATACTCTAATATACTCTTAATTTTGTTGAATGTATGTTTTTTTTTGCAATATCCCTTAACACAAAATTCTTTTAACACGAAAACTAATTTCAATCCCATTCAGTTTCGTGTTAAAGGATGTTCACTGTATATATAGATAGAGTGTACGGACAATGGTGGTGTGTGACAACAAATAATAAACAGGTCTTAAGAAGTTGACATCTATCTTTATTTTAACATTGAAAAGAGTCAGGCCGCTAACGAAGAACGCTCCACAGGATCATAAAACAGTATTTACAGCATAACCTCTAAGCATTTTACTTGAATATAAATGTCTATATCAGTGCTACTCAAACTTTAAATACTTGCGACCCAATATTCAATCACAATTTTCCTCGCCCCCCTCCATACAATAACGATGTATTGAATTCGATAATACGATAGTTTGACACTAAAGCTACAACCTCTCAACGTATATAAACGTCTCGCTCAGTCAGTGTTTAAATTGCCCCGGACGTATATATACGTCTATCCGAAATATGTTCACTTCTATCTATAAAATTATTCCGAAGACTTTGGAATGCAATAAAAGGACTTTAACAATGTTTGAGAAGAGGATTTACTTATTTCAGAGGTTTTTCTTATTTTCCCTTTCTCCTTCCCCCCCTAATACACATGCGTGCAACAGGGTCATTGGGGAGTGAATCGCATAACTTTTAATGAGCAATTAAGCGATTAATTATAAGCCGTACGTGATCGGTATAATTTTTGCATATAATTTTATATATAACCCCAACCGGTGCGGTCACTGGTAATTATTAAACTTGTTCTTAGCTTAGTATTGTTAACATAATTATAAAGTACATAGTGCAGTACTGATACATTTATAAGTGTAATATATCAGAGTAAATGTATTTTTTTTTTTTTTTTTTATGACAGAATGTATTTTTTTCGTTTTACGTTCAAAAAATTAATAATTTTTTGAAATAATTTTTTGTTTTCGACTTTTCAATATGCTCGCGCCCTCCTTCCAGGGTTATCACGCCCCCCTAGGGGGCCACCCCACAGTTTGAGAAGCGCTGGTCTATATTCTTCTGTTTGTATTGTATATTTCTGTTTTTCCCACTCGTATTTCATATGTATCCCAGGATAAAAACCCATGACAACAACATTACTTGAATACGTAAATCCAAAGATCACGAGATTCCTTCATTCACTCGCACACACGAAGATGCCAGATGCACAAGCATATGTAGTCCAATTTTACTGTTGCCATACAAATAAAATTTTAATAATACGAAAATATGCAAATATTCCGACAGAGAGGAAATATATTATCTCACAGTACACATTTTCTTCTCATATTCCATTTACATTCATAAACTAAATGTAAAACTGAAAATAACAAGAGTTTTTAGTTTTATTATCGACTATGAAATAAATTATTTAGATTACTAAAATTTCTGAACGTCAGTGGCTATCTTTTAAAAATTATTAGTGATGAATTATTTTTTATTGGTTTGGGGAGAATTCATCACAATATGGCATTGAATATATATATATATATTTTTTTCTTCGTTTTTTCATTTTTTGAGAAACAAAACATAATAATCAGTTTTTAACTCCTGTTTCGAGATATCTTTGATGAAAGGATATCTCAGAATCAATAGTAAGAGAAAGAAGTTTTAAAATTTATTTTTGGATTTGTTCTTAACAACTTGATCTTCTGCACAATCCAATACTAGTTTATTTGGTCAAGGCTATTAAGGTTAAAAGGAAGGTTAATCAAAGAACGGAATAAGTATCTGTTTTATTCTAAAGTAATATATTTTTGATTTTTACTTATTTTCTTTTTTTATACCAGACTTTAAGCACTATCCGAATATAATGAGGTTAAATTTAAAATTTTTTTATTGAGCGATATGGTATAAACAAGGTCTTTACTATTGATCACAGTCTTTGTAAAATAACTGGTTTTATTGAGAAGTAAAAAACGTGCCACACAATTACATGTAAACATTCACCGTGCTGAATGTCAAAAAGTGACTATATGGCGAAATTTTCGATTTAAACATTTAAAAAAAAAGTCATAATAAATACAATATTAAAGTATTTTTAAACTTTATAAATTGAATTGTATCTTGCTTACTGTTGGACAATATATTTCAGCTGCCTCCCTCAGGGGAGGAAACTGGGGGTCAAAATTACATTGCGGTAATTAGTTGTCGTGTCCTTCCATAAGGGAAGGAATGAAAGTTGCCAGAGCTTGAGACAAGTTGAACGTATATACGATAGATGGTGATACCACCTATCTTCACCACCACAATTTAGGCATGGAACTGGAAAGGAGGGAATTACTCTTCAGCCCCCTGCACCCGTGTTTCTGCTGCAACCGCCCACAAGACTTCGGACCCCTAACGAGCACGTACTCCGTGAGTACTCGGAGGGTATTCAGTGCCATCGGGCATCGAAGCCAGGCCTTTCGGTCTGGAGTCTGCTGCAACCGCCCACAAGACTTCGGACTCCCCTAACGAGCACGTACTCCGTGAGTACTCGGAGGGTATTCAGTGCCATCGGGCATCGAACCCAGGCCTTTCGGTCTGGAGTCAGATGCTCTAACCACTAGGCTACCCACGGCCTCTTCGGCAATTAGTGTACTACCTAAGTGGTGCCATACTAAAAATGATATCAGCTTTCGGGGAATGTACTAGAGCCTGCACAATGGTAAAAGTACTAATCTTCATATATTTAAAATACGAACAAGAGAGGTTTTGTGTAACAATAAGCAATCCACGAGTTTTATCCTCTCTAACTCGAGTTTTCTTCCAACCAGGCATCCAGACTCCAACTCACGACACCACAACGTCGACTAAAAAGATCGTTACCATGACTACTAAGCTACCATGTCCCACAATAGGGTAAATAAGTATTAATCATAGGTAGAATATGTAAATAAGTATTAATAATTGAGAGAAAATACTAAATATGTGATATTTGGCTGAAACCTCTGGAATGGCTAGGGAGATCTGGGCCCTAGAGACGATTTCCCAATTTTGTTTTCAAAATTGATTTACTTTTAGATTTCTTTGTTAAGTTTATACACTGCTGGCCACATAAAATGAAGCACCAAGAAAGACCAGACATATCACAGCAAAATTTATTTGGCAGGTAACATGTTGTTTAAAAATCAAACGATTAAGCGTCTTGTGACGTGTGGATGATGGCAAAATCAGTAGTTAGTGTAACCGCCATTGTTGGTTATAACCAAGAAATAAATATCTAGTTAAGTTTTTTACGAAAATTTAAATAACTTCGGAAAAATTACCGTATTTTGTTTCTTTAAAATGTACAATTTTGTAGCCTTACAACATGAATTAATTTCATATCGTTGCCATAAAGATGTGATTACATGTGATAGTAAAACAAATATTTTTTAAACTAATGCAAAATTAGCTATAGTCATATAGTATAATGCATAGTTAATTATAGTGCTTTCTTATATCTGAAAACATTTCTTTTTTCTGTTTATATTATGACGCTCTGTTTTCAGATACTTCATGGTACAAGGAAAAATATTGTCTCTTTTTCTATCTTCTGGACAGTATAAGTCAAATTTTGCTTTTGAAAAATCAGGTAAAATTATTGCAAGTTGCCAAATGTGTGTTATGTTACTAAATAAATATTATATTTTTTAAAATTAAAACATGAACTACATTTGTAAAAGCAAATTATATAAATTTCTAAATGGAATTTTAAGATATTTGTTCCAAAACAAAATAATAAGGCAACATATATTAGAGAAATTCAAATGCATCTACTGATTACGAAAATGTGAAATGTGGGTATTCTCAATTAACTTTCATTGCAATTGAGAAGGCATTAATTATTTGATTCTTTATTTAATTTATCTATTTAGAAGAAAAATATATTTTGTGAGCAAAATAAAATCTTCTCATTACTGATTTCTGAACGTCTCACTAAAAACCATGAGTTATAGATAGCTAGGGTAACAGAAATTGTAAAATGTTACGAAGAAGTAAAATAATTTGGAAGCGATTGCATGGAAAAATAAAAACTGTTTCTATAATTACAAAGAATAATAAATTTCAATTATTTAAATATGCACATCTTTCAAATCTTGTATCATTTGAAGAAGAACCGATTTAATGTATTGTGGTATACAAGTTTACTGCGTCTTTTTTCATCAACAAATATGTTACTTTTATTCAGTCTCCCAAACGACCTTATTACGTTTTGGAACAGGCAGTGGCAACTTATGGCACTCGTGCCAGATTTAGCACGCGGTCCAATTTTCAGTGGCACTCTACACCACTCTACAAATTTGGCGATTTTTGAGTGGATGGAAGTTGATAATTCTGAAAAATGGACATTGAACCAACATTTTCAGCATTATGGTAAGCCAATAACTAACTAATGATTAATAATAACTAATGTAAAATAACTAATGATTAATTTGCAGCTATTTTAAATTGCCGGATATCATTGCTGAAGAGAATTAAGTATCAGTAGAAAATTGCATGCGCTATATTTTCCGCTTTGGGTTCTACATATCTACGAAAACAAATTTTTGCTTATAGGAAAAATATTAAAAGTTGTTTAAGGTATCCGCGACTACGCTCGGAACCGTGATTTTGCAAAAGCATAAAAATGGACAATATTTATGATATTTAGTGTTACTTAGATTAGAAAATGTATATAAAATAGTTTTAAGAATAGTATTACAATAAAAAATTATTTAAGTACAATATTTTGACAAAAAATGAACACAGAATGACCCATTTTCAAAATATTCTCCTTTTGCGAAAAATGCTTCTATTATAATAATATTTTGCCTGTATATAGCTCAGACCTCTGTACAGAGGCTCAACTAGAATTTTTGAAATGTATATCTTAGAAGTGGTTTTATCCATGTTTTACGACAACAAAGGGGAGAAATTTTAAGAAAAAAAACGCCGATAATTATTTAAATGGGTTGTAACTCTGAAAATAATGTGAATTTTTTAAAAATCATAGTTGAGCCTCTGTAAAGAGGTTTGAGTTATATAATGGCAAAATATTATTATAATAGAAGCATTTTTCACAAAAGGAGAACATTTCGAAAAAAAGTTATTCTAAGTTAATTTTTTGCCAAAATATTGTATGTAAATAATTTTTTTTGTCATAATGTTCTTAAAACAACTTTATACATGCATTCTAATCTAAGTGACACTAAATATCATGAAAATTATCCATTTATGCGCCTATTTAAAATCATCATGGTTCCGAACGTAGTCGGATACCTTAACAACTGAACATTTAGAATCGTGTCAAAATGAAAAAAAAAATCGGATATATATTACACAATTGATATTGTTATACAAAGCAGAGCGGTGCAGGGACAAGACCCGCATTTGCATGTTTTTTATTTAACTATGTTGAAGGAAAATTTATATTTTTTATTGTTTGCTTGTCACTTTAATAAATATGTTTAACAGGTACACATAATAGATAACAAAATTAAAATTGTGCATTTATTATATGAATGGCAGATGTCATTGATGACCGTTAAAAGGCTAAGACATCTTCAGTTAACTCTCAATTTAATTGCTCACGATTAACATATTGCAAATTATTTACATATTATAGAACGTCATTCATATCATAATTTGTAATTCTCAACAAACACGAGGGATCTTCGTTGTTTTTTCGTCGTATCATGGTGTCTTCTTCGAACGTCTTAAGTCGGTATGCCTCTGACAAGTTGTGCGCTATCAGGTATGGGTAGAAACGTTCACTCCGGAACAGACGTGGGTTTGATAATATAGCGGACGGTATCACATATACGTTGAAGAAATACAGTCGAACCTCCGTATTACGAACCTCTATATTGCGAATTGTTTCTATTTAGCGAACTTTTTCCTGGAACCAAGAACATTTCACGATTTTCTTCGTAAAATAACCTCTCGATAACGAAGTGCATTTTCTATACAACGAACTTTTTCTTTTGTGATTCATTTTTTTCTCCCTATTTTAAAGTATTTCTGGACACACACCTCACATTTCAAGTTTTTTTTCTCTCTTATAACACATTTTATGGTGGTCATAAATCTTGAATTTTTCCCCGGGCCCTGATCCCCCTAGAAAAAAAAAAAATTCCGAAATTTTTTTCAAATAAAAACTCAAATAAAATTAACAGATTTTATGGGTAATTAAATTTAGGGATGCATGTGGTGATGCATATTTAGAATTTCAATTTGTAAAATAATGTACGTTTAAAATTACTTGTGTGCTTTAAATTAGAAAATGTTTATAAAATTCATTAATTTTAATGTAAAATTATTTTCTTCATGCTGAAATGTTGTTGTTTTCTTAATGTCGACATTCTTTTGTCTCTTGTTTTCCTTGCAGTTTTTCTTCCTGTTTTTTTTTTAATGGGTAGAAATATAAAATAAATATACATTAATTAAAAAAAAAGGGTGTGAATTTTATTTTTTTAACCCCCCAAACGGTCTGCGTAAATTCCGCCATTCAGAATGCTTTTTTTGCTTTCAAGCAAAATTCCCAAAAGCGGGCCCAGCCGCATTCTTCAAAAACGCTCCCGCTTTTGAAAACCTGGCAAAAAAGGGGTCATTTTTGAACACTCAGAATGGGAAGACTTAAGTGAGACCCTTCAATATATAGTTTTATATGAATTTAAAATTTGCTTTATATAGTTTATAAAGTACACTGTAAGACGAACCTCTATATAACGAATTTTCCATATAACGAACTTTTTTGCGGGATTTAGCGACTTCGCTATATAGAGGTTCGACTGTTATATTTTGAAGTGTTTATTTTTTATCTGAATATATACCTTAAAAGATATAAAGCAAAAATAATAAATGATAAAACTCTAAATCTGTGATCTTGACCTCTCTTTCGTAACTCTGTATAAAATGCCTTGGGGATCGAATTGTTTCTTACTGTAATGTGAATCACATTAGTAAATAGGTTTGGCACACCACAGAGTTACAAGGTTGGCAATTCCCGTTCTGGTGACTTCAGCGGAAAGAACTAGAAATCTATTTCAACGAAGGATTTTTCAATTTTCTTTAAATTATATATTTTAGTTGCAATGAAGGAAAAAAATAAATCATATTTCCAAAACTTCTTGGTTGAAATTTATTTCATGTTCGTTAGAAAGAGAGCTATAACTATAAAGAAACATAACTAGTTTATTTTTCGAAAAAGTTAAGACTAGTCGAGCAGTTGCATTTTCAACTTCATTTAGAATGCAAACAAATTACTATGCCAATATAAAATATTATTCATATAATTCCACGATTTAAACTTCTATGTGTGGTAAATTACATGCAATTTGAATGGCTTGCAAAATAGACACGGAAGACAGTTGATATCATTACTTTTAGAGGTAATCCGTATTAACTGCAAATAGTAAAAGGTGTTCTTGAAATGAACGAAGAGATGTCCTTCGCCTCGATTTTGAATGTGAAGCGGAAGGAACGATTTCCAGTTAACAAGGTGATGATTGAGAATCTGCACGATGAAAAACATCACGATGTAATCTGAACGAATTTTTCTGATTGCGAAAGAAGCAGCGACCATTCCAAATAATCACATCATATCAAAAGGAATGGAACCAAAGAAAGAAAATAAGAAGAAAGGAATCTTCCATTTAACGAGAATGTAATGAATGGACTTCCCTTCCCTCTCTCATGCCTCCAATATCATTCTTTAAAAGATATTACGTACGAGGACAAAGCGTTATTAGAGCGATTGCTTTCATTGGAACGATTTTTTTCTTCATTTCGATTCCTCTTTCTTATGTTTTGTTTTTGTTTCACTTCGCATCGTATCGTATCGTCGTTTGTAATTTGATACGTGCCCAAATCGTTTGCAGAAATCGTTTAGAACAAATTCTGAACTTCTCGTTCCCAAAAAGCAAAGTAAAATATTAGATTTATCTTTTTTCCCTCCTGTTGTTGTTTCTTCTTCTTTTTTTAAATTTATTTATTTTTCTGCAGAGTGATGCGGAGATATAAGTTCTAGTTTGTTGTTTGTTATCAGCTATAAAATGCCATTTTTATTATTATTATCTTTTTTTTAATGTTTTTATCGGAGAAATCTGAAACCCGACGGGTTTTCAGTCGTCACTGATATTATCGTCAAAAGCGGTGGCGGTAATGTGATGAGGGAAATTATTTTTCTCCGAGACGAGTTTTCGATATCGTTTGCTATTATTTTTTTCATCGTTCCATGGGAGAAATATGTCGGTCCATCCATTAAAAATAAATAAACTTTTTCTCTTTTGTAAATTAATACTTTTATCAACTATGCGAAACGATCCCAAAAGGAAACAAAGTTTCATTTTGACAAAACTTGCTCATGATTTTTTAAAATATTTGCTGGAGTTGTTTATTCTTTTTTGTAATATCGTTTCATTTTATACCTTTTCGGAGAAAGAAAAACAAATTCATTCAATCGATTCGTGTCACTTTTGTACGATATTTAAGTTATTTTTTATTTTGTAAATGTTATCTAATAAAGTATATCATCTGTACTGGAAAAAATATTTTAAGACACAAGCATATTAATTAAGATTTTGATTCGTTAAACTTTATATTTAATTTTAAATGTATTTCATGAAATAATTAAGAGTGTCTATGAAAAATGCATCGGCTTTTAATAAATGTTTTTTTTTCATACTTTATTGACAACATGGATGTTAAGAACTTAGTTTTAAAATAACGTTGTAATTAAGATATCCGACAGAATTGGAACCGTGATTTTGAAAAAGCATGCAAAGGAATGCCTTTTTTAAAATTTTGTGTCACCTAAATTAGAAAACGCATACAAAATTGTTTTAAGAATATGATTACAATAAAAAATTATTAAAATGCATTTTTTTTGAAAAACCGATGAAAAAAATCACATACTTTCAAAGCATTTTCCTTTTATGAAAAATATGAATTTTTTCCTAAGCACAGGTTAGGCTTCTGTACAGAGTCTGAAACAGAATTTTTAAAATGCATGTTTTAGAAGTTGATTTTCGTATTTTAATGCATCAGAGTAGAGAAATTTTAACAACAGCAACAAAAACCCCACTGATTATTATTTTTATTGATACTTGTGACGGGCTCACGCGTCTTTTCTGTAACAACCTCTGGGTTCTTTGACGGCCAAGATTAATGGCAAATCTTTTCCAACCCAAATCCAAGAAGTGAAATGCAAATAAGATAGCCTTTAAAAGAACAGAAGTTTTAGTAAGCGGATGGCAATTTAGAAAAGTTATGTTTAGAAGAGATAAAAATTTGTGAATTGACGGCCTATCAAAGATTACCAGATTTCCAGCCATTACTACAAGGTGCATACTATTGCACGCGTGCCCTAAAAGTCTCTGAAATTGATTGAACCTTAGCTTGATTCAAGGTAGGACTGATTATTTGATATTAGAACTTGTAATATTATCAGAATTGAAAGTGGGCCCGGATAATAAAATTATTTAGATAAGTGATCAAGTTACGCGATCAGGTTTAACTACAGCTTGTGTTTGGTTTATTCTCATAATATAAGTTTATCCAATTTATTCGAAATTTAAGTTATATTCTTAATAAAGTCTTTTAAAATTTTAAAATGTCGATTCATTTCGAGAATCCCACACCTCTAATTCACGCTGACAATCAAAGACATGGTCGCCATAGAACGACCATATCACATACTAACTCTAAAATTAATGTGAACTTTTCAATTTTTCTCAGGCTCTGTGTTGAGCAGTTTTAATTAAATACAGTAGAAACCTGTTTTTGCGCGGTCTTTTTTATGCGATTTTCGTTTTGTGCGATATTTTTTTATGCGGTGTATGAATTTCAATAGCTTTGGCACCACTTTAATGTTTTCTATCTACTTACCAGTTGCGTAACGGAGAATGTTAGGACCCCAAAAAATTAAAAAAAATGTATATACATGCAAATATAAAGGTACAGAAATGCAACAATTAAAAAGGAATTAAAAATAAAACTTCTAAAAATAATCTACTTTCTGTGTTGACCATCTTCTTAAGTTAACTCTGGCTTTCAGCAAATTTCAACATGCACCACACCTCTCTGTGTTGACCATTTCAATAAATTGCACGATGACCATCAAATAGTGTCATACAGTATATTAAATACTGTAGCTTCAATGGTTGAATCCACCCTACCTTAAGAGATAAAGGGCGTGGGCTTTGTGTTCTTACCATATAACCTTATTTTTTCCCACGTATTTTGTTATCTCTAGATGTTGAGTTAGATTTAACATTCAATTATACCAGCCTCCAACTGAAAAGTTTTCATGATTCTAAGAACTCTTGTTTGATCTATGGACTCTACAATTTCAAAAAAAATGGGGGAATTTTTTAATTAAAATTTTTTTTTATGTCGCAAATTTTTCGAACAAAAAATTTAGTTTGATTCAGTGTTTTGTTTTCAAAGAAAAAACACATTTAATTATAACCTTGTGTATTTGAGAATAAATTTTATAAATCGTTTACCAAGATAAAAAGTTTTGATGCTGGACAGTTATAAATGGGATTTTTTTCGGTTTTGAGCAAAAAGAATTCAAAAATAATACCAATTCCTCCCCCTTTTTTTTTTCTTCTTCTTCTTTTCTTATTCTAAAACAGATTTTTGAGTCGTGAGTAATCAAAAGATTAACGTGTTCTAAATTTTAACCCCCCGGGCCCCCTTATTTCAGATGAATGAGAAAGGTTTGAACACCCCCGATTTAATATTCGATAAAAATACAGGTTCTAGCAGAGTATTTTCATTGAGGACAATTTAGTGATTTAGTCTAGTATGGCACATCTTTTAGTTTTTCCACGAGACCTTTCAGAGTCTACAAAAGAGGGAAATATCAACGTTACATGATAGACTACGCGAACCCCGTAGAAAAACCCTGCGGAACCCCAGGGGTCGCGGACCACAGTTTAAGAACCACTGATGTATAGGGTTTTCAATATGCTGTACACGTAATTTTGTTATGTATCGTCAAAATATATGCGTGATTTCGTTTGTTTTATAAAGCTACATAAAAGGGAGGAAAAATTAACACTCTAAGGCAAAAAGAGGGTTTTTGGCACGACCTAATTTGAACCACGGTCCAAAACGAAAACGACAACTGGTTCCCCTTTTTTTTAAAGTACCACAATACGCCAACGGGAAGACTTTGAGCCAACGGAAGAATAAAAATACACTATTTACGCTTGCATTCATTTTAATTATTTACTCAAATGAGAATTTTCCCATTGAATGATAGTTTTGTCAATATATCATTTTCTAATACATCGAAAATTTCGGAACAAAAAAATATCCTTCATATTGAATTTTAAGGTAAGTACTTCAGCTAAAATATCAACATTTAATCTTATTTCTCACTTTTCCAAAAATCATTTACAACTGAAAACACTTTTTCAACTTTTCCATTAGTTCCAGGGAAGCACAGCGTAAGTTCAACACGAATAACTAAATTATCATATGGAAAGTGTTCATTTTTTAAATGGTTAAGTATTTCCACCCATCTTTTATCAGTTTCAGCATGCTGATTTTCCAATTGTTCCATTTTATTAGAATTTAAGGTATCCGCGACTACGTTCGGAATCGTGATTTTAAAAAAACGCATAAATGGATAATTTTCAGAATATTTAGTGTCACTTAGATTAGAATGCATGTATAAAATTGTTTCAAGGACATTTTGACAAAAAAAAATTATTTAAATATAATATTTCAACAAAAAATTAACTTAGAATAACCTTTTTTCAAAATGTTCTCCTTTTGTGAAAAATAATTCTATTATAATAATATTTTGGCATTATATAACTCAAACCTCTGTACAGAGGCTCAACTATAATTTTTGAAACATTCACATTATTTTCAGAGTTACAACCCATTGAAATAATTATCGACGTTTTTATTTTTAAAAATTTCTCCCTCTTTTGTCGAAAAAACATGGATAAACCTACTTCTAAGATATATTTTCAAAAATTTAGTTGAGCCTCTGTGCAGAGGTCTGAGCTATAGACAGGCAAAATATTATTATAATAGAAGTATTTTTCACAAAAAAGGGGAATATTTTGAAAATGGCCTTCTATGTTCATTTTTCAAAATATTATACTTAAATAATCCTTTTGTTGTAATATATTCTTAAAACAATTTTATATACATTTTCTAATCTAAGTGACACTAAATATCATAAATATTATCCATTTATAATGCTTTTGCAAAAAGTTCCGAACGTAAACGTAGTCGGATACCTTTTAAATATATGGCCACATTTAGAGTCTTCTAATTTCTCCAAACAGACAATTGCATCGGGATTTTAATATCGGGAATTTCTTTCGATAAAAACTCTCAACACAGTTTTCTATATTCGTCTAATTTAATGCTGTGATGAAGGCAAAAAATACCATTTGAAAACCATTATTTCCCTGTGATATTTGTTTCAGACCATTTTCGATACATTGAAAACATGTCGGTTCATCTCAGAATAGAGATTAATAGATCAGTTTTTAAAATATTGAAAAGGGGGGAGGACAATTTTCTGAGGGAAGCACAGAACCGATAAAAGGAGGACTGTCCTCCTCTTAAAGCGAAGACGGTTAGTCACCCTTACTGTAAATTACATCCGAGGGAGAGTTCTTATTCAATTTTTTTTTAATTCAAGAGTATTATCTTTTATTTTTAACAATTTTTATTTTTAATAAAAAAATTTTGAAGCCATATGTAAACAGTTTATTTATTTTGAATAAAATAAAACTCAAACTAAATTTATAAGAACCTAATATCACATTTTAAAAAAAAAATTACGACACGCTTTAGAACATTCGCCGGTTTTCTTCATTTCATATGATGGTTTTGGGTGAAATCGAAATATGAACTTAAACCCATCGGCCACGAAATGCTTAACATTTATCAAGCTACAGAACCCCTTGGAAATTCAATGAATGCATTTAATGAATGCAAATATAATGGAATTCATGCACTTCTTACCACCTTTATGCAATACTTTCTAATGTTTAATTTTTTTTTAATTTTGTAATGTTTTAATTAGTTTAAAAGTTCCTTAATTCTTCAACTTTTATGATACATAAAAATAATGCATGCAGAAATAATTGCATAATGTAAGCACAGTAATATTTTGCAGAGTTTCTCAAAAACTCCGTAATTAAAATTAATCCCTTATGCATGAAATACTTCTACGAAATAGAAATCCAACATCGAGGCGCCACGAAATCGGGAACTTTTAATTGATTCCCATAATTCATTCTCTGTTTATTTTGTCTGTCTTCGTCAAGAGAAAAAGAATGAACCGAATTGAATCTAAAAATGTTTGGCCAGGGCGTCTTGAAATGTACCTCGCAGACTAATCAGAAGCCTTTTGAAGTATGAAAACTTCTTTGAGTTGAACCGAATGTGTGGGAACTGATTTATATAAAGTAGAGTCGAGACTGCTTAGAAAAAATTTCTGAAGTTCAATGTCGACATTCTTTGCTGCAAAAACGCAATTTGACCTTCGAAATAGCTAGAATTATTTAAATTAATATGTGGGAATACTAAAAGATGTTTATTTTTTCATAAAGTTCTTTTTCCGTCGTCATTTCATACCAGGAAACCTTATTCGTTTTGTAAAGAACACGATTTTACTGCGGAAAAATCAAATATTCATTTAAAAATATCGGTTTTTGTTATATTAAGACTAATTTTGTATGCTTCACTGTATTTATTTTTTTTTTCTTTCTAATAATATTCTGATATGAGCTATAAATAAATCGTAAATTTTATTTTCAGACGATTTTTATTCCTTAACAGGTGTAGTAATCACAAAACATGGGAAATGGGAAGTTAAAGATTTATAAATAATACTTCGCAAAGAATAAAAAAAAAAAAAAAAAAAATGCACCTTAAATGGAATATTCATTAATAAAGAATTGCAAAATAAAGATGTTTTATTTTGCCTACAATATACTTAGAATTTTTCAAAATATATTTAAGGAAAAAACATTTTTAATTCATGCTTAAGTTGAAGTATTACTGCAAAAAAATTGAAAACACGCACTTTAAAACAAAAAGGATGTATATTAAAATTGAAATTTGGCTAAAATGTTGATAACATTAAAAATATTTTAAATATTAATACTTTTAATCATTTTACTCTAAATATTATTTTTAAAATATTAATATTACTTATGAAAAAAAAAAAATTTGTTTTAAAACTAGATTATAATAAAATTATTTTATATATAATATTATTTTATTACTAATAAAAGTGAAATTTTAGGAAATGTTTTTACAAAGCGTTTCTTATAACATCAGAAATAAAGTTCATTTTATTCAAATTTTTTGTGATATTTTATTTGCACGATTTTTTATTCATTTTTTCCAGTTTTATTCATATATTTCAATTATAACTTTGTTTCCATTTATAATCCTTACAGTCTTTATTTGCAGATACTCAAAACCTTCTGGTAATAATCTTTTTAATCTTTAACCATAATTATTCAGTTAAAACTCGCATTAGTAATAAGGTAAATTGGGGAAAAGTTAAGCCAACATTTCAGGATTTTTCGATTTTTAGTACATTAAAAAGTTGAAAATAACAAGACGATGAAAAAGTTCACTTTATTTAATATTTAATTGGTTATGCATACAAGTTCTCAGTATGAAAATAAATGCTGAAATTTTAATGTTACGTAGGGCCTTATTTAATTGTGGCATGTTCCCCTCATATATAGAAAAGATGCCACCAGCCTAAAGTAAAATGCAACAACAACACGCAAGTAAAAAAAATAAGACAAACATTGCACTAATTTGTTTGTTTACATTTTTAATTGAAGTTTTATCCAGTTTCTAATTTTCAAGCATTCAAAGTGATATATATCACACACACACACAATCGAAAGAGATATAATGACAGCATATTATTAAATAAAAACTAAAAAATATAATAATGTAGAATATAATAATATATAATTATAATTAAATAAAACTAAAAATGAAGGTCTTTTGTTTTGGTGCGTCAATGTCATGAAGTCTGGCACTGCCTCGGCACGGACGGGGAGAGAGGGAGGGAGGTAAAGAAGTGGTAATGCTTAAAACAGAGCTATACAAATGCTGACTTGTCCATTTCCCCATCATTTCACCAAAAGGAGCCCCAGAGAGTTTACTCGTAATCACTTACTTACATTAAGGAAATTGTCCCAGCGTATATGCCATTTTAACATCTTAACAGAATTGATCCCGAATTGATGAAGTCTCTAATTTCATCATTTCCCGAGGTACAAATATGTAGATATAAATTAAAACAATTCAACAATCTATTGGTCAAAAAAATACTTAGCTTTGATTTTTTTTTTTTTTTCTTCATTAAATGAAAACGCTAAAGAACTTTTTGTTCCTTTCTATATCTTATTTTGGAAAATTAAGTTCGTTGCAATAGATGAAAGCAAGCATTGAATATGAAAGACAGAAATACACATCATGTACAAATTCTCGCTATTTGGATTAATTTATTAAGAAGACTCTGTACTCTTTTGAACAATTTTTTTATTTATGTATTTAAAAAATTATATTTTTGCACTATATAATGTTTCTATTCAAGAAAATAATATTAGATGAAATTTTACCATATTATTCACCCTTTTAAAAATTTAAATTTTTTAAGGAAAATTTTGGTAAATTTTAAAAAACTCCACCTCTTTGTAATTATTAATGTTTTGGCCTGAAATTTTTTTTGTAATATTCTTAAGGATGTTTTAATACCCTAGCCAAAATTTAGAATAATAAATTAGTTTGGGAGAAAAAAAAAAAATGTTGATAAGCACGCTAAAATTCAATGAAAACCAATATCTCCTACATTTTAAATTTTTTAAAAAGTATTCAGTTTACAGCAAAATGTATCCCTTAATTTTGTTACATGTATTATATATAACACAGAAAAAATGGAAGTGATAGTTAAATAATAATTTTGGGAGGAGTAGCATTTCTACGTATCGAAAAAAATAATAAGTAGAGAAAAGCATTTTAAAGTTTACAATTCTGAAAAAAAATAGTTATAATAAGCTTAAATAAAACTTCTTAAAATAAATACCAATTTTAAGACATCAACTATATATTTTTCATAAAAATAATTGCATTTTTGTATTATTTAAACCAATATTTTTTTTTATAAATGATCGATTTTTACCGATTATGAATTGCACAAAAAAAGCAAAGGAAAATGTTAAAAAAAAATTTTTTTTTGTCATGACAGAAATTTTAGTTTTTTACTTCGAATAATATTTAAATACTATATTTGTACGTAAGACATATGATGATAAGAACTGAAATTAGGAAATTATTAATATAAAATGCCTCAGTTAAAAAAAAAATTACGGGCACACGTTTCACACAAAGAAATAAAATTGTATTACTGTAATACCCCGTGAAATATCCTGCTTTTATAAGCAACAGCTTCTCTCTTTATAATTATTGTTTCTTCTTTTAAAATAGATTTTTTTATCAAAAAAGATTTTTTAACCATTTTTTTATCTAAAAAGGTGTGGTTTAAACTGCCTAATTTGTTTACATTTTTCATTTGAAGTTTTTCCAACTTTTAATTTTCAGGCATACGAAAAAATGATCTATCAATCGAAAAGATAATAATGCAAATAACATGACTAAATAAAAATAACGATAGTTTTTGGTCATTTTTTAGGTATCGGGTCCTCTTAAATACTTCTTATGTAGGGGAGACCGGGCAAGATGACTATGTCAACAATTTTTTTGTTGCTTATTAATTTATTTTTAAGGATAAAAAAAATTATTTTTACATGAAGTGTTAGAGTAGTCCTTTGTAGTATTAAATACATTACCATTTAATTTTTCAAATAAAAACAAAAGGATAATTTTATTTTTCAGAATCCCATCAATTGTCATCTTGCCCCAGTACTGGGGCAAGATGACTTTGGCCTTGGGGAAAGATGGCAACACTGAGAAAGGTTGAACAGATTTTATCTTTTGAATATGTTACATGGTTTAACAAATGATATAACTGGGTTTTTACATCTTACAAAGTATCAAACTAAGCATAATGCATCGTAACGTTATGTTGAAGTAAGTTTAGTTGTTGTTAACAATAGTCACAAATAAAAAATGCCATTTTCATAATTGAACTCTTCCTCATGCCACCACCTTTGGCATTTACAGCACTGGATCCATTCTTCTGTTGAGGGTCACAATATTCCTCTTCTCACAAGCAGGACCTTTATAACACCATTATCCTTGAAGTTGATGGCAACTCGACTGTTTTGGCCTGGATTTTATAGACTTAGCCTGCCAGAACTTAGTTTGAGTTTTATCACCCCTTTTTAGATTCACGGGCTTCTCTTTCTCTGTTTCTTTTAAAGTTTCCTGTTCTTCCTTCTGCGGCTTCTTTAGAGCATCGTAATCATCATTTGCCATATGTTCTGGTTCTGGAAAATTTATATGTTGGTTTTCTACTACCAGTGTCTGAGGATTAGCACTATTATTCTCAATTTCATCGCCAACAACATCATGACCAGTAGCTTTTGAAACAGCAAAGTCATGCTCGCTAAACACAAGAGGATTATGAGTCTCAATCCCCCATTTTTTAAACCCTTTAACGGCATTTCCAACTGTAGCTGCTCTGAAGTAAGCGGTGCTCAAACGCGCACCAATATTTTTGTCTATGATAGTTTGTCCTGGATAAGTTACCATAAAGTTGTTGGCGGATGGCAAAAATGTCTTCCTCTAGTCGCCCCCCTTTCGAACGACACTTTCCCCGATCCAATGCACCCCTTAGCCCCAGAAGAGATAGAAGCGTAAGGTCGAACGGACAAAAACACAGACAGACAAGTGTTACAGGATTTCTAAATAGAATAGACAAATAAGTTAATTTATCAGTCTCCTGAACACGGAGCAAGATGACGAGCTCGTCATCTTGCCCCAGACTGTCCATGTAAAAATATTATTTTCCCTTTCCATGAAGGAAGTCGATTAACCGATATTTGTGCGTGGTAATATGTAGTATTTAAACTAAGTTACTCACAAATATGAAAGATAAATGATATATCTTGCCTGTATCTGTAACAGAGCTTATTTACACATGCATAAAAGTGATATCGGGGCAGTGGTAAACATTCAAAGCTTCACAACCATGAAAATGTAGATTTAGGCTTCTCTATACTATTTTTTAACGAACGGCCAATAAGAGAGCCGCCAGTAGTGTGCTCGCTTGATTCGCTACCTAGCAGAAAACGGAAAAATTATGACATCTGCCGTCTGCCTCGTAAAAACCCGACAGGTGACGTTTTGGTACATAAGGGAAAGAAAAGACTCTCTCGTAAATAACAGAAATAACGTTGGCCAAATCATTCAGTACAGCAGCATGTGTTCGGCCATATCCACCGTAAAGTGCGATGACACATATTAATCTAAGTGTGTCACAAATCCAGCAACGACTGAGTGCAGAATGTCCCCCTGTATACATGACAGCTTTCGGTGGATCGCATCTTTCAATTCCGACGGATTGGATGGAAGGGATTAATACACCCGGGAATTTAAATTTCCTCACAGTCAAAGGTCTACTGGAGACCGAGGAGGCCATGCAAACTCGCAACGTTTGCTAATTATACTTACTCTTGGTCGTCTAGATCAGTGCTTCGCAACCTTTTTATCGCTGCGGACCGGTCAACGTTTGATAATTTTACCGCGGCCCGCTGAGGGTGGGACGCGTTGATTGTTTATATTTTAGATTGTTTTGATTTAACAATTTTAATTTAGTTACATTTATATAAATATGCCTTTAGAATAAAAATATAAAGCTATGATCAAAAATGAATAAAAGTGATTTAACGTAGAATATAATGTGATTTCCGTGGAAAGTTGCGCAAATCCGAGAGAAATGCACCACTTTAAATAAAAAGAAATAGTTCAATGTTCTTTAGACGGCTCCGGCACCATTTGGATCCACGGACCGGGGTTGCGGATCACTGGTCTAGATCTACACGATCCCCGAGCTATCCAGTTTCTTCGAATCGCTGAACAAACTTTATGTGGAATACTACTGTTGAAGGCCCTTTTTTAGCCTTCACATTTTTCTAAAGTCGGAATTTAAGCTGTGTAACAGTCATTGATTCCTTTTTGATGAAAAACAGCTTCACCAACAAAGCTTTGTCTTTCTCACTCAGCATCCTTGTCCACTTAGGTGGCATGCAACGGAGAATTAGATCTGGATCAAGGCATCAGTATTTGTAATCGCCTGTCTCATTTGCATACTTCCAACTCACTCATTTGTACCACTGCCATCTGTTGGCAGGTTTTTTTTTTCTTATCTTAAAAAAAATTCCGTGAGTTATCGATGCTAAACCTGCAAACCGTTTTTTATTTTTTTAATTCTCCGGGTTTTATAAAACTTTTAAAGTTTATACGGACCTTTAGCCCACCCGGTATAAGGTGTGATAATTAAGTTCCCGGACTGCGCATGGCCTAGCCGTTAGGCTTGGTGTGAAGAAGTAGGAATGGAATATAATTGACCTTGATCTTTCCAGTGCTGGTGGCACATTATTCCATCACTCTATCTAGTTCGGTTTGTTTTTTATCCTTGTTTGTGAGAAAGACGTTGTTATGTCGAAGGGCCGCGATCATGATAAAAGTAAAAATCAAGCTGCAGATAAATTTGAAATTCCTCGTAAAATTAAAAAAAGAAAAATTCCAACTGAATGTTTTAAATTATTAAAGAGGTGTTTGGAGATAATTGCATGTCACATAGTCAAATGTTTGAATGGTACAACTGATTTTCCGAAGATCGGGAGGTTGCTGAAGATGATGAACGCTCTTGTCCATCTGCGACATCAAGAACAGGTGACGTTCATCGTTTTTGTTCGTTATTAATGGCATCATCATGATTGAAAGGGTACCTCGAAGCAAAACGGTAAAACAACCGTACTACATTGAGGTCCTGAGCAAGTTTAGAGAAAGAATGAGGGAGAAAAAACAAGATCTGTAGAGTAACAACACATATTTGGCGCCACCGGTGCACATTGTACTCTCTGAAAAACAGTTCTTGGTCGACAAATGCATTACTGTGCTCGAGTATCCACCGTACTCACCAAATCACACACACAATACGACTTCTACCCATTTCCAAAAGTAAAAAATGCACTAAAAGGAACAAACACATTTTCAGTCTGTAGAAGAGGTGAAGGCAAAAACGACAGACTTACTGAAGATGGTGACACCTAATGAGCCATAGCACTACTTTGAACGGTGGAAAACTTGTATGCAGCTATGTATTGTTAGGGGAGAGGAGTATGTTGAAGGGGATTAAAAAGTATTTGTATATCGTTTTCAATAAAGCTAATATTTAAAACTAGTCCGGTTTTTTAATTGTCACAGCAGTATACTACACTGTGAACGAGTTAATTTCGATATTCAAATACAATGAAAAGAAAATTTAATGCATATTAATATTTATAATTTTTGCAGAGATAGATGATTTTAATTGTGACCGTTGTCACTTTAATGAGGTTTAAAATTATGAGATCAGTTTTCAATAATACAATTTCGCATCATCAGAGATTAAGGAAACTGGGCGTCAAAATGGCTATTGGTATCGCGTATATGGTGCCGCACTAAAAAGTGATACTAGCTTCTGGAGAATGTACTAGGTCTCTGCTAAGGTAAAAATACCAATCCGCAGCCCCATTAGAAAGAAAAAAGTTTTCAATAACTATCATGTAGTTTTTTCAGTACATCAATACACACCAATTGGTAAATATAGTCCTAAGAAATATAAGAAGTTTTTCAAATAAAATACATGAAGGTACTAAATAGATCATTTTTCCTATTTGATTCAATTCACAAAGTACACCAGGCAAAACTTAAGCAACAATGTAAAAAATTTAGCAGATAGCCATGAAATTGCAGAAAAGGAGGTCTGGAGATCAGTAGATGGAACACGTAAGCTGCATCATGCGTATGCAAATATCAGGAAACAAAAACGTCAGAAGCGATGTGAGCGTACGCAAAACGCGTGATGTCGGCGCGCTGCTCAACAGTAGAATGAAATGAAGGACGGAGACGCACCACCATATTCTCTGCAAGTGCCAGTGAGTCAGTTCGTGAAATATGGCTAGAAGAAATCACCTGACGACTTTCACACGGGGAAGAATGATCGGAAAGCTGGAGGAGGGGCGTATTGGGTCACCAGTGCAGCTGCACAGTTTGAATCAACAAAGTGTCGTTTCGCGCGCTTGGCAAAAGCGTTCCAAAACACAGGTACAGCTGTTAGAAAGGTTGGTGTGGCTGCCTGAGGACGACAACCGCAGGGATGACCGATATATCATCCCAGGCGAAAAAAGGTCAACAGTCAGCAAGCGCCATTGCTAAGAAACTCTGTACAGCAACAGGTCGACAAGTGTGGTAAAGCGGTTTACCGTGGCCAGACGCTCTCACAAAGGGGCTGTTCATCCGCCGTCCTGAACGCTGCCTCCCCGTTGAAAGATGGCCAACGAAGACACCGTTTACAGTGGGCCAGAGAGCACAAAAAATCCGGACAACTGATCAATGGATTCGTAAGTCCTTTACGGATGAGAGTCGGTTCAGTACCAGAAGCGATTCTCAACGTGCGTTTTTTGATTTGTGAGAGAGATCGGGACCCTGCTCTTTATCCCCCAGTAACATCAAGGAAAGACATCCTTACGGTGGTCTTGGAGTTCTGTCTGCTGGCATTATGCTGAACGGCGGAACTGGGCTTCACATTTTCGACAGAGGGTCTGTAACCGGGGATCGCTATTGTGAGGGAGGTACTTTTCCCCATCTGCATATCTTTTTCCGAGGTGCCATCGGCCCAGACTTCATTTTTTATGGATGCACAATGCACGGCCACATCGCACTTTTGCTGTTGAGGAGCTGCTGGAAAGTGAAGATATCATCACTCAAATGGATTGGCCAGCGTGCTCCCCAGATTTAAATCCCATCGAACATGTGTGTGGGATGCTTTGGGGAGACGTATTGCCACGCTTACATCATCCGGAGTACAACCAACAACTCAAACAGATGTTGATTGAGGAATGGGCACTTACCTCAAGAAATGTTGCACTAGCTGGTTCTGAGTATGCGGGAGACGGTGCAAACCAAACCATTGTAGTAAGGGGAGGGCATATACCATATTAAGGAACACTGTTGTTGTTCTTCCTGTTGGATAGACAATCATGAGTCATGATAATACTATGCGTTCAATAAAGCTTGTTTTTGTTTGATTCCATACCGTATGCGCGTTGTATTCCTTTTTCAGCGCCGATGCTTTCGTCATCCTTTACGTACATAATACTCTCCCTCATTTACAGAATTTCATATCTCAGATGATTTTTCGTGAAGTTATGGGCGAATAAACCCACCGTTAAGCTTAAGTTTTGCAATTGGCCACCAGTGTATACTATTTTTGATCTTGTAAAATTTAAATTACCATGAGGTATGAAAAATCGCGGAATATTTTGTATTTCTTTTGCTTTTACCAAGTGTTCATTACTTCGAAAATAATGATATAATGTAATACTGAAGATATGATTTCACCTAAATTTCATACGACACGAAAAAATTAATATGTAAATTCAGAGACTACTTTAAAAAATATAGCTTTTAGCAAAATCTCAAATTAAAAAAATCTACTTAAACGTTATTTAATTAAATTATTCAAGTATTAATGAGTTATATTTTGTATTTTTGTAAGGGTTACATTTCTGTCTGTTCCATTGTTTTGAAATGTGTGACGGAATTTTAACAAAATTAAATTACAGTTAAACTATTTATTTATTAATGCAAAGGAGTAAATGCTATGTTTTTTAGAATTTTGACTCTTATTATTTTTATGTGATTAATAATTATTTCATTATTATTATAAAATATTATATTTGTTTTTTAAATTTAAATACTCACGTACTTACTGAATTTTTAGATCAGAGAGTTCACAGGTCTAGTTCCCTTACCTTAAAAAATATCGTCAGTGATTAATTACCTTGTCATATTTTTAATAACATGCTTTGGTAATTCTGTGTTTTTCTTCCTAATTTATAATCTCGTGATACTTCTACTCAAATCTTTTATTCTCCTTAAACATGTAATTTACATTCTCTCATTTAGTAATCCCTCTATTCCTAATTGCTGACTACAAGAAATAACTGAGAGAGAGGTTTCCAAAAAATGAAACACACACACATTCTGTTCCATTATTAAAAATAATACCCACATCTTGAAAATCGCTAAATGTAGATGTTCTAGAATGCTCTCGAAACACTTGTGCTTTTAGGTTTAAAAAATACATTTCTTAAAGATCAAAAGCAGTAATTTAAATTTGCTACCGTGATCTCTGACGGTTGATTTCATGCCCAATCTCCGTGATTGATTTTGTGGTATTCTGATTGTACTCCTAAAGGATCTTTCTTTAGGCTTAACTATACAGTGGTGAAGGTTTCGACTCAAAAGCGAACGCAAGCACAATCTAAAACAATTTTCTCGAAAGTTAAATAACAGGTATTAAGCGCATTCTGTAGATATTGATTGCATCTGTTGAAAAATAATCATCATATCCATCCATCGTGCTATATCAACAGCATTCTGATTCGCCGCATATTTTTATTTATTTATTTATTTATTTTTTTTTTGCTTCTGGTAACAGGGTATTTAGTTTCGGTGGAATTTATCAACTGGGCACTCTATAAAATGATACATTTAAGGCTTCGTTCACTCTATTTTTAAAAATCGTGTTTTACATGGTTCATTACTGAAATAGAAGCTTCCATTGCTCCATATGTACACGATCCAGAGGCGTGTAGCTACCGCTCGTAATCAGTCATTCTTAGTTGTGTCCCCCAAGTAACATGCGAAGCAAAAATTGTAAAGTGTTAAAAGATCCCTAAATAGGAGCTCGTAAGGAATTTTTTGATACAGGGGCCCACTCAAGATTAGCTACGCCAGGGAAATGATTACTTCTGATAAAAAAATGGGTGATCGCAGTAGCCTGGATAGTAATGATTAAGTAAATACGTACAGAACC
Organism: Trichonephila inaurata madagascariensis; assembly: GCA_019973955.1. Lineage (NCBI taxonomy): Eukaryota > Metazoa > Arthropoda > Arachnida > Araneae > Nephilidae > Trichonephila > Trichonephila inaurata. The sequence continues at coordinate 45,031 of BMAV01003378.1, forward strand.
TTAAGCTGACTGATCATTCCTGTGGGCCTAGGCTTTGGAGGATGGGGCTCGTAATGCCTCACAACTCAGCCTTAATGAAATCATAACTGAATAATTTTAATCATCAGATGCCCTTCCCGGGCATTTTTTCTAAAAGACTGGGAATTTCGAACTATGTGCCAACTTGAAACAGTGGCAAGAATACATTATTACGTCATGTCCGTGTCTAGATCTAGGCTAACTACCATATACCATTATTTCTTTAGTCGAAAGGTGGCAGTCAGTTTGAGCCTTGGTTTGTGAGTCCCGTAGATGTATTTGTTACGGGTAACTTGATAACCTATGCCTACTTAAAAAGGTCGCAGGTAAAGCCTACTTTTGTAAAGAAATTCAAGGCCTCATAAATCTATAAAACGTCATTGATTACAATCAAATTAAAAATTAGTACTAGTTACAAACTTTTGTACATTGATTTAGATGATAATGCGGAGCGATACTTGAACATTTTATTTACATTTGTTAGATTATATAAGGAAACTAGAGCAACCGAGATGAGGAAAGCTAGTAAATTTGAAGGCCCAAATGATCTTCTGAGTCTCATCAAGTGTATTATTCTGAACGAATTCAAGTTTTATTAAAAAACGTTATTTCCTTCTTATTCATTTACTCCAATCCATTTTCGCACTATACTAAAATTAACTGATTACGAGTTAGAATTAAAATTTATTTTGATAAATATTATTTTGATGTTATTTGCATTTGAGAGTTATTAACTACTTCTAAGTTATTATTCTGCAATCGGAAAAGATCATCGAGTACTTTTCATTGAATTATCTTTTGTAACAGAAGGTTACAATCAATCCCCACATCAGCTTTCGTTAAGCTAATTTTAACTTTTGAATAAAAAGAACTTTAGACTTCTTATTATTATACTTCTGTTTCTCTTTTTCTCTCTCTCTAGATATTTTGTCAATTTCTACCATTAGCTCACACTCTCTTATATATTTATCTTGTTCAAATTTTCAATTATTAATAAAATACTTTCTATTCCCTCCACCAAGTTCAAATATTAAACTTAAACTTGTAATGGATGGCACTTGATGTTATAATACAGTTTTTTAAAAATATTAATTCATTAATTAAATTAAATTAATTACTAGTTTCCGACGCCTCCTTAGATCCGTTTCCATTGTTGTAAAAATGTAACAGTTAAAACAATGCCAAAAGTTGGCGTCGAAAACCGGTTTTTCAGCCAAACTAGACAAACCAGGTATGCATTGTTACAACAATGCAGACAAATCATGCTCTTTTTTCAGTTTACTATTAGTTCACTCTCTCACCCTATATATATATATATATATATTAGTAAATAAATTCGTTAAGAAGACTAACAAATCCTAAAAACATCTTCAGATCAAACCAAAAAGAACCAAGAACATGGAACCATTACAAACCAAAAAGAGAAATTTAGCTAGAGTGGAAAAACTATTTTCGTGACTTTCCCTCGAGCTGTCACTGGCTTAGAGACAGTGAGACAGGGTTAACAGTGTTTTGTGAGAATCCTCAACCTTCCCCTACAGCTGAAATTGTCGACATAATAGCACATGAATAATCCAAAGGATGCGTCCAAAACCCACGTGGGTGAATATCATAACAGCACAGGACAGAATTGGAATAATGAATTACTATAGGAACTGGAAGAAATAGACAAATATAAATATGTATAAACAAAAAATGAGCCGCAAGAGGTTAAACATGATTGTGACCCAGAATTAATAATAATGAAAAATGAGCGAAGAAATCAAATTTTTCCAGCGCTGATGTATCGGACCCCAAAAAGTGCACTGACCTGATGCACGAAAAACAGCATAACTAAGAATATGGGCGCCATCTATATATGTTTATATATATCTTGTTCACATTTTCAATCGTTAATAAAATACTTTCTATTCATCCATTCAAAGTATAAATTGATTTAATTTTTTATTACTTATTGCATATTTCATTGCTAATTTGTAATAGTTACCTCCAATTGGTTTAACTCAAGTATGAGAGTTTATTTACAAAAATACAAAAATTACCAGTTCTTTACACTTGCCGTTCGGAATGGCTGCAAGGACTTTTGCACAGGCGATTATTGCAATGATTACTACATTTTCGACAAACAATCTGCCACAAATTAAATTCAATACTATTCACAAACAATCTTCTTTAATTTGTATAATTGCATTGTGTATCTGTTATCACTTAGTAAGAATATTAATATTTTTTTGCCAAATAGTTTATTCTTTTACAAATAAAACTGATTACATACAAAGAACTTAGAAATCAATTGCTTGATTTTTTTTTAAATACTTTCGGGTTGCTTAGTTAAAATTTCTACTATTAAACTTTTACTAGACTGTACATCAGTGCTTCTTAAACTCTGAATATTAGCGACCCAATTTTAGAAGTCATACTTTCATCGCACTCCCCTTTCCATACACAATAACAATGTGGCTGGAATTCTACCACTATGAGCCACGCTAAACTACAACACGACCCCCTCAACCTCTTTACGCCATCGACGTATATAAGGAAATCTCGCTAACCAAAACGATAATTGCCCCGGACGTACATATACGTTTTTCCGCTGAAGTACGATCTTTCTATGCACCGCTATCCGCCAAAATTATTCTAAAGTCGTTGGAACGGCCAAGTAATCTCGGCAGTGTTTGTGAAGGATTACTTATTTCATGGTATTTTCTCCTATTCATTCCTTCCTCCTCCAACCCCATGCATCACATACGCGTGCCGAAAACGTATGGCATTGGGGGAGAGATTCTGCGTTTTTAACCGGCAGTTAAAATGATTAATTATAAAACCGTACAAATTAAAAGATAAATATTAATTTTTGGGATACCATTTTTATATGAAAAGCCACGGCCCTCACTTCGGTAATTTTTCAAACTTGTTCTTAACTTATAAGTATTATTAAACTAATTATAAATACATTTTGCAGTACTGGATACATTTTGTGTTTATTATATCAGTGTAAATGTCTATTTTATTTTTGGCCCATGTCAGAATGTATTTTGTTTATTTTTCATAAATTAATAATTTTCTTAAATCTTTCTTTTCGATTTTCAACATGTCGAGCCCCTCAGTGAGCGCTTCTCATGCTCCCCTAGGGGAGGCGTGAGCCTCAGTTTGAGAGAGAAACGCTGCTGTACATGAATTAATGCTGAAATATTTAATAACTATGGGTAGTCTCCAGCCTAAATCCTAGCTCTCTTGAAAAGTGTTCGGTTATATGCCGTTCTTTTCTTTTTTTTTTCCCTGAATTTTTTATGGATGTTTAGTTTTCTACATTTGTTAGCGACTTCTCTCTGAAGTCGCTTCCTCACCGTCCTGCCTACCTAAAGATGTTGGAAGGAACAAAGCATGACCAGAAACTTCCATGATAAATCTAATTTAATATTATTATTTCAGTCACACTAATCAACCACAAAGTAAACAATAAAAGGAATTCCTAGGAGTGATATGTAAAAAGCAACAACCCTAAGTGAAAAAGCAGAAGCAAACAGATTAATCCTTCATTAATCCTAACCTGTCAATTCCTAATCCACTAATTTAGTACAGTAGCAAAACTCCGTCCTTAAGTCACACACACACACAAGTTGCGTAAATTCCAGCCTCAACTTAGTAACGCTGTAAACAGATGCTCCCCTCCTTCTGTGCGTTACTATTACCAAAACCCCAATTTGCATATCGGGTTTCTTCTTTGAGAGGGATGACTGTGAATTAAAACGCGAATGTCAGCCCAAAGATTCTAAGAGGGATTAGTTGGTGAAGGTCGCGTAAAGACCCGTCACGTGCGTTAATTTTTTTAACTGTCCTCTTTTTTCAGTATATATACTGCACTCCACCTTCTTAAAAATGAAAATAGATGAAAAAAGATATATTGCATAAATTTTTGAATCCATCATTAATCGTTTTCCAAAAACGTTCAAAGGTATTCATTTAAAAATTAAACCTTTTAAAAAATTACCTCGGAAAATAAATAAACAACATATGATACAAAATAGTAAAAATATATTTCCATAAGCAAGAATAAGTGCATCACTAGTTCAAAAATTATTTTTCCGATTATAAATAATTTTGGCAATTATTTAAACTGTTATTTATTTTCAAAAATTTATTTTTTTATGTTTAACTATTTAATTAATTTTTTTTTCATTTTTTTAAAAATTATATTAAAAATGTACTTCCTTATTTCTTTTATTTAAAACCTTTTAGGTCATTATCACAAAGTACGAAACGTTCAGTCAAGTCGTTTCACTTAAAAATAAACAAGTAATATAAAAATTAAAAGTCAATTCCTAATTAGGTCAACAAAGGAGCTATGGTATCAGGCAAAATAATATTATTATAATAGAAGTTATTTTTCACAAAAAGGAGAATATTTTGAAAAAATGGGTCCTTCTATATGTTCATTTTTTTCAAAATATTATACTAAATAACTCCTTTTGTTGCATATCATTCTTAAAACAATTTTTATATACATTTTCTGACCTAAGTGACACTAAATATCATAAATATTATCCATTTATAATGCTTTTGCAAAAAGTTCCGAACGTAAACGTAGTCGGATACCTTTTAAATATATGGCCACATTTAGAGTCTTCTAATTTCTCCAAACAGACAATTGCATCGGGATTTTAATATCGGGAATTTCTTTCGATAAAAACTCTCAACACAGTTTTCTATATTCGTCTAATTTAATGCTGTGATGAAGGCAAAAAATACCATTTGAAAACCATTATTTCCCTGTGATATTTGTTTCAGACCATTTTCGATACATTGAAAACATGTCGGTTCATCTCAGAATAGAGATTAATAGATCAGTTTTTAAAATATTGAAAAGGGGGGAGGACAATTTTCTGAGGGAAGCACAGAACCGATAAAAGGAGGACTGTCCTCCTCTTAAAGCGAAGACGGTTAGTCACCCTTACTGTAAATTACATCCGAGGGAGAGTTCTTATTCAATTTTTTTAATTCACATATTATCTTTTATTTTTAACAATTCTTATTTTAATAAAAAAATTTTGAAGACATATGTAAACAGTTTATTTATTTTGAATAAAATAAAACTCAAACTAAATTTATAAGAACCTAATATCACATTTTAAAAAAAAAATTACGACACGCTTTTGTGAAACATTCGCCGGTTTTCTCTATTTCATATGATGGTTTTGGGTGAAATCGAAATATGAAATTTGAAACCCATCACACAATGAAATGCTTAACATTTATCAAGCTACAGAACCCCTTGGAAATTCAATGAATGCATTTAATGAATGCAAATATACTGAATTCATGCACTTTACCACCTTTACAATACTTTCTAATGTTTAATTTTTTAAAAAAAATAAACAAGTAATAAAAAAAAAATTAAAGTAATTTCCCTAATTAGGTCAACAAAGAAAATTTTACTCTTTATTAAATAATTACAATTAATATAATTATGTATATACGTATGACACACAAAAGAATCACAAAGAAGTGGCAAAAAAAGAAAGCGTTTTTTCCTTGCAATTTTCCATTTCCCTTTCTATATAGGGTGTTGGACTATTATTTTTGTTTGCTACTATTTATTCATTCATTAAATTTAATTATTTCAATAAAATAGATTTGCAAAAAGAAATCATTTTTCTCAGAAATTAGGCCCACGACCTTCGGATTAGAAGTCCAACGCGCAATCAATTGCTCTACCGGGACACAACGAGCGATTTTCCTTTTAATATATGGTATTGGACTATTATTTTTGTTTATTATTTATTCATTTTTTAAATTTAATGAATTAAAATTTGAAAAAAAAACTGTATTAACATCAAGTGTCATCTACTACAAGTTTAAAAAAATGTATTTGAACTTGAGTGGATGAATAAAAAGCAGTTTATTAAAGATTGAAAATTTGAACAAGATTATATATACAGTCGAACCTCCATATTACGAAACTCTACATTGCGAATTTTTCTATACAGCGAACTTTTTCCTGGAACTAAGAGCATTTCACGATTTTCTTCGTAAAATAACCTCCCATTAGCGAAGTACATTTTCTATATAACGCACTTTTTTTCTTGTGATTCAATTTTGTTCTCTTCAAACACACTTTATGGATATCACAAATCTTGCACTGGTTTTATTAGATGCCTATCTCGCCGAGAGCAATAGAATACTGGGAATTTCATCCAAGAAGTGAACCCCACCCCCCATTGTCCACTTCACTGGACATCTTCGATAACCCTTTCACCCTCAGTGGAATTGTCTCGTGTCCTTAAACTAGTCTCTATTCATTTGTAGTGTTGATCAGTCGTACTGGTAACTTCGTTTCTTGTAGCTTTAAAATCTCAAAACGTAAGTGCTTGAGCGTCAAAGAAAAAAAAAATTAATTCTTCAGTAAATGGATAAAGGTGAAAAGAAACTTTCTTTGCAGTTTTTCTATCTTTTTCTTTCTTTTTTTTTTTTTTTTTTTTTTGTTTTGTTTTTGATGGGTAAAATATATCAAATAAATATATATTAATTTACAAAAAGCTTTGACTAATTACTTTTTTTTAATATAGAGTGTTTATGAATTTAAAATTTGCTTTATGTGGTTTATAAAGAAAATCGAAAGATGAACCTCTATATAACGAATTTTCCATATAACGAACTTTTTTGGGGGATTTAGTGGCTTCGTTATATAAAGATCCGACTGTATATATATATATATATATATATATATATATATATATATATATATATATATATATATATATATAGGAAGAGTGTGAACTAATAGTAGGAATTGGAGAAAAAAAAGTATTGTCTTGCACATTTTCCTAGATGGCTGCAAAATTAGAGAGAGCATTGAAATTTCGATAAACGAAAATAAAAATGCAAAAATGATTCCATCCTGAACATTATTTCGTCGATAAACCGCCAATTATAGACACTCAGCTGTTCCGGCGCTGTTCAAGTGCAGGCAACACGAATTTTTTTTCAATTGGTGGCAAAAAACAGTGAAAAGGAGGAGGGCTTTTGAGAGTGGAGGGGGCAAAACACCTATTCTGGGCCGGGGGAGCAGGGAGATTAAAAAGGAATTGAAAGAGAGACTGGTTAGGTCAGAGCTCTCCATTCAGAAATGCGACTCTCCTCAAAAACAGGGTGCGGAACAGAATGAACGGTGATTTTTTTTCTCTCTTTCTTTCCCCTCGTCTTTTGCTATTCATCCCCCCACCACCACCACGAAATCATGTTACGTGAAATATTTTTTTTTAAAAAAAATTTAATAAATAAACGAGTTTTAAAATTTAGGTAAATACAGTTCCTTTTTTTTGAAAGAGATTATCAATTTTAAAAATTTTCCTCTTTTATTTTATTTTTATCAAGGTCCCACAGATACTACCTGTAAGGTTCTGAGTGGTTATTAGGTTAGTGAATTTGCTTATATGAACGTTTCTGTAGAACAGAAACGTTCATATAAGCCAGGGGTGGGCAGACATATCGAGGGTACGCGCTACTTCTAATTTTTTTAAGGTGTAGCGGTCCACCTTGTGGCGTAGGTGTTGTGAATTCAAAGAAAAAATATAATACAGTAGGATCTCCATTTTACAAATTTCTCTATTCAGCGGAAATTTTTTCTGGAACCACACACACAATAATATTTTACGATTTTCTTCGTTAAATAACCTCCAGATAGCGAAGTGCATTTTCTATTCAACCGAATTTTCTCTTATGATTCGATTTTTTTCTTCCGTATTTTTTAAATACCGTATTTACTCGAATCTAAGGCACTTTTTTTTTCCCAATTTTAAATTTACTAAAAATGGGCACGGCTTAGAATCGAAGGAAAAAAAATTTGTTGGATGGGGTATTTGAGCAATTACAGCTTCATGCATGTATTTAAAAAGTTTAAAATACTGAGAAAATAACCATTTTTCATCTTATTATTTTTCCCTTTTTTTAAATTTATTTCAATTTCGTGGGATATCTATAAACCTTTTTAGCTATTCTTGTTTTTCAAAAAAATCTTCTTGAGAATTTGGGACACGGCTTAGATTCGAATAAATACGGTATTTTTGCCTTCGTATGATGGAATGATTGTTGGGTCTTAGTGAAATCGGTCACCTCAAAATGTCTTGGCGGTCCACCGGTCGATCGCGATCGACTTAATGCCCCCCCCGGATATAAGCAAATATGAACGGGTCCGTGGATTAAATATACCGGGCCGCACAAGGAACTTGAATTATTTTCATTTAATTTAATGTGGTGTTTTTTTGGGTTTCGAGACTTTTTAGGCACTTTATACATTTTGGGAACTGTATTTTATTCGAAGGCATGTTTAAATCAATTAAATTAAAATTATTAAGTCAAAACAATCCAAAATATAAACAATAAACGTCCCCCCTGTGAGCGGGCCGTGGTAAAAAATTTTCAAACGTTGACCGGTTGGCATAAAAAGGGGGGGAACACTGCTGTAGAGGATACCGGGACTATCTTTGACAAAAAGGGTGACACTTGAGCTTGCACTTCTTTTCTAATTTTCACACAATTGAAAAAGTGAATTCAAAAACGCTGTAGATTGGTAATTTTTAAGGGGGAGGCCCTTCATTTTCTCTTTGACGTCTTTCGTAAAATAGACTTTATAATCTTCTAAAAAAAATCTGGTCCACCGATTAGCTCATCCCCTTTATCCTGGACTGTGACAATTGGTTGGTTATTATTTCCACTTTTAAGAAAAACGAAGGCTTTGGGCGACTAACCTTGTAATTTTAATTTGTCAACGCAAGAATGACATCTGGGGGAGAATTGTGTACAAACATATCTCTTTCACCTTATTTCCGTAGTATTTCATTTGAGCCTCGACATATTTAAGTAAGTCCCAGTAAACGGTAGAGGGGGGGTATGAGGACTTGTGCTGCAATTTTTCTAAGGCAATCAAAATATTTTTGTCTCCTTTGTTTTTTAAAAAATCCCCTTTTTAAAAAATCAAATTAACTTACCACAATAATTTGCTATATATGGAACAAAACATAATTTAAGTATAATGACTTTCAGGTAAAACATATAACACAAAACTTTTGGGGAATTTTTTCTTGAAAACCGACTGGGTTGGTTTTGTGAGAACAAACATTCAAAATCCCTGAGTTGTGTAACACAGAAGGTTCTGGATGATTCAATTTCGATGAATCCGATTTTAATATTTATTATGTTGATGATCCTGTACTACAGCAGAATTTTTTTAATACTGTTTTTGAATCATAAACTTCGTTTGGCGAATTTAATCTTTTTTGTGATTCAGTTTACACGTTTTGTACGCGATAAGTAGTTTAATCAGTTTATGGATTGGGTTTTGATTTCATATTAGCATCGCATTCTAAAGCAACACGAGGGCTAATGGTTATGGGTCTCGTAATTTTGAACCTTTTTTCAATTCCTACACACTATTAGCTCACACTCTTTATATATTTATTTATTTATCTTGGTGGAATTTTCAATTGTTAATAAAATACATTTTAAAGCGTTTAATTGAGTTGAAATTTTATGTACATAATTATTTTGGATAGCAATACAATATAATTTAACTATAATTAATAAAAATTAATTGATTAAAACTAATTATTTAAAGAATTACAAATACACAGCCACGTTGGCGACTTAGCGACCCTTTTGGCGACTTGTGTCCAAAACTTAAAAAAGGTTTTTTCTCACGTTTTAAAGCATTCAATTGAACTGAAATTTTATATACACGATTGTTTTGGATGACAATACGATACTTCAATGATATTTAAAATTAATTACCATTAATGTTGTGATTCTGCCCAAATGTATATACATATTTATTTAATTGTAACTATTCAAAAAAAAGTAGCTAAAATAAAAATTTTCTTTGTTGATCTAAGTAGGAATTGACTTAAAATTTTTTTTTTTTCATATTACTTGTTAAGTGAGGAAGATGACATCTAACATCAATTTTCCACGTTACGCAAAGTGAAAGACTTTGAGCCCGGACAGATTTAACCTGAAAATTATAAAATTATATATATATATAGCTCCTTACACGTCAAATCTTCAGAAGAGCGGAACTGAACTCTCGACTCCCCGACTACGAATTCGTGACCATGACCACTCAGCAACCACGTCCACAATGATTTTATGGGATATGAATTGACTGATTGTTTCATAAACGACGCAATTCAAAGAAATACGGTGGCTATAACAGACGGACCTTATCATTTTAAATCGCTAACAAGTAAGATGACAACACATGAGTTGGGACCTTTCTCTTCAAATCTCCACACTACGCTAAGTGATACTTTTGAGTTTCTAAAAATTTTAACAAAAAAATGTTAACAAAGTTTGAGAGTTTCTCAGCTTCTCTACACGGCGAGTCCTTAGTGACACCAGGATTCAAACGCATGACTTGACAGAAATAACGGTGGCCATGACCACTAGACCAGGGATGGCGAACCAGTGGCACGCGTGCCATCAATGGCACGTGACAAAATATTTTGGGCACGCAGGCGATCAAAACGGTTTACATTTTATTTCAAAATAACAAAGTTCACTATGAAGTATTAAGAACAAACGCTAGTGATCGGTCGCGAGGTGGCGGTGTACAGCTTTGTTTGTTATTGTCTTGCCTTAGTTGCTTATAATGCAAAATTTGTCTACTCATAGCATAATCAATTTTGTTGACACATTTGTATTTTAAAGTTTATTTGTGTTATATTTACGATTTTTAACTGTTATTTAATATGGCTAGTTCAGCAAAAGAACAAAAAGTGCAAGATAGTAAGTGTAACAGAGGATTTCAAACTTAGTGAATCTATAAACATGGCATTATTAGTATAAGCGACAAAGAGGTGTGTGTTTCATGTTCTAGAAAAGTGATATGCAGAACATCGTCTGTAAAATAGCATTCTAAAACAAATCACAAATCCTCTTATCAACTACAGCAAAAATAATTAATTGCTTAGAAGCCATTTGGCAGATGACTCCAATTCAGTATGCATTCTACTAAAAGTAACATCTTACAATCCTAATATAAGTTATTTGTCATCCAATCTGCAACAACAGAAGTCACACTAATGTTACTTACAACTATGCAGTACAAAAAGTTTTTTTTTTTCGTTGTAAATAAAGAGTTTTGAGTTGTTTGTACTTAGTTTTATTATTTTTCCAATAATCGTAAGTCAAAATAATTTGACGGCATGTCTATACCTCGTTATAAACTTCTTTAGAAAAAATGGCACGTTGATCCATAAAGCTTCGCCACCCCTGCACTAGACTGTCGAAATTATTTATAAGATATGGAGCAACACACAAAGGCTATTTCCCCCTATTAGAAATATAAGTAAATTTAAACGAGACAGATCTTATAAGTCTGATTGATTGATTGAATATTAACGTCGCACTGTTTAGCTACACGAGGGCTTTTGGCGACGGACCACGTAATTTTGAACCATGGTCAAGTGACGTGGACAACCGAGTTCACCCCCTCCTAACTACCACACCACACCAACCGGAAGGCCGTTTCAGCTCTCGACAGATTTAGCGTGCATCGCTGCCCTACCGGCGGGTCTTTAGTGGTACTGGGCTCGAACTCGTGACAAGGCAAGCCACGGTCTGATACCTATACCACTCGGCTACCGCCGCCCTTTATAATTCTGATTTATTCATTAATTGTTTATTAGAGTTCGTTTCATTCTTAGAAGCAATACGAAGGATATCAGCAACATGCCTCGTAATTTTAAACTGCGGTTAAATAACGAAGAGGCTAAGCTGGCATTACTGGCGTAGCTAGTTCTTCGTGGGCACGGTATCAAAATTCCTTGAAGGCTCTTTTTGGGGCCTTTGTGATTTTCTTTTTGTGCTTGGGCATTTTGGGTCCCCTATTACTTGGGGACCCTGTATCATTGATATGGCTGATGCGGTGGTAGCTATGTCCATGGCTTGCATCCTACTCTCCAAGCTTTCATAATACCTTCTATTACCTTCAGAAATTTGAGCCTTGATAAGTTAAATGTCCGTCTGCCTTAATAATTCCGGGACGATAAGTTATGGTAAGTTTAAGTTTTGAATTCAAAATTTCGAATCGTGAAGCAGAGCGTGTTATTGTGCTTTTACTATTAAAAATTATTAGAAAAAAAGTAACTTTGAAGTTTAATTTTCAAAGTACCTCACAGATTTGAAAGTGATCAAACCTAGAACTTTGTTTCACATAATGTGACATCTAGGCTATATAGTAGCAATCTGAATCTTAGATTGACTGACTGATTGCTTATTAAGGTATCCGACTACGTTCAGAAACGTGATTTTAAAAAAAGCGCATAAATGGATAATTTTCATGATTTTTAGTGTCACTTAGATTAGAATACATGTAAAAAAATTGTTTTATATATAAGAACATTTTGAAAAAAAAATTATTTAAATACACTATTTCGGCAAAAAAATTTAAAAGAATAACCTTTTTTTACAATGTTCTCTTTTGTGAAAAATGCTTCATATAAAAAAATTTTTTCCTGTATATAAAATCAGACCTCTGTACAGAAGCTCAATTACGATTTTTTTAAAAAATTTGCATTATTTTTTAGTTACAATTCATTGAAATAATGTGATCGGCGTTTTCTTAAAAATTTTTCCCCTCTGTTGTTAAAAAATGGATAAACCCACTTCTAAGTTATATATTTCAAAAAAATTTTGGTTGAGCCTCTCTACAGAGGTCTGAGCTATAGAGGCACACAAAATATTTTATAATGAAGCATATTTCCAAAAGGGGGAATATTTTTTAATATGGTTTCTATTTCATTTTGGGCAAAATATTTCTTAAATAATTTTTTTCTTTAAAATAATTTTTTATACATTTTCTAAACTAAGTGACACAAAATAAATATTTTAATTTATATTCCTTTTGAAAATCACGGGAATTCCCGGGTACCTTAAATCACACTTCAAAGCAACACGAGCCCTTGGGGAAAACCTGGTAATTTTGAATTAACAACGCGAAAGAGGTACACATTTTTTAATAGATTTTTTTAAACAAACTTTTTTTTCACCAAACCCCTACTGCTTTGTGGTAGATAATAAAATTTTTTTTTTAAAAAAAATCTTCTAAGAGATGAATATCTGGTTTCGGTGTGATAACCTTTATATCATTTCGCCATTCACAAATAAAAATTTCATACCTATTGAGTAACACAGGAGGAAAAAAAGACATCAATCTTTTCAAACACTACCACAAAACATTCCAATGAAAGTATCATGGGATCCTACCATTCTTTTATTATAGGGGGAAAAAAGCATCAACTTCTTTTTTTTTTTCCAAATATATTTCATTCTTTATTTAAGCTTAAGATCTCAGTCCTAACCACGTCCCCTACATCTTTCAGATCCAGATCTCTTGAAGTCAAATATTTTCCGACAGGAAGACTCATTGTTTACTTCGCATCTTGCTGCATTACTTAGAGAGATAAGAACCACCAACCACCTGGTTGGGGATCCTGGATGGATCAGACAAAACTTCCATGCAATGGCACGTTCTGGAGGGATTCTTTCGAGCGCCATGGGTTTTATGTATCCGCAGACGACGGGACACATTTTTTCTCTGTCGAGTCTTAATCTGGAGCTTTCTGATGCTGATAAGTAGTACGAGAAATATACTCGAGTAAATGGTTCCGTTTTAAATGTCAATGGCACTGAAGTCGGAATATCACAATGAAGAGCGCTGCTTTCAATTATAAGTGCTACTTACGGGTAAATGACCGGATGTTTGACCGTCTTTGTGATCAATCACACTTCGAAAGGCTTAGAATTCCATGAATCATTGCTTTGTGACAAATCGATTTGAAAGTAGAAATCTACTCGGTTGACCTGTTTTCTACGAATTGCCTCTTTTGAGTTTGGTTTTCACATCCAAGTTAAAGGCAAATATATTTTTCGAGTGTATTTGTGAGTGGAAAAGACGAATGTTTTAGTGGCAATGCATGTTCCCATTTTATCGCAATAGTTCATTATTTTTTTCTTAAGTAGTCCCATAAATACAGGGAAAAAAGCATATTGCAAAGGTCACTGCATTCGGAACTGTTATTTTGAAAAGTATATAAATGAATAAATATTTTTTAAAAAATTTTTAGTGTCAGTTGCATCAGAATATACATTTAAGATTGTTTTAAGAATATTATAACATAAAGAGAACAAGTAATGTAATTTTTTGGTAAAAAATGAAGTAAAAAGGATGTATTTTTAAAATTATGAAAAAGGCTTCCGTAACAATGATATTTTGCCTATATATATATAGTTAACTTAAGTTAGGGTTATTGAAAAATAGAAAATTATTTTCAGAGTTATTATCAAATGAAATAATTACCGGTATTTTTGGTTTAAATTTCCGTACTCTGTGATTATTAAAATATAAATAAATTCACTCCTAAGTTATGTATTTTAAAAATCTTGGTTCAGCCTCTCTATCGAAGTCCTAACTATATAAGGCAAAATATTTTTGTGATAGAAGTATTTTTCGCATTCACACACATAAAAGGAGAATGTTTTGAAATGTGCTATTTTTTCTTAATATTTTGCAAAAAAAATTGCGTTGAAACAATCTTTATTGCAATAATATCCTAAAAGCAATTGTATAGGTATCTTGTAATTCAAATGATGATAAATTTTAAAAAATTATTCATTTATGCTCTTTTTCAAAATTACGGTTCCAAAAGTAGTCAATCGCCTTATTCAACATGTTCGTCCAAAAATAAACATTTCTCAAATAGAAATGAAATGTTTTTAGTATATATATAAAGCATTCTTATAATTGAATATAAAATTAAAATAATTTTTCAACAATTATATGTTTGAGAACACTTTGCCGGAGAAAAAGAACTGCTAGAATGTTTTGAATGCAAGATTATATGAACAACTCGAAATCTATAAAAAAATCAATTTCAAGTATATACACTACAAACCGCAACGCAAATTATTTATTAATAACAACTAATACTAAATATACAATTCTATTTTTAACATAAGTTTGATTTGGACGCACCAAAACATTAAAAAAATTTAAACAATGTAATCTTTGAAAAAAAATATATTTCTCTCGAAGTAAACATAAAATTTTCGATTGAATTTTGGAGAAACATTACATTAAACTACTCTAAAAATTTCATTAAAATACATTCATATATATTAAAGTTATGCGTTGCGAATTATCAAACAAACTATATTCCTAGAAAAATTATTTTATAGTGAATAAGTACTCTATACAGGACACAAAGATACGTGAACAACACCCAATATTTCAAATGGCATCCCTTTGACATTCACGTCCGTAGGGTTAGCCATCTACACGACGGATCTTAAATGAAATAAAGTTTAGCTCGACTGATTCTTCGCAGACCACGGGAAAGGCCATGATCTCAATTGGGATATACTGGTCAGCTACCCTTTGAATCTTTAATGACATTTGGATTGAAAGAATGATTTGTTTATTTAACCAAGCAATTTCAGCCCGATTCCAGGTCCACTAAACCAGGGTCCCAAAAGTGGTGGTCCGCGGAAAAAAATTTTGCTGGTCGCAAAAAAGAGAATATATAATCATCGCGTTAATTATGTTTTTTGATGCATCGATTGTGTTCTTCGAATCACAACTTTCTTATAAATATATTTAACCAAAATTCCCATTAGTGGTGCGGGGTTTAAATTATAGGCTTCGGTCCCTGAGGTCAAAAGTTTGGCGACCGTTGCATAAACAAGACCGCGTACCCCCCTTTTAGCCAGGGTAAAATGAGGAACTCGGATATTTTTTTTTCAAAAAATCGAAAAAAATTGAAAATTTCCCCGCGATTTGTTTAAAATGTAAAAAATTTTTTTTAAACATAGATGAGAGAGAGAGAGGTTGAGTTATAGGAAAAAACCTGGTTTCGGGTCTGTTTGAACTGCTAATGCTGGGGGAAAACCCGAGTACTGAAGAACACTCTCATGATCATTACTGAGAGTTGTATTTTTTCTCATTCACTACAGAACAAAAAGTATTTTTCCCAAATTTTTAAAAAATTTTTCAGGTAAGTTTTCAAACTTTTTAACCTACAAGACACATGTGACTTAAAATTAAAGTTTCATAAAAATAAAATAAAAATTTCTTTTTTTTTAATAATGTGATTGTTTTATACCTGACAATGTTTTGTCCTTCAGATTAAAAGGGTTGCTTTTCAAGATGGGGTGTTGGTTATTATGGAATATAATATATACCAATATTCCATAATACCAAATATTACCAGATAAAGATTATTTATGACTTTTGAAATAACTCGAACAGAAAAACTTTCCGCATTTTAAAAATATGGCCTTTAGTTAAAAATGGCTACGTTTTACGAAGTCTAAACTGTTTCCAAAAGGATTGAACCACCTATTCCATATTCGACTATTCCATAATACCTTCAAAATAAATATTTTTAACAACAAAATAAATATTATTCTTTTTGCCAAGTGATATTCCTTACAATCGTTTATAGCACTGCTCCGCAACCTTTTTATCGCTGCGGACCGGTCAACGTTTGATAATTTTACCGCGGCCCGCTGAGGGTGGGACACATTGATTGTTTATATTTTAGATTGTTTTGATTTAACAATTTTAATATAGTTACTTTTAAAATATGCCTTTAGAATAAAATATGTTACCCCAAAATGAAAAAAAAGTGATTTAACGTGGAATATAAAGTGATTTGGAAAATTTTAAAGCTGAGAGAAATGCACCACTTTAAATAAAATGGCAATAGTTTAATGTTCTTTAGGCGACCCGGCATCATTTGGTCCACTGACCGGGGCTGCGGATCACTGGTCTATAATATATATCCACGATGATTTTGGAGATTTTTATCACAAACCAGTGATGTTATTTTTAGAAATGTAAATGGTATTCCGTAATACCCGACTCTCATCTATTTTAAAGAAGAAAACTGTTTAAAGATTTTACAGGTTAAATGGCTTTATGCCCTATCAACACACATCGTGCTAATCTCAAATCTCGAACGATAATTGTCAACATCTGATAGTCCTTATTTTTGAAGCACCAATATTGTACCACGTGAAGACTTTTGTTGGGGACTCCTTTTTTAATCGAAGTGGGCATTAAAACACTCATATTGTTCAAACTTAATGTTATTATATCTTAGGTAGAGTTTTAAAATTTAAACCAGAGCGAGAAGAATCCTACATCACTGACATGAAGGCCACGAATGCCGAAAAAAAAGTGCCGTAATTTTCAAACATGTTGCCAAACGTTTAAAACCGCGTGGGATATTTCGCAATAAAATTAATGTAAATTAGGACGCCAAATACGATAACTATATTACAGGTAATCCTGTCCTCAGCTAACATATCCCCACATTCATTTGTTATCTTGTGCTCTATCTGTCATAGACTTACTTTCTGCATCAGTTTTGTTTTGTTTTCTTTTTGTTTGGAAAATGTACGGGATGAGAAATTCGTATACGGCAAGTAATCATCGACCTATGTTTGATGCCCTGGGTGAAAGACTCGCCGTATGAAGAGTATGTACAAGTGGTTATCAAAATAATTGAAACACCTGTGAATAAAAGTGGTATCTTTGAAAGCGCTTCGTAAGCATTAAAATATAACAATAGCTACCAGATTTTTTTTTATAAATAGAAATGTATATATTCTGACAGTATGTGGTAGCTCTATTGAAGTTCTCTGTAAGTCTAAGGGTTTTTTTTAAAAGAGAGTAAATTTTCGTACCTCTCAGAGTTTCAAAGAGGCCAAGTTGTAGGAACTCCTCTAGCTGGAACAAATGTGACAAAAATATCCCAACTCTTAGGCATTTCTAGAGGTACGGAGTCTAGCCACGACAGCATACAGACCGCGCGGCAAAACAAAATCGGCAAAGTAAAATAGTAGACGGAAAAAGAAGCACAGTGAATGAGACTGACAGGTTTTGAAGCGGATTATAATGTCTAAAAAGTGAACTACTATGCAAAAGTGACCGCAGAGCTTAATCAGCAACTGGATTCTCCAGTGTCAATGTTTACAGTGGAAGGCAAATTCATAAATAGAACATTAACGGCAAAGCAGCAATTCCCAAGCCACCTATCACAGATGTTACTGCCAAAAGTCGTCTACAGTGGTGTCACACTTACAAAACCTGGTCGAATGATGTGGAAGAAAGTAATACGGTCTAATGCAGGGGTGGGCATACTTTTCTAGGGTACGCAATTCAAATTTTTTTTAAAAGGTGTTGCGGTCCCCCTTTGGTGACGTGGGTGGGTGAGCAAAAGGGTATACAATACAGTCGGACCTCCATTTTACGAACTTCTTTTTAAGCAAGTTTTTTCCGGGAAACCCAAAAGAACATTTTACGTTTTTTCTTCGTAAAATAACCTCCAAAAAAAAAGAGAATCTATTCAACGAAATTTTTTTTTTATGGGTTCGATTTTTTTTCCCCCTTATTTTTTTAAAAATACCGGTTTTTTCGGATTTACTCGAATCTAAGCAGCAATTTTTTTCCCCAAAGTTAAAAGATACTTTTTAAAAACGGGGTGTGGCTTAGAATCGAAGGGGGAAAAAAATTTTTGGGGGGGGTATATAAAAATTTCGGGTTCATGCACCTGTTTAAAGGGGGTTTTAATTCTGATAAAATGACTAAATTTTTCATTCTTATTAGTTTTCCTTTAAAAATTTTTTTTTTAATTTTTTTAAAACTGGAATTTATAAACCATTTTAGACTATTTTCACAAAAAACCCTTTTTAGAATTCGGGGGCTCTTTTGAATCGATGTTGGCTTAGATTCGAATAAATACTTTTTTATTTCCCGAAACCCTTTGAATGATGGAATGATTATTGGGGCTTAGTGAAAGTGGTTAAAACACAAAATGTCTTGGCGGTCTACCGGTCGATCGCGATCGACTTAATGCCCACACCGGGTCTAATGAATCGTCTTTCACGCTTTTTCCTACAACAGGACGTACACACGTTTGGAGGACACCTGTACAAGCGTATGATCGTGATTTTCTCCTGCCAACTATCAAGCATGAAAGTGGATCTGTCCTGATATGGGCAGCCGTGTCGTATTTTTCTGCTGGATAAATCGTAATCCTGAAAGGAAGGATCACTGGGGAGAAGTACAAAGAAAATTTAGCTTACCAGGTCCATCCAATAATGTGGCCGCGGTAGCCTAGTGGTCAAGGTATTGGATCGTGGCTGGCATGTCACGAGTTCAAAACCAGTACCACTAAAGACTTGTCGTGTAGGGGAGCGATGCCCGTTAAATCTGTCGAGAGCTCAAACATCCTCCCGTGAGTGTGGTTTGGTAAATAGGAAAGGGGTGCCAACTCAGGTGTCGTCTTCGTCACTTCACCATGGTTCAAAATTACGAGGTCCGTCGCCAAAAGCGCTCGTGTAGATAAACAGTGTGACGTTAATTTTCACTCACTCATCCTATAATGCAAACTTTGCTTTCTGCAAGAGATGGAATTTTCCAGAATTATTATTAA
This sequence comes from Trichonephila inaurata madagascariensis, assembly GCA_019973955.1. NCBI lineage: Eukaryota > Metazoa > Arthropoda > Arachnida > Araneae > Nephilidae > Trichonephila > Trichonephila inaurata. Next base: position 64,542 of record BMAV01003378.1, read on the forward strand.
TGCAAAGGCACTAGCCTAATCAAGGTTTGATGAACTCGAGGATGACGTTAAACATCTACCTTGGCCCGCACATTCACCCGACCTCAATATAATTGATCCGTTATGATCTATTTTAGAGTGTTCAATACGGAATCTATATCCTCTACCGCCATCTTTCCTAGAACATTCACAATATCTCCATAAAGAATGGTACAATATTCTTCAGTACTTGTACGAATTGATTCCTAGGAAAATCCAAGCTGTATTGCATGCCAAAGCCGATACTACACCGTACTAATAAAGGATTCTTTATAAATTTAAAATGTTTTTATTCTTTTGTGTGTGATAACCACCTGTATATACAGATATCCCATTGAGTTAATGTAAATTTTAAAAAATTATACTGAAACTTGGATTTTGACACTAACTCTGTAGGTTTTATTTGACTTTTTTATTTTTTTCCTTTTTAGAATAAAAGCTCTATTTAAAATACTCTAAAAGTTAAAAAATTGTAATTGCTTGCGCATGGCTATCGGAAAATGCGTTTTCTTTTTCTTTCTTTTAAAACAAAAATGTTTTGCAAAAATTGCGTTTTTATGGAGACAGGCGGATCCGTAAATAAACTTAGTTTTCCCCAAGGTTAGAGTAGATCCGTTTATAAGCTGATCTCCTTACTTTAAGAAAAGTTTTTCAAACTTTTCGGCTAATATATGGAAATATACTGTACATAAAAACTGTTATCTATTATCCAATAACAAGATATGGTTAAATATACAGTCTGTTAAAAAAGTATTGGGACACACTACCAGTTCATAAATTGTTATCGTAATATTTTACTTAAACATACAAATGAAACCAAAAAAAAAAAAAGTAAACGTTATTTTGTTAAATACAAATAATAATAATTTGAACAAAACTCGTACATATTAATGCAATTATGCTTAAAAATTTAAAATAAAAGAAA
>BMAV01003379.1:0-16099 GCA_019973955.1 Trichonephila inaurata madagascariensis
AAATTTTAAATTGGCAGTAGTGCAAATTAAAAACTTTTTTTTCCTTTTGAGGATTTATTATTCATTGTTGAAATTGCTTTACTTACATACAATGAAAATTTTAAGCAGTTATTGATTTTGGAAAACAAAAGTTCTACTTACACTTTTCGCACTCCAAATTCATAATTTCTTGGGAGCGTGTCATTTCCTTTGGAATTTAATTACTTCTTCATTCAATGAAATTTTTTGATTTTTCCTAAAAATTCTTCACAATGTTTTTATTATTTTTAAAAATTTAAAATTTAAAAAAAAAAAATGTTCTCTGACTGAAATATTTCTATCTAATTTATTATCATCATCAGATTTTTTTATATTCTGAATTGTATTTTGTGAAACAATACTATTTTCCCATTAGCTATCCGAAACTCCATTAGATGACACAATATCAGGTAAAAATCAACAACATCATCAGAATATTCAAGACCATACTCACTTAATTCACTTAAATCGTCCCAATTATTCATACATCTATCAATTTGATCTTGGGTTAGTATACGCTTTTTGGCCGCGTCAAAATGGTAACTAAAACCAATGTTGCAGACCTGCAACATATAATTAAAATCAAATTTCTTTCAAACTTGTTCCATTAGAAAATCAAAATTACTTTTAAATGAACATAAAATGTTTAAATTTCTTACCTGGTAATTTATTTCGTCAATAAACAATGAGACATAGCCATCCTGTGATGACCATGTCTTGCCGGTTCCGCGTAAGCTAGAGGTGTGGGATTATCAAAATGATGAGACATAATTCTTAATACAACTTTTATTAAGAGTAACTTATAATACTTAATTTAATTTGACAATTATTAATTAGAGTGAGAGTCAAGCCCAAAGTAAATCACGTATTTAAGTCAGATCACGCAATTTGATCCTTCTCAATATCCAAATAACCCTTTGTTATCTAATTACTTATATCTAATATTCCCTTTTTTCCAGTTCTGGTCCCTGACCTAGAGAATATAATCTATAACTTTATCTATGAAGATTCTTGATCCGCAATGCACCCAAATCTTGACTGCTTATTCTGGTCCGCAAGATTTCACACTAAGCTTTGTCACGCTATTGATCAGAATGATTCCACACTACAACCTCTGAGCCGCTACGCTATGCTATCTATGTTATCTTTAGGTTTGCACGTTATATCTAAGCTTATCACGATATCCTTTTATAGTATATCTCATTTACATATTCGATCCGTTTCTCTTTTTGGGTATTGGGTTGGGAAAAGTTTTGCCATCAATCGTGGCCGTCAAAGAACATAGGAGTCATGTTAACGAAAGACGCGAAAACGTCACAACCCCTCCAAGAAGAAAACGTGATTTACTTAAGGGTTCTCAATGCCCTTAATAAATTACGTGTCTAAATCTCTATTTCTAAATTTTCGCTTTCTGAGTTTTATTTAAATTTTAATCTTAAATCTTCATTTTAACTTTTATAATTTCCAATATCTATCTTGACTTTAATTTTCATTGCAATTTTAATCTTAATTTTAACTTTTATAATTTCCAATATCTATCTTGACTTTAATTTTCATTGAATTTTAATCTTTAAATTTTTAACTTTTATAATTTCAAAATTTATCTGACTTTAATTTTCATTACTCATCTTAGAATTTTAATATTCAATTTAATTTTAAATTCGTGACAAAAAATTTTACTCCAATAACTAGGCCAACATTAATAATTACTGTTTAATTTGTGCCTACTCTCATTTTTACATTTTCGTTACTTAAAATATTTATACATTTAAAAAACTACCCATTCTGGGTGCGCAGACCCAATCTAACACTGCATAGGGAGCTGGTACTTCTGCTCCCTTTCTTAACAGCCTGGAAACACTTTAAGTTATACTTTTCAAGATTTTCAGGGTCAGTCTCCCCTGAAATGAAACTATTTAGTATCTATTTCCATAATATTAATAAATTTTTACAAAATTTTATTTATATATCACAAAAAATTTTTTATCTCCATCCCTACATCGGGTTTCAACAAAAACTCCCAATGAGCCGCGCAGCGCGTTATTATTATTGTTAGTGCCCTGACTACGCCGGTTTCCCTGAACCAGATGCCTCATAATACGTAACAATACAACAACATATATATAAAACACATATTTTTAAAATTTAAACAAAACATTTTTCAATAAACCATTATAACAAATAACCAAAGGAATTTTCTGATCTCACGAAGTCATACATCGAAGTAAACAAATGTGTGAATACAAAATGTTTTTCTTCAGAAAAAATTTTAACAAGTCAAAAAGTTCCAAAATTAAATGAACACTCATTGTAGTGTTTGATTTGGGTTATAACTTTAAGCACCGCCCGAGACTTCTTCTTGCAATAATTTTCCGACCACTTGTTGGAAGATCATAAAAAATGAAACAATACAACCTGATTTTTTATATTCGGTCTCCCACGTTCACATTCAACGATGAGGTGTCATCACTCTTCATTCCCTGTTTGCACTGGAATTTTGTTGTAAGGCCTGTACTTTCCTTTGTCGTCCTTTCCTTGCCTTCCCAACTTTGTTCTTGGCTGGTCGGGGTTCTTCTGTTCTCCGTCGGGGCCCTTTAAATTATAAGTCTTTCAAATGGAACTTCAGTTGATTCTCTCCCTGCTCTTTTTTCTATCTCTGAAATAGTACTAGATGACATTTGTCTTTTATTATTACAATTATTATTCCCCTTTCTTTGCCATTTCCCCTTTGTGGTCCACTTGTCCCCGATATACCTGATTTTTTAATACCTTGGTTATTTTAAACCTTTTATTTTTATTTTCATTCCCTACTGAACTTAGGTAGGATTTTGACCAGTGATTTGTTTTATGGGTCCTCTCTGTATTTTGTATTGATTTGATTGGTTACCAACCCCTTTTTTGCCTCTAACCTACGTTTCACCGCAGATTTTTCTTCCCATATTGTGACTCATTTAATCCTGGTGCTTTTTCCGAAGTACTAGTTTCCTGACTTGATCTTATACTTTTTGGGGGATACCTTTTCCCTATTCGACCTCGTCACATTTCCTATGACGATATATTCTTATTTGATCTACGTTAACTGTTAATCTTTTTCCCGATTTCCATATTACAATATTGTTAAAGTTCCTAACTTCCAAGACTCTATAAGGTCCCTCAAATTTTGTTTAAATTTAGCACATACTTTGTTAGCAGCTGAACTTACAGGGTGTGTTTCTAAAAAAACCCAATCATTTCCCTTTTTATTTTATGTCCTTTCTACGTCTATTATAATATTTTTCCCAAATCTTTCTTGTTTAATTTTCGTACTTAGTCTAGCTTTTTTAAAAAGCTTTTTTTGTATATCTTGAATTTTGAATTTAGAGCTTTCCGATATCATAACTATTTTTTGAAATGGTGTAATCAATTTTCGACCAAAAAATAACCAGCCGGTGTTTTTCCTGTTGTTTCATTCACCGCGTACGAATAGCGTGGCAAACTCACGAAAAATTTGGGACCCCGCATCATGTTGATCATTAACGTAATTTGCAATCATTTGCACTATATCTCGATTAACTCTTTCAGTCCGATTTGCTTGTGGTCGATATGCAACAGTCTTCACATGCCTTATGCCTAATTTTTTCACTTAAGTGCTAAAAAATCTCGGATATAAATTGGGAACCATTATCACTTATTAATTTTATTGATTTCCATAACGAGATATAAAGTTATAAAAAAAAATATCCGCTATTATACGAGATGAGGCCTTTTAAGAGGTATAATTTCAGCCCATTTGCTGAAATGATCGGTTATTAATAAAATATAGCGGTTACGTCTTATTTCGAATGGGATACGGGCCTAATAAATCTAACGTCACTATCTCATTGGGATAATTCGATATAATTGATTTTAACCGACCAGCTGGTAACGCGTTTTTATAGTTATTAACTTGGCACATATGGCATGTAGAGACATATTGATCAATAAATTTTTCTCATGTACGGGAAATAAAAACGTCCCGAATTTTTATGATACGTTTTAAATCTGCCGACGTGTCCACTTATTGGCTTATCATGAAATTTCCCCTCATTATTTCATTCCTTAAAGATTTTGGGGAAAGTATACACGCATTTCACCAATGACGTTGCGGTTTCGCATAAAATAACAATCCTTCAATTAAACGGAAATCGTGGGACCAATTCTCACATATCGTTGCATTAACCGAGTTATCTTCCGGGTTTTCTAAATATCTTTTATATGACCTAATTCTGGGTTTATTTTTCTGTTCCTCTATTAATTGTTCCCGCGAAGTAAGTACCAAATCTTTGATTACGGCACAATTAATTTTATCACCAATTACTATTAATTGATTCCTTTTAGAGAATGTCAGCCACTGCATTTTGAGTTCCCGGTCTATGTTCCCATTCTATATTGAATTTGCTAACTTTAGTGCCCATCTAATCATCCTACTCGATAAATTTTGCCATGTGTTTAGGCGTGTTAATGCGGCGTGATCTGTTATTACCTTTATTGGTAATTCCTAAATATTTCTAAATTTGTTCAACGCCCATACTACTGCTAGACATTCTCTTTTGGTTACTGTGTAATTCCTCTCTGCGTTGTTCAGTGTACGTGACGCAAATACGACTGGTCTGTTTTGTTGGTTTAGTACTGCTCCTAACCAATCGAACTGGCACTGTAAATAACTCGAATGGTTCCTGGAAAATTTGGTAATTTTAAAACTGGCGCTTTTGTTTACCGCCTCCTTGACCCTCTTCGAATGCCTTTGTGCTTCAATGGACCAGACAAATTTTTAAATTTTCGTTTAAGATTATAAAGTGGCTTTACAAATATCCGCATAATTTTTAAAATTTCGCGTACCACTGGGACAAAACCTAAAACTTAGATACCTCTTTGAGTTACGGGGTGGTTTCATCTCTTGTATAGCTCTAACCTTTGTCTCATCTGTTTTAATTCCTTCTTTACTAATAATTAATCCCAAATATTTCAATTCATCGCACGCGAATTTACATTTTTCCTTATTTAATGTTAATCCTGCATCCTTTAACAACGAAAAAAACTTCCCTTAAATGTTCAACATGGTGAGTGAATGATGGAGACGCGATAATAACGTCATCCATGTAAACACTCCAAATTTCCTATCACCGGTTTTAGGATTATGTCAATTGCTTTTGAAAATTGGGAGCTGCATGATAAACAGAATGGCATCCGCTTGAAAGCATATGTGCCAATTTTACTACAAATGCGGTCTTAACTATATCGCTGGGGTTTACTGCCATTGAAAATACCCACTTGATCAAGGATGACATTATTGTTGATATGGTATGTTCGTTAATAAATAATCTATTAACGGTAAAGGGTATCGCGGATACTTTGTGATCGAATTTAATTTTCTATAGTCTACTGCAAATCTATATGTTTTCCCGGGTTATCCGGTGGTAACCATTATTTTTCTTGCACAAAAACAACAGGTGACGCGTATGGGGACTGAATTGGAACAATCGTTTCCTCTTGTAAATTTTTGTATGTGAAAATCTATTATTGTTTGCTTAGTGCGATCATACTTATAAGGCCTTGAAGCTACTGGTGGGTTATCTCCCCGTGTCAATTTCATGGTATAAGACATGAGTAAGACCTGGTTTGTCTGAATAACCCCTTTAAAACTACTAAAAAAATTTTGTAGTTTTTGTTTTTCTACTTCCCCCAATTTTGTTTTAGATAAATCTATCTCAACTTTTTTCCTCTTTAATTGGTTCAACCACCTTATTTATTTGAGAATCTGGGAATTTTCAACGATTTTTGATTAAAATCTAATACTATTCTTGACGCACTTATGAAATCTATACCTAGAATACATGGGTATTCTAAATCTTCAACACATGAAATGACCAATTTCTTTTCGAATTGTCTGATCTTAATTTTAATTCTACAATCCCCTTTGTTTTGGGATTTCGCACCCCCGTGCTGTTATTACCTGGGGTCTGCGATTTTTTTTTTGTTTATAGAAAAATATTTTTTATATACTCTTCCGATATAAAAGATTTATCTGCTCCGGTGTCCCATAGCGCTTTCAAAAATGTGTTATTTAATAATATAGGTACGTGGGGAAATTCTACGGGTGCTATACATATTGGAGAAAGTCTAATTGTCTCTCCTGTCGACACCTCTTGAGGTTGATCATTAACCTTTTCAATATTTAATCGTCCCCCTTTTCGTCCATCACCTGATTGAAATTATCACTGAACCCTTATTTCTACGGTCCCCTATTAAAATTATCATTTCGCCCCATTTCCGAAATGAGTAACCCCTGTTGTTGAATCTTTTATCATTATTATTAAATCATTCCTCTCGAACCCTCTATTATTTTGACGGGTATTCTCGTAAAACTCATTTCTGTTATTTGGTCTACTCCGTATTTCCGAATTCCTCCAGTTTCTACTTATTAGCTTCAAAATTGGCATCCTATGCGCATTTGACCTCGTCTTTCTACATTATGGTTCTGATAACCCCTTTTTAATTTGGAAGAATATCTCTTCGAATTTAGCCAGGACTTCTAAAAGTTTATGTATTTTGTGGATTTCTAACTTCCACGTAGTCCTGTACCTGTGGTTCGAGTCGAACTAAAATATGATCCACTAAGTCTGCTTGGGGCATTCCTAATTCTAAACTTCTCTATTTTAGTAATCTATATACAAAAAACAGTCGCCTCCCCGATTTCTTCCCTGCTGTGATGCATAAAACCCGACTGTAGTTCTTTTATTTTTGATCGCGGAAAAGCCTTGCTAATTCAAAATTTGAGCTGGGAAAATCCGTGGCTGTATTTTGCACCAACAACGAACCAAATATCGAATACCAATCTTGAGCCCTTCCCGAGATGACTTTTAAGTAAGCACATGACAGATTACTTGGGATTTCAAGTAACTGAATATTGTTATCGATGCACTCGATAAACTCAGCAACATTCTCCGACCCTGAAAAGTACATTTGTAGAATTGTTTTCCCCCTACATTACCTAACCCAGAATTATAGATGTCGGGATTGGGGACATAGCCATCCTGTGATGACCAAAGTCTTGCCGGTTCCGCGTAAGCTAGAGGGTGTGGGATTATCAAAATGATGAGACATAACTTAATACAACTTTTATTAAGAGTAACTTATAATACTTAATTCTAATTTGACAATTATTAATTAGAGTGAGAGTCAAGCCCAAAGTAAATCACGTATTTAAGTCAGATCCGAAAATTTGATCCTCTATCTAAATTATCCAAATAATCCTATTAATTATTATATCAAATATTCCCTTTTTCCAGTTCTGGCCCCTGCCTAGAGAATATAATCTAAAACTTTATTAGAAGATTTTTGATCCGCAATGCATTTTAAATCTTGATGCTTTTCTTTTCCGAAGATTTCACACTGCTTTGTCACGCTATTGATCAGAATGTTTCCCACACTCAACCTCTGAGCCTGCTCCTATGCTATCTTATGTTACTTTTAGGTTTGCCACGTTATATCTAAGTTTATCCGAATCCTTTTATATTTAACCTTTACATATTCGATCCGTTTCTCTTTTTGGGAGGGGTTGGGAAAAGTTTTGCATAAATTTTCGTAAAAAGAACATGGGAGCATGTTAATCAGAAAGACGCGAGAGACGTCACAAAAGATGAAGATAAAATATAATGGATTTTTTTTATACAAAAAACGCAGTTTTTGAGGCATCAGAGTTTTTTATAACTGTGATTTCTGGAAAAATTATTCCATCTAGTGACAAAATTGCATGTATTTTGTAGCAGTAATCTTTTTTTTCGATAAGGATTTATAGGAAATTTAAAAAAAATATTGAGTCTTTTAAAATTTTTAAAAATCATATGTTGCAGAAATGAAACAGGGGAAGTTAATTAAAAAATACTACATGCAGAGCGTATTTATAAAAGCAAACTTTAAGGTTTTTTTGTGTTTCAAATTATAAAATAAAAATAGCTGAAAAACTTAAATTGAAAAAATATAAAATTTTTCTATTTCTTCGCATTCTGTTAAGTATTATACTTAGTTATAAGTTATAAAAAAACGATTTGTTTTTGGAAAATTTTGGGCAAAAAAAGATTGACCATTAGGGTTTAAATTGAAATTTCATTTTTTTTTTGTTTACAATTTTCGAAATTTTTATTTAAAAAATGTTAAAATCTTTTTTATTCAAATTAATTATGTTCTTGACTTAAAATTTAAATTATAATTTTGAATACGTCTTCATGTATTCATTTACGATACCAAAAAAAAAAAACACGACTTTATTATATTTGAACCGATAGAAATTCAATACGAAAAGTATTTGAGTATATGTTTTTAAAAATTTCTTCCTATTTTTTAAAATAATTTGATAATATATTTGTAGGGTAAATAATATTTTTAAAAATAATTAAAATAACGTGAGTTTATCTATCTATATCTATTTTCATATATATATATATATATATATATATATATATATATATACAGGGTGGTCCCAAATTCAGGTACAAACTTTAAAGGGTAGGTAAGGACTTTTAACAATTTTATTGTATAGGAAAGTATGGTCAAGTGACGCTGTAAATTAAAAACACAAAAAATAAAGGCGATGAAAAAAACGATGCTTGGCAACGTATGGAACGATTGACGTACACGTTCAAAGAAAACCAGCGCGTCTGCGGTTAATCCCCTGTAAATGGTAACATTTACACCCAAAAAATTTAATGCATAGAGTTTCGGGAGACGTAAACTTATCAGACTTCAGCACAATGATTGCCTACCTTTCTGAGATGATCATGCTGAACGGTGGCTAGACATCTACTGTCCTTGGAAATCAACCAACCGATAACTCTATTTTCTTTTCTGTAATATCCCCGTTTGGGCCCACCCGTCACTTGTGGCCATACATTCCCGACAAAAATGGTCACAATGTCCTGTATTTCCTAAAGTTTGTACCATGAATTGGGACCACCTTTATATGGAAGAGCTACTCCTCCCCATCCGAGATATCTAAAACAGTTAGACCTCCAGACTTGAAATTTGACTGGCATGCCTTTCGTTGAGTAGATATCCAAAAACGGGGTTTGCAAGAATGACTGAAATTTTCGTCTTTTAACATTACATCCTAAGCTTGTTTACAAACATTTTTTTTCTTTTTAAAATCGATTCCCCAAAAAAAGGATTTTTGGGGAAAACGACTCCCAAGAGGGTTGTTAGTATTATATCGAAAATTTTTTTTTGAACTATTACATACACATTCATTTTCGGAAAAAAATGTTTCTCTTTTTGGGAGTAGATATGCCCCAAGAACGGGGTTTGTGGGGGATTTTGGGCGTTATAAATAAAAAAATTTCCCTCGTTATTGACCAATCAGACTTACAAACTTGGAATTCGAAAAAAAATTATTTTGTTGAGTAGAGACCCCCTAAAAAAGGGGTTTTTAGGGAATCTACCCAGGGTTTTAGGCTACCGAGGCGTAAAAAAATAAAAATACTTTTTTTCCTGGGAAAATTTTAAATCCTATTCCCTTTTAAAAATTTTCCGACTACGTTCGGAACCGTGATTTTAAAAAGAGCATAAATGGATAATTTTTAAAATATTTAGTGTCACTTAGATTAGAATAATGTATAAATTGTTTTAAATATATTATGACAAAAAATTATTTAAATACAATATTTTGGCAAAACTAGCTAGAATAACCTTTTTAAAAACGTTCTTCTTTTATAAAAATGCTTCTAATAATAACATTTTGTGCTTAAATAAAGTAAAGACTTCCCCAGGGGTCTGAACTAGAATTTTGAAAATTCACATTTTTTTTAGAGTTATCCCCAAATTTGGGAAATAATTATCGGCGTTTTTTCCTTAAAATACTCCCTCTGTTGTAGTAAAATATGAATGAATCCAAGTCTAAGTTATATATTTAAAATTTTTAGTTGAGCCTCTGTACAGAGATCTGAGCTATATACAGGCAAAATATTATTATAATAGAAGAATTTTTCTAAAAGGAGAATGTTTTGAAAATGGGTCATTCTATGTTCATTTTTGTCAAAATATTGTATTTAAAAAATTTTTTTTTGTAATAATGAAACAATTTTTATACTTTTTTCTATTCTGCGTGACACTAAATATCATAAATTATCATTCATACCTTTGCAGAATCACGGTTCCGGAACTATCGATATCCTAAATCAAGAGATAAGGGCTTTCAGAATATTTTAATACAATTGAAAGCTTAACACATGGGCTTAGTTAACAATAACCTAAAAAAGGTTTAGTTTTACATTGTTATGAAATACCTAGCGAAGCGGGTGGAAAACAGCTAGTTTTCTGCATATTAATGTTATTAACCTTAGCTTACATTTGTTATATGAAAAATAAAAGTAAATCCAAAAGAATAATTGGCAAAGGTGTGAAATTTCAATTACATTATGATTTTTGTCATTATATCAGTAGCTCGTGGTGCAAAAAACAAAATTTTTTCAAGGGGAGGGGTTCAGGGTCGAAAGTCCACCATTTTGGTATTATGCTCTAATACACCACCCAACATATTCGTTTGATTTTGTAGATTTTTGGGAATAAAAACAATACAAAATTAATTATTGAATAAATAATTATCCCATTAATAAATAAATTAATTATTAATAACAAATTCATAGTTAAATTTTACGCAATATATACATAGGATTATAACCAATCGAAAAAAAAACAAGGACTTGGTGTCTGACTCCTAGGACACCCCTTTTGTCCCCTGGTGAGCATCAGACTACAATGTACAATCGTCATTCCAATCTACTTTGTCCTGATAAAGTAAGCTTTTTCAAGTACTTTGCGTAGAATAGAATATATTATCCAACCTCTCCTGCTGATGATATGGAAAAGGGCTTTGCGCAGCAAAGTGGTGCATTTAATAATGAATTTCTTCCCTATATGCTCGTAATAAATTCATTGTAATCTCTGACATGTTGGCTTTGAAGGTCAATAAGTCTGACGGAAGACCCCATTCAATCTACTATTCTGGTAAATATCTGGTAATTATAAGAATTGAACTCAACGCATTCCATATGGCTTTATGTTTTGTATCTCTTTTGAGTGTGAGTTACAAAGTGTCTTATATCCTGCTCAACTGGGGTTACTTATTTTAAGAGAAATGAATTCTGCATTTCGCAGTTTTATAATAATATTATTCATGATATTGACTTTCAACACACTACTTATACCTCTCACATAAATGCGATTCATGCATCCTTTATTATAATACAGTCGGACCTCCATTTAACAAAGTCGCTAAATCACAAAAAAAAAAAAAAAAAGGGTTTTTATGCGGAAGATTTGTTAAACAGAGATTCATCTTTCAATATATCTTCGATATTTCTTTCAATATATACCACGTAAAACAAATTTTAAAATCATAAACACTATGTATTATTAAAAAAAGAAATTATCCATACCTTTTTTGCAAAATAATATATATTTATTTTATGTATCTTATCCATCAAAAGGAAATCTGCAAGGAAAACAAGAAAAGAGAATTTCGAGAAATACACTGCATTTTCAACTTTTCAAAAATTTTATTTTAAAATTAATGAATTTTAATCGCATTTCCTAATTTTAAGCATACAAATATAATTTCAAACATAAATATTTTAAAACCATTTTTTATAACCAGTCCTTAAATTTAATTACTGGTCATTTTGAGCATTTTGTTTAAAAAAAAAGTGTTTTCTCTCATAATACGTATTTTTTCAATGAACCAGAAGGTGTATTTTTTTCACGTTGTAATTTGGGTTGAAGTATTTCAAACTATTTTATCATTAAATCATACGAAGGTAAAGGGAAATATTTTTTAGAAAAATAGAGATGTCCGACTGTATAGTAATATATTCCCTCTATAATAAATTATTTTAATATATAAGGATTATACATATCTTTCGAAGTTTAAAATGGAAAAAAGAAAAGAGAGAAAGAGAAAGAGAGAAAAAGAAAAGGGGAGAAAAGAAAAAGGGGGAGAAAGAAAGAAAAGAAAGAAAAAGAAAAAAAAGAGAGAAAGAAAAAAGAAAGTGGGATAGAGAAAGAAAGAAGAGAGAGAAAGAAATGATTTTGACTCTAACGAGGGAAAAAAATTACATATTGCCAAAAAATCGCATAAAATTTTAAATTTTTTTTTTTGAATTTTACTTTTTCAAAATTTTGATTTTTGAATAGTTATCTTATTATTTAAAAAAAAAAAAATAAAGAAATGAAATAGTTATAAAATTTTGATATTATAATATGACATCTTATTATTGATTATATAACTAGTAAATTCTACAAATATCTAATTTGTAACTATTTAAACCTGATTGTTTCTTAAAAATAAATCAGTAAAAATAATAATAAAACTCCGTAAAAATTAAGTCATTGATGTATAAGTTGTGTCTCAAGACAAAGTATCGTTTTCAGTATTTTTCCACTTGTCGATAATAATTAGTTGGGCTATACTTAGGAACATGGATCTTAACATACTTGGCTTGGAAGTAAAACTAAAGGAAAATGCATACATTATCTTGCATATGACATTACATGTACATGCATAGAGTGCATTATCTTGCTTGCCTATAAAACGACATAAGAAATAACTTTTCTTCTCTAAAAAAAGGAGGGCAAAGAAGAAATTAAGGATAAAGAAGTGTATCTCTGTATAATTTTTTTTAAACATAATCACTGTTGTTTTATAAAAGTTATAATAACTTAATTTCATTCGAACCATGATACATTTATTCACAAATCTAAGCTCCTCGAAAATTTTATGTAATCAAAAGGTTAGATGGTCGAAAAAATATGAATGATGGAATGGATTCCGTAAATTGTATGGATCATATAAACCAAGAATGCATTTTTAGTTTCAATTAATTTTCAAAGGAAGTTTAAAATTTGTTGAAAAATATATTTTATAACCAATCAGATTTTAAAATCGCATAAATTTGTTAGAAAATGTCATCCTCGTTTTCAAATTGCAATCGCTATTCAGTTTCTTTAGACGCATTGTGCTAATTTTTCTTGTTACCGTTCGCTTTTTTCATCGGATTTGTAAAGGAAAACTTTTCGTCCAACTTATTTTTTTTTGGATAGATTAATTTATAAAAATTATTTGAAATTTAATATATTTTTAAGTTCTAATTATATTTCAAAATTTTTTTAATTTTAGGGGAAAAAATTTCCCTAGGATTATTATAAAAGGTAATTAGGGATTATTATCAAAGTCTTTGACATAATTATATTTTCATATTATTATGATTATGATACGAGAGCCAACTTTTTATGTATGCCGTAGAGAATTATAGTACCAGTTCAACAAATTTTTATTTTGCACCACAAGAACAAAACACGAAACATTCTCAAAACATGAAGATTTTTTTAAAAAATAACATCGATTATATCACACGAGAACGTCATGTCACCTTTGCTATAGCCGCCATGTTGATTCTTTTGGGAAAAGGAAATTTCCCTGTTTTGAAGGCTGTCTTCGGTTAATGTTAAAGAATAGGACCTAAACTCGGAAACATTTGTCGAATATAAAAAGTCTCAAACTTTAAATTTATACTGCTTCCATATACTATAGATAGCAGCAAATTTTATCATACTACTATTTTATCCGAGTTTTGAAAATTTTTTCTTTATAAAATATGTTTCGCATTTTTTCTCCATACCGTAGCGCTAAATGAGCTACCTTTTACATGATAAAAGGAAAAACTAAACATTTATGAAATATTTTGGAATTTTAAGAACACTTTTTTATAACAATGTTTGAGTTGCAATGTCACAAATGTTTACGAAATGGAGACATTTTTTGGTCCGAAAATGTGTTTCGTGTTAAATTCAAGCTCTCAATGCATATGGCGAAAACATCCTAAGGGAAAGCTAGGATGCGTATAAGCAACAACGCCATCTAACGAGGTTTCACTAACTAACGCTCGCTATATAATTATATATATATTTTTTAATTAAAGTACTAAACTCTCTGAAATTAATTTTAAATCTTATAAACATTTTATATATATCAGTTGCTTATTCTACCATTACAGGGGAAAAATTTTCTTTTAAATATATTTCGATAAAAATTTTTTAAAAAAAATTTTACAAATTCCACACCCTTACTGTGCATCAATTACAAACAAGGACTGACAAAGCATTATCTTTGGATTTGTAATAGTACGTTATTTTTTGTGATATTTATCGGAATCGTGTTTGAACAAGTTACGCATGTAAAGAGAATGTTTTTTTGGAATGAATGTGAAACGGCCTTACATTATTCCTCTCTGCCGAAAACATTAAGGTGATTTTATTGATGAATAAACGTCTCACTGATCAGCTAGGGCTTTTGGCGACGACCACGAAATTTTGAACCATGGTCAAGTGACGTGGACGACACCCGAGCTGGCACCCCAAAGGTGAATGAGGGAGGTTACTGAGCACACATAAACAACACGAGGACTACCAGTGTTGAACCCGATTTTGAACCGGCAAGTGACGAGGGTGACACCTGACTGGCCAACCCTCTCCTGGCTTCCACCGCTCCAACTGGAGGACTTTGAGTAACAGATTTAATTTCAGCACCCTACACGGTGGGTCTTCAATGGCTGGGCTAAAATTCATGAAATACCGGCCACGAGCGTGACCACAAAGTATTCTGCACAAAGCATTTGGAGGGAAACTTTTAAAATCGAAAAAAAATATTATTTCAAAAAGCTTCAAATACGAAAGTTATGGATGTAAACCTAATGAATGAAATTTATGTGCTGAAAAAAATGAATGTGATTATACAAACAAATCGTAATTTGATAAAAAAAAATATAAACTACAAAATTATATATTTTCAAGTATTCTTAAATAGGGGGTAGATTTTCTTTGGGATTTCTTGTAATTATCATGCTCCAATAAAATTCTATTGCTTGGATGTTGAATATTAATTATTATCTTAAAAAAGCTTTCAAAAGATTCTTCAAAGAATTTACTTGAGTTTATTAGCAAATGCTTACGAATATTATTAAAAAAGTGAATATGATGCTACTTTTTGTTTAATTGTATTAAATTTAAAGAATAATTAGAGATATAATTACACTTTTTAAATTATACGTTTAATGGAAAACTGGGACATATCTTGTTTAAATAGAAAGAGAAAAAATAAAAGATACTCCTATTGTGTGTATCTAGTACAAAACATTAGATCATTTTACAGATTGATTCACATATGGTTTTCGGGCAATATTGTTTTTTAAATTTACTTGCCAAAATATTTCTATTGAATATATATATAACTTTATTTTTACTTGTGTCAATATTTATCTATATTAAAACTGGTTATTTATTAAAAATATTTGAAATATCTTTAAAATATAAATTTTTTACTCGAGAAGTACTAAAAGTAATCTCATGTAACAATTTGATCAGTGGAAATCTCCTATGATTTTTCGGAGGCTAATATTTTTTAAAGGAGTTTCTTATTTTTTTTAAAAAAAAATGTATTACGTATATAAATTTTGGAGATTTTACTAACTTTTCACAAAAAATGTGCTAGAATATCTCCAAATTTGAAATGGGAAAAAAAAAAGAAGAGTTAAATGAAAAAAAATACATTTAAAGAATATAAAATTCTTTTATGAATTTAATCGCACAAAAAGTTTATCACAGGAAAAGTTTTAGTGAGAACTGTTCCTAATTTAAATCTTCAAAAATTAAATAAATATTTATAATTAATTTATACTTTTGATACTGTTTAGAAATAAATATTTTTTTCATAAGCATTTAGACATATTTTTTTTAGAAAAATTAACTATAAGATTCATTTTAAAAAAAATAATTTTATGAGGAGAAAAAAGATTTTTTTTTTATTCTGAAGGTCGATTTCTAATAACTTATCTTTTTCCTAATTTAAATATTCCCAAATTAAATATAAAAAATTAGAATAATTTTATACTTTTTGAGGATGGTCAGAAATAAATAATTTGTTCATAAGCACTTAGATTTACAGGGAAGTACGTTTAAGTGAAAACGCTTTGGACGAAATATCGCTTAACACGAAATAATACAACGGCCACGACAAATT
>BMAV01003379.1:36577-52531 GCA_019973955.1 Trichonephila inaurata madagascariensis
AAAAAAAAAAAAAAAAAAAAAAAAAACATACCTATTAGACATGTTTTGCAATTTATATGGCATTCTTTTTTTACTTTCATTAAAAAATTTTCGGAAACATTTTTATTGTTATGTTTGCATCTTAATTAATTTTTTTTTAAAAAAAATCACTTTTTTTAGCACTGATTGTAAGAATTACACCTCACCCAGTTTATTCCTTATTAACTTAGGATTTAACAAAATTAAACTGCACGGTACTCTTTATTTTTTTAATAGAGAATTGGAGACACAATATAACATAAAAAGTAAATGATAGTTTTTTTTCAGATTTTATTTGCTATTAAACTGGTTCTGAAAGAACAAAGTCAGTCTGGAAAGCCAGTATTAAAAAAATTTTAAAACATTGAAAATTTCTAAGTTATTTAAACTTTTATAAAATACTAAATTTCCAATATTTTTAGTTATTCCAAGGGATTTATATGTTTCTTGGATTATTGTAAATGAAAGTTAGGAATTGAGCAGGAATTGCAAATTTAGCTTTATTGTTGAACTTAATAATTATTTTGCTGTTAAACTCTAGAATAGGACGATTCCAAAAAAGTATTAACTTTGACATATTTTCTTTAAAATAATACCTAAGACTTCTCAGATTTAAACTCATACTCTTGTGAAAAATATATATGAAAATATCTACAAAATTGTTTTAAGACTGTATCTTGAACAAAGAAAAAAAGTCTTAGAGAATATAAAAAAAATACTGCATCAACAAGAATAAAAGTCTGAGAAAAATGCATTTAAAGTGTGTAAAGGAATAGGTCTTGAGACTGACAACTCTCAAAGTACTTCAAATATCTAACATAACTGAATATTCGATCTAAAAATTCGAAGTCGAGCTTCCAAAACAAACACACCATCGGGGAAAAAAAAGATATTTTTGTCATTTTTAGGATATGTTGTTACCTTATCATAAAAAATTTGGGATCTAAATATGTATTTGTGTTTATCAATGTATATTTTTCCCAATAAGGATGAATGTTTTTTTTAGCTTAATATTATTTTTAGGGAATTTTTTAAATTTCTTTGATTAACTTATAAATTAATTTAAGCCATTTTTAAAATTTTGAAATAGAAGCTTCGATTGTAATTGATGAAGAAAAAATATTTTGTCATGTAAGAAGCTAATATAAAATACAGTATTTTTTAATAGTTCATAAGTAGTTTAAAATTTTAAATATTTCCCCTACTCGGAAAAAATGAATCTGAACTCAAGTTTCTTACGGCAGCGGTTTTCAGAAAAGAGGAAAGTGGAGGGCTCAGCCCCTTCTTCCCATAGACCAGGGGTAGTCAAACTTCTAGAGTCTAGAGCAGCGATACTCAACCTGTGGCCCGCGGGCCACATGCGGCTCACCGGACCTTTTTAAGTGGCCCGGTCATGGCCCATTGCTCTGAGAAATTCATTTATTTATGAAAATTTGGTGGGAAATTTTTTGCTTAGAAAATCAAATACATCAATTTTGCTTTTTGTTGTCAGTGTCGTATGGGTGCGAATTGATACATTCTTTTATTAGTGATAATAGACAACAGTGGAATAGCGACCATTTTATGAGTGGAACTATTTTTTAACTATCTTTCATATCTTGCAAGTGAAAAATATTCGAAGAAAATAGATTGTTTAAAGGCGATTTGGAAGCTGACTGTTTTGTTGTGAAAAACAAGCACGGTTCAGTAATTGTTTGATTTTTCACAAAAAAGGGTAATTAAAGAATACCAATAAACAGGAATCGTTCAATGACATTTTTCCTCGAAGATTTCTTTCATGAGATGATAAATAGGCTTTCTTGAATAATCTTTACGGCAGCCAAAAAGTGTTTTGTCAGTGGTAATGTCACAGCGGTAACAAAGGCACCCTATGAAACTTGTTATATCATTGATAATCATATGAAACCGTTTACTGGTGTACAAATTATGAAAGAGTGATTCTCGAATGCTTCTAATTTAGAAAAATTCAGTGACGAAAATAAAAAAAATATAGAAAATAATAATTCATAAAAAGCAAAACAGGAGGAATAATATTTGATCAATTTCCGTAGTTTAAATTTTCTATGTTGTCGTGATCTTAAAGCATTTCTCTCCCCCCCATTAATCTTCATGTTGCGGCCCGGGTGAAATAAGTAACATATGTATGCGGCGTGGGAGAAAGAAAGTTTGAGTACCCCTGATCTAGAGAGAAGAGCCAAATGTAAATGAAACAAGACAACTAAGGTATCAGAGAGCCATCTGTGTACATATGCATGTGCAGAAAAGGGGGGAGGGGACTCAGGTAGCAGTCGCGATCAAAACAATCAGGCACCAATTCATATTTTTTAAATATTTAAATAACATAAAATTCAAGTAACATTTCTGATTATTTAAAAAAAATAAGAGCTATCGAAAAAAAATTTGTTACTTTGGCTCAACGCAAGAATAAACAGTGATTAAAAATATCATAATGTTGCAAATAAACTTCCAAGCTTTGTAAAAAAAAAATTATGTTCCAATAATACCGTGAGCCTTTTATTATGAATTTTCCTGTTTACACTAATAACTGAAATTGATTTTGGTTGTTCTTTCATATAGAAATCTTTTCAGCACTTTTTTTTTTATCAACCCTTAAGTATATCATAAAATAAGGAATGTGTTTTTGTCATTTCTATTAGATCCTTAAGTGCATCTCTTTTCAAGCGTGCTTCCGAACTCGTAAATATTGTGGGATATCACTTTGAGAAGGGTCTTCACTTGGTAGTATTATTATCAATAAATTGAACTTTTATCGCTTTAGAGTTAATTCTAATATGTTCATGATTCTCAGTAAGTTTTGTTAACGGAAAACAATTTGTTACAGGAATAATCATCTTAAATCAGTTAAATGTTTATATGTTGTAACGGCCGTATGGCCGTAAGTATAGTTTGGGTCACCGAATCAACAGACATTGGTATAAAAATAATCCTTTTTATTCGGTTCAATCAATTTATGATCCATCAAGATTATAAATGGAGGGAGCAATCAATTAGATAAGTTCGTAAAAATAATAATTTAACACTTACCTGAGAGTGATCCAATAGAAGAGCACTCATCAGATCTCTCCCGGGTAGACTATATAATCTAGTTTAAAACTTCTCTCTTTCACATAGGTTTAAGGTATCCGACTACGTTCGGAACCATGATTTTAAAAAAGCACATAAATGTAGAATTTTCATAATATTTAGTGTCACTTAGATTAGAATACATGTATAAAATTGTTTTAAGGACATTATAACAAAAAAATTTATTTAAATACAATATTTTGGCAAAAAATTAACTTAGAATAACCTTTTTCCAGAAGTTCTCCTTTTGTAAAAAATGCTTCTATTGTATTAATATTTTGCCTGTATATAGCTCAGACCTCTGTACAGAGGCTCAACTATGATTTTTGAAAAATTCACATTATTTTCAGAGTTACAACCATTTGAAATAATTATCGGCGTATTTTCTTAAAATTTCTCCCTTCTGTTTTCGTAAAACATGGATAAACCGACTCCCAAGTTATGCGTTTCAAAAATTCTTGTTGAGCCTCTGTACAGAGATCTGAGCTATATACGGACAAAATATTAATATAATGGAAGCATTTTTTACAAAAGGAGAACATTTGGAAAAAAAGTTAAGTTCTAAGTTAATTTTTTGTCAAAATATCGTACTTAAATAATTTTTTATTGTAATACTATTCTTAACCCAATTTTATACACATTGTCTAATCTAAGTTATGCTAAATATCATAAATATTATCCATTTACACGCTTTTGTAAAATCACAGTTCCGAACGTAGTCGGATACCTTAAGAAAGGCACTTCAAAATAATCTCCCTTTTATTAAAGCGTAAGAACTAATTCCAACACTCAAATTGCTAGGGTTTCAAATAGCACCTAAATAGCACAAAATCAAACCAACCAACAGTTTTAGAAGTATTTCTCCCAAGAGGATTAATAAAAGGACGCTAACAGGACCCGTCACAATGTTTTTGAAAATACGGGTTTTTTTAATGGATAACTGTAAAGGGGGAAAAGTGAAAAAGAAATAATAATTTTATCAGAACAGCATAATTTTTTAATAACATATAAAGGCAGAGAAATCTAAACAAACGCATGTAGTTCGCACAAGCCGCGGTTTTCCGACCTTTGCCAGAGCAACAGATTTTTAATTTTTAGCACAAAGATTACACACCTCGGTCTTATAGTCTACGAATTTTATAAATACACCTCCCCCTCCCTCCAAAAAAAGAAGTATGTGTGTACGTCACTGACCTACGATATTAAACTTATTTTGCTATTCCTACTGCAATGTTGAAATGTTTTGGTAAAGACATATGACATGCTTTCTGTAAATTCGCACCAAATTGCTTCTCCAGAAAAGCGCTTATACGGTTCCAGTTACAGTTTCAGTTCTACTTTCGTGCTTAAATGACTGGAAGAGAAAATGAAATTTCTGAATTTATTTCTTAAAATAGCTTTCTGCTTAAAATTCGAAAGTGTGAAAATGTTCTCGATTCAACACCTTAGCGTATTTTATATTTTCAAATATTCTACTTTACGGGGAGAAGGAATGAAGTTATTTTGCTTCTTCCATGAAATTGATTTGGGAGAATATAATACTTTGTAGCACAATACGAATGGCTATTAGAGGCGATTGTATCTGTAATAATGCTTGATGGATGTCAAAATTTTATTCACTATTGTGTAGGTATTAGAAACGTATATTATTGTAGCTCTTGGATTTTTCATATAATTTATTTATACTGTGAGAACTAAAAATATCGGAAAGAAACGCATTGAGAAGAACAAAAAGAGAGAGAAAGAAACAGAACATTCTTTGAGGGTGAGATAAAAATGATAAAAATGTCTCTTTTTCCAACAAAGTGATTTTTCCTTAATTCCAAAAATGTTACAATTTTTCATTCGGAATTATTATTTTTTTCCAGAAAATATTTTTAAAATATTATATTTTATAAGTACATTTATTTTATTCTTTGAAGAATATTTATTTTTGACATATATTTTTAAGACATTGATTCAATTTGCAACAAATCAGTCCAGAATACATAATATATATATATATATATATATATATATATATATATTCATTTTTGGAATGAATTTGATCGTATTGACCCATGACACCTGAAACTGATTATAAAGAGAGAGGAAAGAATTCATTGCTTAGTTAATCTTTTTAATTGAAGCTGTCTTTATTAATTTTGTTGTGTGCATATACAAATTTTAAGGTGATTAGGTTATGAACCGTAATTTTGCAAAAACGTATAAATGAATAATTTTTTTTGATACTTAGTGACACTTGAATTAGAATATACATAAAAAGTGTTTTAAAAATATTATTGCGATAAAAAATGATTTGAATGCAATATTTTTTAGCAAAAAAAATGAAGAAAAATAACATTTTCTAACAGTTTCTTTTTATAGAAAATGCTTTGATAATGATAATATTTTGCCTAGATATAGCTAAAACTTCAGTTCTTAGTTTGAAATAAGATTTTTGAAATACAAAATTTAGAAGGGGGTTTATTCATATTTTAATGTATCAAAGTAGAGAATTTTTTTTTATAAAAAACGCAGGTTATTATTTCAGCTAATTGTAGCTCAGAAAATTTTGTAAATTTTTTAAAATTCCTAGTTCAGGCTCTGTCGAGAAGTCTTATCTATAAATAGGAAAAATATTGTTTTTTATATAAGCAATTGAATAAAAACATCTGAAGCTTTGCCCAATAGAAGCATTATGGTAAAGTATATATAAGTACTACTACATATTGAAACGCGCGTATCATACACATTGTTCGAATAAAGAAATGATATAGAGTTTTAGAATAAGTAGAAAATAGGAATGTATGGTTATATTTGCAAAAGATTTGTAGTATTGTTCATTTTTCGTGACACTTACTTTGTGATGAATGTTTTAATATTTATATTAAACTTGTACAAAATATTCATTGTATGAAAATTTTTATTAGTTCTACCTTAAAAATGATGCTTCTGTCAAAACTTATAAATTCACAAATAACTTTTGAATTAAATGTTCTACGCTTTATTTAAATTGCATTTTATTATCCAAATAGGAAATAATTCCGAAGATTAGAAATTGTTCTTTAAATAGGGAGATAATTTTTTTTATGTTGCACTTTTTACTATCTTAAAATTCCAATTCTACAATTCTAGTAATTTCTTTTAAATGATTCCTCCGGTAGTTTAGTTTTTATGAAAGAGAAAGTATTTGCGGAATTTTTCATTTCGTTTGAACTATCCACGAACAGTTCTTAATTAATTTTCAATAGGTGGAGGCAAAAACAAAAAAAGATCGTTTATCCATGAGAGACAGAACAATTAAAAATAATAGATCAAGAAAAGGAAAGAAAAATGTTAGTTGGATTTTTCTTTCTTGAGTTTGGATGAAAAATGCTATTGACAAAGAATTCGCAAAAACAGAAAAGAAAAGAAGAAAAAAATTCTTAGCGTTCCACCTCCACCTCTTTTTGTTTTCAAAATTCCAATTCTAGATATCAAGAAATAATTTATCGAAGAGGCCTTCCAAAGGTATTTTAATAATGAAAAAAAGTTGCATTATAGTTGTATATATATATTTACAATATATATCAATAATTTTGAAAGTTGATTATTGTTCTTTAACCAGCACATCTATTATAATCATTTTAATCTACTCACCTAATTTTTTTTCATTTATCTAAACATACAATGAACTCTAGAATTATTCACTCCTAAAAGTGTTATGCAGAATCCAGTTAGGATGCTTACAAATAGCTTAAATTTCTCAACCAAAAATAATTGATATTTTTCAGTAGATAAAAATTATTGTAGAATTTAATCAAAATTGTAATCCTCAATTAGAATTATTTATTTTACTTCAGAGGGGAGCTTAATGAGTTAAACATTAAACATTTCAATATCTGTGTATTTATTATAATAAAACATATTTCTTATTTGTAGAATTCACGGTTGAATACTGTGAACTCCATATTAAAATGCTTATTTTTCCCTTATTAAAAAAATAAGATAATGAAATTTAAAAAAATATTGAATTCTTTTTGTAAGTATAAAATTTAAATTCTGGAAAAAATGTCTGTTGAAGAAATTTTTTTGATGTTCGGTATTCAATCCACGTTTTTTGATTTGTTCAAAATTATGATGATGTTTTATTGTAATAGTGATTGAGCAAATATTGGTTCGATTAAACTGTTTGATTGATTGTAAAAATAGACAACAAATACTTATAGATAATAAAACAAACAATATATAAAAAACAAGATCAATATTAAAAATGTTCTATTTTCTTCGCAAAGTCATTTAAATCTCAACAAGTATAAATGTTTTTTCAATTTGCTTCACACACACACACACACACACACACACACACACACATANACACACACACACACACACACACACACACACTATTTTTTTGTTAATATAATTTGGAACTGACTCACTTAAACATAGCTACTAATAAAATTTTAGAGAGTAATACTGATAAAACTACTTATAAAAAGTAACTTATACTAATAAATACTAAGACTACTAAATAAAAGTAAAACTACTAACAGAGAGTAACTGCTAATAAACATTTTCGGGAAAAAAGTATTCACAAAAATTAAGCTCTTAATATTTTTTTTTAAAAAAAACTCTTTTCTTTTATGGCCGAATTCTAAATGTTAGAAAGCAAACTAAAACAATGACTTACTCCCCAGATATCATATGAAATTAAAAATCTTTGGGATGAAGCGCTCGGCCGGTATTAATGAAAGCTTGGATCTCAATAACTAAATTTGGAATTGTTGAGAATGCATTATCTTGATTGCATTCCTCTTAATTTCATTTCAAGAACTCGAAGTCAAAAACCATTTACTAGAGAAAGAATATCTGAATCATGTTCTTTACACTACATCACACCACCTCATACTTGAATGAGAAAGAACAATACTTTCTTTCATCCTCTTCTAAGTGAATTCTCATCCTTCTCTGAAGAAGAAAGATCGTATGAAACGATTGTACGGGGTTTATACTAAGAACTTTCCGAGTAAGCTCGTGAACTTAAACACATAAGCAGCTCTTTGTACTTTCAAGGCAATTAATACGATTTCTGACAATAATAAGTGTGATAATATCTGTTAGGCTTGAGTATTTTTGTGTGAAATTGAAGTCTGTCTAATATTATGACCAAAAATTTAAAGCATTATCGAATATAAATTCGTACTAAGGGTTTAATTTTACAAAGTATTTTTTCTCTTAAAAATTACTCAACACACATTAAAAGGTGCATTTTTGGTTGGTTAAATATTGACTCATTAATACCTTTTGAGCAAATATATTCTAAAAAAAGTAAGTAAAAGTAGTAATTGTGCTTTAAATTATTTCATTTTTGTGCACTTTTATTTTTTATGATGATTTTTTTTCCGTTTCCTCTTAGTTTGATCTCACGAAAAAAATTGTTGTGAGAAAAATAAAACTAAGACTATCAACAAGCAGAAAATAGACATTAACAATAATTTTTAATAAGTAATGTCATGATGCAATATTTTAAGTTACATTTTTATACATAAATTTAGTTTATTAAATCAATCATGGATATGTGGATTGCGTTTCTTAATTCTTATACATCTATTTAATGACATTTAAGGCTATTCACTTTTCCAATGTTGTTTTCTCCGTATGTGTGGGTACTTAGTTATTTCTTAGAAGTGTGTTCCTACAATTATGTAAAGATCTTTGGATCTTGCGGTATTTTTGCTACGTGACTGGTTCGTAGTTTCCAATAACCTTTATAGTGATTCTTATTCTCTTCAAAGATTCCTATTCTTTTCACACATTGCAAAACTGACCATGAGTGAAACCACATTATTTCTTAGATTTTTAAAAGCTATAACCGAGGAATTGTGTATAAAAAATACATATAAAGCTTATATTAAATATATTCTGCTCTTATACAGATGAAAATCTACTTAAAACGTAATAATCAATTTTCTAAAATTGTACAATGTAGAAATTATCAGAAGAATATAAATTTTATAATGAAAAAAAAAAAAAACTATACTGGAAGTCTGACAAAATATTTTGTACATTTATAGAATAAGATAAATGGGACTTTAAGATAAGATATTGTTTTCTTTCCTTTTTATTATGAACAAATTCAAATAAATCAAATTAGAGAGGTACAATTTTGATCATTATTATTGGTAAATTTAATTAGAATTACTTTGAAGAATGATCTAATGTATTAAAATGCAGTCAAACTTCTTTTTTTTCTCAAATTTAAATCATAAAATTACTTACTGAATTTTTTTTTGATAGTGTAAAAAGATGAAAATAATAGATATTTTTCTTGGAAAAAATAATTACAATACCATTTATAAGCAACCATCGGGTTAGGATTTATAGTAAGTTAATTAAAACGTCACTAATCCTTCAAAAATTAAGCTTAAGAATTGGACAAACGTGTATTGAACTCAAGGGTAATTTATACACATTTTATATAATCGTTTTTTTTTTCATAAATCAATGTAAAATCTCCAGAAACAATAAATACCGATTTCAGTGGGTAATTTATTTTTATTGATAGTTAAAAGAATTGTAAAAATATACTTAAGACCTTTAAAACCTGTGGTAGTCTTCCTATCTGAACTTGCGTGGACAATTATGTGACGTATTGTTGAATTATGTAAGATATTGCTTCTCAAACTTTCATTATTTGTGACCCAATATTCAATCATAATTTTCATCTCACCCCCTTCATACAATAACAATGCAAGGAATTCAATAGTAATAAACATTGATACTAAAGCTACGATACGACTTTGCCCCGGCCTTTATAAGCGTCTGGCTCAGTAAGTGCGTTAATTGTCCCGGACGTATATATACGTCTTTCCGAAGTACGATTTTTTTCTGTGAACAGTTATCAATAAAATTATTCCGAAGATTTTAGAATGCAATTAAAGGACCTTGAAAGTGTTTGCGAAGGATTTACTTATTTCAGAGGATTTCTTCCCCCCCCCCTTCCCCAATACATCAGAAAGCGCTCCTACGTGGAAAACGGCGGCATTGGAAAGCGAATCGCGTAACTTTTAATCTGTAGTTAAGGGATTAATTATAACCCGTACAAAAAATTATCAAGATACATGTTAAATTTTGTATATAGTTTTATATATGACAAGCCCATGGAGTCCCTGGTGCTTATTGGTGTCATCCACGTCACTTGACAATGGTTCAAAATTACGTGGTCCGTCGCCAAAAGCCCTCGTGTAGCTGAACAGTGCGACGTTAATATTCACTCACTCACTCAATCACTCACCCTGGTGCTTATTAAACTTGTTCTTAACTTGAGATTGTTAAATTAGTTATCAAATACATTGTAAAGTACTGATACATTTATAAGTGTATTACATCAGTGTAAATGTGCATTTTATATTTTATTACGACAGAATGTACTTTGTTTATTTTCAGTAAGTTAAAAATTCTTTTAAATAATATATTGTTTTCGACTTTTCAATACTCTCGCCCCCCCCCCAAGGGAGGCGTGCCCCATAGTTTGAGAAATGCTGATATAAGAAGTACACAATTTGTGAAACATTATTATAACTTATTTTTGCAAAAGTCTTTCACCAACTATGCCATAGAAATGCAAATGAACACCCAGTTTATTCGAGTGTATTCCATTGTGTTATTAACCGCAATATATTCCACATGTATTTCACAATATTGAGCAATCATTTCTCAATAAAGAGGTTACACATCAACAGATTAGGGGCTCTGTAAGGGGAGTTTTATGAATGGAGTTAACTTTCTCAGAGATGTGCAATTTCTTTTTAACTAAATATTCAACTCGTGGCGAACTAGAATTATCTTTTGGCTTAACTTTTTGGAGGCTTCTTTTCTTACTTCTAGTTTTTGGTGAAACTTTACCAAGATTGGTTTTTAATCCCTTCTCATTCTTCTGTCACTCACATTCTATTTTTATATTTTTGATTCACAAATAAATGTTTGTCTAGTTCACTATTAATACGCTGAGAGACAAAAAAGACAAGTCTTTGATTATAGACATTTGCCTCCTTTTATACATTTTTTGTTAAATTATCTATTATATCTGTATCAAATATAAGCTATTTAGTCGCTGAATAATATTTAAATGCTAGGTGGATTTTTTTTTTTAATTTTAAGGACAATTATAGATATATTGTACATAATCATCAAAAAATTAATGAGTTTCTTGATTCCACAAATTGTTAATTTAATATTTTTTAAAGGGACACAATACGATTCAATTGACAAAAATAGGTAAAAAATTCAAATAATTTTTTTTTAGCTTAAACTACTTTTTATATAATTTTCCATGATATCACAATTTAAAAGCATTAAGTTAAAAATAATTCAGAATTATGATAACTTTTATGTTCATTTTTATACATTCACATCCCAAAGGCAAATAAAAACTTCAAAATGATTTATCTCAGAAAGTAAAATTAACTAATTTATCTTCATTTAAAATGCTAACGCTTTTTTTTCTACTATGCCTGATGCTTCGATTTTTTTTCAATTGCTAATAGTTCATGTAACAAAAGCTGGTATGCATTTTTGAATCAAAGCAACACTTATTTTTTTAAAAAACAGTTGAGTTTAGAGTTCACACATTTTTCAAGAAATTTTCGATAAGCATAAAAAAAGTATTTTGCATATATAAATTATGCTAGCAGTAAACCCAAACTGCAGTAAAACATAGGATGGCGTATTTGTAAATCAAATTTCATGTTTGTATGTAAGTTATTGAAGGAAGAGTAACATATTAAAATCCATAAATTTTAATACCTTCTCACAAAATTAAATGGTTAGTAGTTTGTAGTATTTTAAAAACTCTAAATCTGTTTTACGCAATACATATACATTGGTTACAAGAAAAAAATTATAAAACCCATTAAATCAATGATTTCTTTATAAATCGTACCATATCCCCTTACAAAATCGAACGATAGTTGTAAAATCCCCTACTGGTTATGAGTCTTATTTGGGATTACTTCATTAGTACACAAATGTATAGAATGATTTTATGATGCTTTTTGAATGAATGTACGTATTATAAATATATTCAATCATATTTTTAAGAGTAAAATAAGCAAAATTAAGAGAAAAGCCTTTTAAGAAATCACACAAAAATACAATTTATATATTCCTACTCATTTGAACATCATTATCTTGTAGTTGAATAGGATATAAAAATTAATAACACAACTTATTTTGGATGTACTTGATATCTAAAATTATTAATATTATTATCAGACATTGTGAGAAATGAAGCTCAATGATGCTAAAAAAATGTTCTTATCATATTACAATACGAAAAGCAAAGTTTTCTCAATTATTTGTAGAATACCTGTCAGTATTTTTTTTTCTTACTTGCACCATCTAAATTCAGTAGTATTTACTTTCGAAATTACTACAGATCATAGAGGATTTATGAGGCCTAAATCAACAATATGAACATTGTTTTAATCACAGTTATTTACCCCTTAATGTGATTTACACTACATTGATTATAATGCCCAACAGGGTGCTCTTCAATTTTTAAAACGTGGCCGTAGTAGCCAAGTGGTCATAGTGAGGAATTCTGGGCCGGTAATTCAAAACCTAATGCCAATGAAGACACGCCATGTAGAGGAGCTGATGTACGTTATATATGTTGAGGTTTGAAATCTTCCCGTTGATGTGGCGAGGAAGTTCGGAGAGAGGATGCTAGGTCAAGTGTCGCTCAAGTCACATGACCATGGTTCAAAATTACTGGGTCCGTTTCCAATAGCCCTCATGTTGTCCCACAATAAGACGTAAATTAAATCAAATCAAAATGAATTTTTACACTATTTATCACAACCATGAAATAAATTCCCTCTAAAAACTGATATTTAAAGTATTTAAAAATATTATATTTAGAGTCTTCATTAAAAAAAATCGAATACTTTTCTTAATAGATCCTCTTATGCTTTTCATTTTCAAAATACTATTGATTTAAAGGTATTGTTGTATATTATACAAAATTCCTAGAGAAATAAATGTTTTACGTGGAAGTTAATGTAACTTGGTTACAAATACTGTTGTGGGAAGTAAATGATGTCGATTCCATCTTTTTTGTGTGTGTGAGAGAGAAAGACGGCGATAGTGAATATTGCACAGGGACTCACCCTAAGCAAATAGCCTTCTCTTCGGACAACAAGAGACAAAAGAAATTGTGGACAGTTAGGTAATACATTGTTCTCCCCTAATGGTCTTGGATCTTATGATCCTGACTTTCATAGACACGGGAGCTGCTGTAGATAAATTAACTACAGTTTTATGGATGATACTGCCCTCTTTCAGATAGAAAATAGTTCTTATCACACAACCCCCTCAACTTCTTTAACCCCTGCTAAAATACATTAATAGTATTTTAGATGATTTTTTACACTAAAAATCCACAGTAAAATATTTTTTGAAAAATTAATTTAGTATTAAGACGTATTAAAAATTAAAATAATCTTAAAAATGTAAAAAATATATAATCAAATAAATGAAGAATTTAAAAAAAAATAAATAATGGCATTATATGAATTAAAAATTATGAAAAATTGACTTTTTCATTCATAAAAATATTAGCCATTTCTCACCCCGTGGTATTTCCAGATACTTCATCCTTTCAATGGGTTGATAAATGAGTTGCCATGTTTGCTTCGGAACAAAACACTGAGGGTTTCGTGTCAGACTGACTACCTAACCGGAACATCTACAGTATCCAAGGTCATGAAAACTTAGATGAGCACAGTAGGCTTTGGCTCTCATGGGCTATTGAGCCACTAAGTTTAGTTTTTTGTTTGACTATATATTGTCTTTCTGTTATTAAGTCCTCGAGTTAAGTATTAGCTTTTATGGAAAAAAATTCATAAAGCATTCGCCTCTTGATTTAAAAAGGACAAGACTTTAATTTCTAAAACTCTAAACACTATTGTATCTTCACCCCTTGGAATCGATTTTCGCAAAAGCTGTATTAAGTGGATCTCTACTCAACAAAAGAAACATGATTGCCAAATTTTTATTCTTTAGCTCTAGTAGTTCAAAGACGGACATTTTTCTTTATCTATAACGCTCCTTTAACCCACACAAACACTCAAACGATTTGATTTCTGCAAATTCAATTCCTTACAGATCTCTTCATAATAAAAGAAACATGATTGTCAAATTTCAGATCTGAAAGTCTAATAGTTTAAAAACGGGAATTTTCTGAAATCAATAGAGTCCTCTTAGCTCCACTCCAAAGTTGGGTTTTGTTAAACCTTAGAGGTTCTCTACTGAACAAAAGGATTATGCCTGCCAAATTTCAAATCTGTAAGTTTATTAATTTCGAAGATCTCGTGGTGAGTGAGTCGCTTTTCTCCTATATATATATATATATATATATTTCGATTTGTGTACAAAACATCTTAAATATAATGAGAAAAAATGTATTATCGGAAAAAAACCTTACTTTTTTCACAAAAAAAATTTACTCTCACTTTCATAGAAGGGAAACCTTATGGTTATATCGAATTCTAAAATGTTGCAGTATTTAATATTAAGTGTATTAAAAAATTCAAGTATTAAATATTTAATAGAATTTTATGAGGAAATTATTTCCATTCATAGCTTTTTTATCATGTTTTCTGAAATAAATAGTGGGTATAATGCCTATGGTATTTGTGTGTGTGTGATTAAATCATAATTCTAAAACATTTTTTTTTAATTATTAGAGTTCTTTAAAAGCTAAATTAGGATGTTTAACAAAATAACCATAATTTGAATAAAATATTAAAAATATTTAGTAACATCTTACAACAAATAAAGCTTTTAGTGGAAATTACTGATTATTTTATGCACTAAAATGTAGTTTTATAACAAGTTAGACATTAAAACATAAAATGAAAATGGAAAAAAGTCAGTTTTATTGTTTACAAGCAAAGCAATTGGTATAATTTATTTTTTCTGGTCTTCATTTTTATATTTTGAAATTCATTTCAGTATTTCGATTAATTTTTCAATACGAATAAGTTGCTGGAAAAGAAATGAACTCAATTTTTAATTTTTATTATTTTGAAAAAAAATTATTAAGCAAAAATTAAATTTCTTAGCACACAGAATTTTGTAACGAACCTAAAAATAATTTATCTTAATTTTATACAGGTTTTTTTTTAAAACTGGCGTTGTTGCAGAAATAAAATTAAAATGATTCTATTTTTATGTATTTCGTTTTGACCGTTTCATAATTTTGCGCCAATATGC
This sequence comes from Trichonephila inaurata madagascariensis, assembly GCA_019973955.1. NCBI lineage: Eukaryota > Metazoa > Arthropoda > Arachnida > Araneae > Nephilidae > Trichonephila > Trichonephila inaurata. Next base: position 51,920 of record BMAV01003379.1, read on the forward strand.
CAAATTTAAGAATTCACTGTGCTGAATATCGTCATTTTTGCAGGCGGAACGAATAATGTCAAAATGTCGAAATAACTCATAAAAGTCCGCAGTTCTCTCTCTTTGGGTGAAGTGGAACTAAAAATCTGGTTTTTATTAAGAATTCTTTCAACTGAATGCAGTTTCCTTTTGCACATAAAAGGGGCATTGCATTCACGGCTGTATTTTATTTCTTAAAGAATGCAGAAATATTTTCAAGCAAAGATTCCCGTTATTATGAGACTTACTCAAAAATAAAATTTGGTAGAGTTAATGATTTGTGTAATGCTGAGGGAAGAACTATTAAACATTAAAATAAATTTATTTAAATACACAACGTGGGACAATATGTCTAGCTTAAAACTCTTCTAAAAATGTCTAGTAGGATCAAATTGATTATTTTTACTGTTTAAAGTTTTAAATACTATTAATTAAACATTTTGAAAAATTAAAAGCAATAAACACAATGCGACGGGATGAAAATATTCAATTGCTATTAAGTTGTATAAATTATACGATTGTTTCAAAGAGTATTGAGATTTCATTTTTTCTTAAAAACTTTTTAGAACATTCTACCATTTTCATTTCAAATCT
>BMAV01003379.1:55149-68526 GCA_019973955.1 Trichonephila inaurata madagascariensis
CGAAACACATTATATAACGGAAAAAATACATCAACTCAGATAGAAATGAGTAGTAAGATAAAATAAGTGATTTTCTACTACAGGATAGCAAATCCAGAACATAATAATGTTGAAGTTCTCTTAGATTTGAAAAAAAAAATATTACAAATTTATATTTTTTAACATTAAGTGAAGTCAGCCTTAATATTCGTATTTGATTTATTGTGTTTATTCCATTCGAAAGTCGTAGACACCGTACGGTGAGTTTTTAATTATCATTAATTTTTTCAACGGATTCAAAATGAATGTTTGGTTACAAAGAAATAAAAATAATAGTAAAGGGGAGGAATATTTTGGGAAAACTTGTTGATCAATCGATGCATCACGTTCTCAAAATTCTTCAAATATCTTCAAACGTGATCTGGCAACTAGAAGGCTCGTTTTCGACTTTTTTCCCCGATATATAAGTGTCACTCGAAATTCGAATTCATATCGAGTGAGATCAACTCTTCCTAGAAACGGTTGCAATAAATTTATAGATGCTTGCTGGACACGACTGAACGTTCGAAATAAATCGAAGACCAATAAAAATTTCTCGAGACTGAATTCTTCATACGGCTTACTAGATAAATTCCATGACAGTTAAAGATAATAAGTAAACGTAAAGTACTTCTTATCGTCTGCCCGATGGAAAGGTTATTATAAATGATGTCAAAAGTTGAAAATGCAAATGTTACCAAAAAATATTTTTAAGAAATAATAACGTAGAAAAGAATATAAAGTTTGTGTATGAGTGTATATTTTGTACTTAAAGAAACGGAGAACAAATATAAAAGAAAACATATTCTTGAGGAGTATGCAGTACTATGAGTTCAAATTTTAGTGTAATTAGTTCTGTTATTAAAAGAAGACATGTCTGAAATTTACATAGGGTTGAATGATTTAAGATACCGTATATTCCAGCGTATAACGCGCACTTTTAATACACATACAAAATAAGATCGATATTTACAGGTGCTCTTTATACACCAGATATAAAAATGATAGCTTTAAAAAAAAGCAGATGAGCATTATAAAACTAGATTTCTGCATGTAAATAAACACTTTTATTGAAGGGAAATGACGTACCGTATGAATTTTCATTATTGGTTAATACAGCGTTTCTCAAACTGTGGGGCGCGTCCCCCTGAGGGGGCATGATAACTCTACGAGGGGGCGCGAGCATATTAAAAACTTGAAAACAAAAAAATTATTTTTAAAAATATATTAATTTACTAAAAGTAAACAAACAAAATGCATTCTGACATAATAAAAAATATAATACACATTTACACTAATACAATACACTTATAAATGTATCAGTACTGCACAATGTATTTGATAATTAATTTGTTGTTGTTGCTCATCTCTATGTCTAACCAAGCTAGACCAAGTCCATGATCTAATTCACTCTCAAAAAATCCAATACCATTTGAAGGTCTTCATAAAGATCTTGTTTTGAAAGCCCTAGGCAGTCAAGAATATGTGCTGGAGATGCCTGGTAGGCAGAACACCTAACACAAGTCGGAAAAACTTTGTTTCCAGGAATCTCATTGCGCGCGATGTTAATGGGCGAAGGAACCCATTGTAGATGGATCTCTCGAGAAGATGAAATACGTTTTAGTTTATCCAAAATAACAACTCCTGTGTTATCAACCACCTTATGCCAGTTAGAAAGATGTTGGATGGCACTACGACTGGCAGATAATATCCTGATGCTGTTCGAACCAGGTATTGAGAGTGCCTCTTAAAGGCCCGTATCAATAGCAATGAGCTCACTGCGAAAGACAGAGCAACCATCAGAGTTTCTCTGTTTAGTGTGGCTAGAACAGTTTTGGGACTTAATGTAAATACCACTGCCAGAACGAGAGTGTTCATTCCTGCTGCCATAAGTACATATAAGAAAAGCATCATCAGGAATGTTGCTAATAACTTCGAGAGCAAGTTGCCTAAGAAATTCAGGAGGATCTGAAGTCTTGTTGACATGGACTGAGAGGCTCGGGGGTGGAAATACACCTGTCAATATACCACCCCCCCCCCCCCCCCCCCCCCCCCCCCCCCCCCCCCTCATATTGTCACTAATCACCTGAATATAGGGGCTATTTCTCTTCAGTCTTTGATTGCTACTCCAATTCTTTAGAAATTTTGATGTTCGATTACGAGGATTATAACTAAGGAGTTTGTTATAATATTTTACAAGTATTGGATTTCTTCGAACTCTGAGCGGCTGTAAATCAGCCTCAAAAAGGACAATGTCACTAGGACAACTGTTACGTAGGCCTGTTAAAATACGTGCAGTGCTTAGCTGAACTCTCTCGAGTTTCGATAGTTAATTTAAATATGGTAAGTTAAGAACAAGCTTAATAATTACCAATAACTCCATGGGCTTGTCGTATATAAAATTCTACACAAAAATCAATACTCATCTTGATAATTTGTACGCTTTATAGTTAATCACTTAACTCCCGATTAAAAGTTACCCAATTCGCTCCCTATGCCATCGTTTTCCACGTAAGCGCATGTATGTGATGTATGGGGAGGGAGAAAAGAAATAAATAGGCAAATCTTCTGAAGTAAATCCTTCGCAAACACTATCCATGTCCTTTTAATGCATTCCAAAGCTTTAGGAATAATTTTATGGATGGCAGTGCACAGCAAAGATCGTACTTCGGAAAGACGTATATATACTTCCGAGGTAATAAAGGCTTTGGCTGAGCGTACGAATATACGCCGGTGGTACTTCAGAGGTTAAAGTAGTATTGCAGCTTTAGCGTCAAAGTATAGTATTATTGAATTCAATGCATTGTTATTGTATGGAGGGGGGTGCGAGGAAAATTATGAATGAATATTGGGTCGCAAGTATTGGAAGTTAGAGAAACACTGGGTTAATATGAAAAGTGAATCCTATTTGTTTTCCTTTACATTTTCAGGCACATCATCATATTCTGTTTCATGTTACCAAAACTGTTACTCTTATCTATAAAAAGTTAATCATCTTCCGTTCCAGCTAGATTGTTGGGTATGCTACAATTTTTAAAAGACATTTGAATTTCGTCTCATTTAATTTCTCATTTCTTGCTTTTATTATCCACTCACGTGTTATTTCTATATTGACACAACATTTTTGGCCCTCCATTTTCACGTTTGTTTTTTTTACCTTCTAGCCTCCACATACCCTCTAAAACCTCTTTTCTTGAGCTTTAGGGGCTTAGCTCTAGAAGTATACCGTTGTTCAAAAGCCTAATATAATACTTCGAATAAATAACTTAAAAAAATAATAGAATTGCATATGCACATTTCAGATTTCATCGTAAAAAAAGATGAACGTTATACAGTGAATGTACCAAAAATTTAAAAAAAATACTGTTTTAAAGCATAAGTACACGTCTAAAGCCGGGATATGTGGTATATCTTTGGTTTAAAACTATTTTCCCAATAAAACCTCGTATATTATTAAACCATAATTACATAAAAAACTCTTAGTTTTCTTTTTAATTTTTTCAAAAATGTAGAACGTATGCTTATTGTGTGAGTTTCTTATGAGGTAGAATGCGATATTTTTACTTAACGTCTCAGACATTTTCTGAAAAAACTGAAACATTTTCAAATAAACTGTGATGACAAATACATGTAATTTCTGTTCTTAAAAATACATTTGACACTTTTTCCAATTGTTGTTAGTTGAAAAAAATAAAAATATTCTTCTGAAAATAACCAGATTTTCAAAATAAAATGTGATTTAATGTTTTATTTATATTTATCATGAAATTTAAACATTGTTTAAATTTTGAGATACTATGATTTCTTTCAATAATTTTATAGTAGTTAATGTAAGAGGCAAGAGAGAGCACAATGAGAAATTTTTCATAAGGACAAAAGGTTCTTCCACTTCAACACATATCTCAAAATTAGTTTCTTATTCTATTGCTCTTTTTCTAGATATAAAGAAGGTTTCTTCTGAAGTATGAGATTTCAAACACGTTTTCAATCAATTTGATAGACACATTTCTAGAATAAATTCTAGAAAGATCGAATAAAAAAATTCACTTTAAAATTTGATTTAAATGTAGTATTAACTTTTAGGAATGATACTACAACCAGTTCATGCCCGTGGAATTAATATAAACTCATACTAAAATATTTATTACATTAATTTTCAGTGGAATATTTTGCTTATATTAAGGTCTTTCTTAAGGTTTTGCTTCCTTTCGAACCATGATTTAAAAAAAAATCATACTGAGAAATATATTTTTTATTTTTAGCGTCAATTGAATTAGAATATTCATATAAAATTGTTAGAATATTATTACAAGAAAAAAAAAATTTTTAATGTACTGTTTTGGCAAAAAAATGAAGCGATAACTGAAAAAAGAATTAATGACATTTTTAAAAACATTTTCCTTTTATGAAGAATTATTCTATATTCATAAAAAATTTGGCTATATATATATATCTTGAATTTCTACACACATCATAAATAAGGATTTTTGAAAAATTCCTATTATTTTCACAAAGTTACTATCAGCTGAAATAATAACCGTTGTATTTTGTTAAAATTTCTCTACTCTGGTATATTAAAATATGAATAAATCCACTGCTAAATTATGTATTTCAAAACCCCTAGTTTTATATATATATACATATATAGCAAAAAATATTACTATTGTAGAAACATTTTTTATAAAAGGAAAGTGTTTTGAAAACATGTAATTTTTCCATCATTTTTTGCCAAAAAGTTGCATTTAAATGATTTTTTTTGTACTAATATTCTTAAAGCAATTTTATATGTATATTACAATTCAACTGACACTAAAGATTTAAAAAATTATTCATTTATACACTTTTTGAACACCTCCATTCCGAACTTAAGCAGCCACCTTAAGAAAAAGAATATTTTATAGAAGAGCAGTTTTATGTAGTACTTTTGAAGAATATTTTAAAAACTCTGGAAAACATTAGTTTCAAATTAAAAAAAAAAAAAGGTATTACGCATGATCCTAATCTCTGTATTTCTAAGAATAAAATTCTAAACATTTAGTGAATTAGAAATGGCAACGGCTAACTAACACAGAACTTGAGAATATTATGTAAATTTTAATCATTTTATATGTGTTTTTCTACGTATGTATTAAAATTACGTAGATATTCTTCATCCTTCAGAGTCGCTTTTTTGTGTCACAATACTACATCAGACTTCCTTATTAATATTAAATTACTCCTACTAATAACTTATTAAGTCCTTATTATTCTTCGGAGTCTTTTATTTGTGTCACAAAAGCCGCATCAATCTTCCTTATTATTTACTAAATAACGAGAGTCTCCAACAGACACACTGACCCCACGAATCTGTGAACTTCGAAAGAGTTTCTTCACCTTTGGAGTAACAAGCGGCATTTTCTATGAATGAAATTTCGAAAAGGAAAACATACGTCGTGAAGATCAAGATGTAACAGAGGGGGGTCTTCTGACCCCAAAAATTCCATTCTCACTCATTCATTCTCTTGGGGATAGTTCTGGGAATCTATGCGGGAGGATTTCACCCCGAGATAAAACTTTCGGCAAGTCTTGACAGGTAAAATACAGGGTGCTATTGTCGGCAAGTCTGATCATGATGTATGACTCATTTCGAACAGTTCTGATCGGAAATGCCGAATGCTGTTCGTGGAATTGCCTTTATCGTAAAATTTTTTCGATGAAAGAGAAAAAAGGGCCCCTCCCCAGTAGTTCGGAAGTTTCTTCGGTACCTATCAGTTCCGAGACTGCTCTGTCTGTAATCCCTGCAATAAATACGGTTATTCATATCATAACTATGTTTAAGTACACACTGAGTTAACTGCGTAGCTTTCATAAACAAACAGGCAAAAACTAATATATTTTTGTGTGTTTAAATGTAATTTTTATGGTTTTAAAGTTTTTCAGTGAAATGTGTTCGTCCCATTGCCCTAATTGCGAAATTATCAACTAAATTTGTCGAAAATTACATTGTTAGTTTTTGGCAAATTGATAAAATTTATATAAGAACAGATTATTAAAAATAGAAGAATGTTAAGTAAATAAATAAACAACCACAATAAGAAACTAAGAAGAATATAATTTAAAAAACTTAACTCAAAAATTTAAGAGAAAAAAAAGTAATACTTTGAAGTAGTAATTTAATTGAAAAAACTAAATGGTTAATTTATAAAACATAGTATAATGAGAATTTGTTTTTTTTTCAGCTACAAATGAGGGGGGAAATATTCATAAAGAGAAACATTAGATGTTTTAGTGACAAATGTTGAATCTGATATATTAAACATTTATATTAACATAAATCTATTTCCTACCAAAATCATAAAATACTCGTAAAAACGCCTTGTGCTGTTACAAGATAAAAATGATTATTTTATAAAAGTCAAAATTTTTTTACTTATTAACATTTAGTTAGGTGTTATAATAAATACGAAAAAAGGAATCAGAAAAATACTTCATTTTTAAAAGATTGAAATTATCAAGAAAGGACTGAAATTTTAAACTCAGCAACTTTGGTTGCATTGAATTATCTATACGTTTTAATGAAACATGATACTTTTATCACTAGTTTACCTTGTAGATAAACTATTTTGAAAACTACACAAGATTACTAACGATATAAGAAAGGTAGTACAGAAACATCCTCAAGAAACAAATTGTCTGAAAACTTCAAATTTAATAAAGTAAATTTTGAAACTGAAATTTTTTACATCAAAATTAATTCAGAATTCTATGTCAGCTAATTTGTAGCAAATTATACAAAAAAATATTTTAAACTAGAATTAGTTTGGTGCATGCATTTAATTTAACAGTATCATATACAATCGAACCTCCAAATTACGAACCTCTATATTGCGAATTTTTCTATATAGCGAACTTTTCCCTCGAACCAAGAACATTTCATGATTTTCTTTGTAAAATAACCTCCCAATAGCGAAGCGTATTTTCTATATAACAAACTTTTTCTTTTGTGATTCAATCTTTTTCTCTCTTTATTTTTAAAGTATTTTTGGATATTTCAAGTTGTTCTATCTTTTAACACCTTTTAATAATGGTCATAAATCTTAAACTAGTTTTATTAGGTGCCAAACTCACCGAGAGCATTAGAATTCTGGGTGCTTCACCCAAGAAGTGCAACCTTTAACCCCCATTCTCCAGTTCACTGGAGACATCTTCGATACACCGTTTTACCTTCAGTGGAGTTGTCCCCGTGTCCTTGAACTAATCTCCATTCATTTGTAGTGTTGATCAGTCGTACTGGTAACTTCGTTTTTGTAGCTCGAACATGTCAAAACTTAAGTGCTTGAGAATCAAGGAAAAAAAGTTTAATTCTTCAGGAAGTGAACAAAGCGTCAAGAAAATTTCCTTTCAGTTTTTCTTTCTTTCTTTTTTTGATAGGTAAGATACATGAAATAAATATATATTTAATTGAAAAAAAAGTATGAATAATTACTTTTTTTAACATATAGTATTTATGAATTAAAATTTGTTCTATGTGGTTTATAAAGAAAATTGAAAGATGAACCTCTATATTACGAATTTTCCATATAACGAACTTTTTTCGGGATTTAGCGATTTCGTTATATAGAGATCCGAATGCAATTTTAATAATTTTGGTTTCGCACTATTACAACTTTTTCAGGAAAATAACATCAGTATATTTCTACTGTTTGATAAACCACTCTTTCCCAATATAAACTAGCTTTCAACATAATCATCAACTGTTTATACCAGTATTAATACAGAGAGAAATGAAAAACCCATATAATTCTTCAAAGCCCACATAATACATTTTTTCATGGCCGAAGAAATTAAACCTAATGTCGGAAAAGCATTTATTAGTAAAACTATCATTAAACTGTTAATGTATTGCGCATGTTCACAGTTAAATGACATATGGTATGGGAAAAAGAAAAAAAATTTCCTTTTACTCAATGATAAAAAAGTATAATATTGTTGACACGAGAAAAATATTAAAAAGAAAAGATCGTTTTCTCTCTCTCTCTCTATACCATACATTACGAACCCACTTAGTTGGGTATTTCCTGATGTTGAATGATTTTTATTGTTTTTATTGATAGATAAATCTTAGCAATAAGCTTTCGATCGTATGTGAAAACATTCTTATAACCTTTGTTCTCTTGATGTAAAAAAGACAATACTTGAATTTAAAAAACAGAAATATATTTATATTCTACGGCCCTGTAACTTCCTCTTGGGTGCCGATTTCCGTCAAAACCTATTCAACAAATGAAATATGCTTGACAAATTTTAAGTTTGCAAATCTAATAGTTCAAAAGCTTCTTTTATTTATTAAGCTCCCGCAAACCTCTCACCCACCCTTGGAGTTTATTTTCACAAGCACGTTCTTAACGGATCTCTACTGAACAAAAGAAACATGCTTGCCAAATTTCAAGTCCATATGTCTAATAGTTCCGGAGATCTCGTGATGAATGAGTCGTTTTGTTATTATATAAATAAATATATGCATATATATAACGTATATATCTATGCGGTATACGCATATACGCATGCACACATACACGCGAAAACACCCACACCGGCATAAAATCTATCTATCTCTATATATCTCAATGTATATGTATATATATATATACATATATCGAATGGGTTTATTTTTCAGATATAAAAGTGCTCCACCATTAATATTATATTCTGGCGTCACTACCTTATAGAGAGAAGGCAAAATATTTTATTATACTACCTATCTTAATCCGAGTTGATCCATTTTTTCTGGTATAAAAAGTGTGTTTCGGAATTTTTTCTCCTACATCGTAATACTAAATGAGCTATCTCTTTAGATTTTGAAAGGAAAATTTACTTATCTGTGATATATTTTAAAATTTTAAAAACTTTATATTATAAACAGATGAAATAATAAAATATGTATAAATTTTAATGGAAATTGAGACATTTTTCTGTCGGTAAATGGGCTCTGTGTTTAGTTCTTGCTCTTGTACATTTGGCGAAGACCACCTGAAGGAAATATTACACAATGTAGTTCATACATACTCATAATGAAAGCCGAATTAAAAAAAAAAAGATCTGCTCGAAATAGAATAACTGAAACTAACTAAGTCATGCGTAATGGTTAGCCTATTTGATACGAAATATGTCATTACGGTTTTTTAAATCAGCTACATGCGCTGTTATCTCCGATGTTTTACTTATCTAACTGAAAGTATGAATATTTACTAAATTCAATATTTTTGGTAGAAAATTATTAACGTTAAAGCAGGGCAATTTAAACAAAATATTAATATTCAATTTAAGAAGATCGGTGGCTTATTGACACAAGGGCAATATTTAATTAAGTTAATCAAACAGCACTTAATTTAATAGCAAGGTAATATATTGGGTAAATAATAGTGTCAAGTGAATATCTGCGATCTAGAAATGAGATTAAAGAAAAAAGAAAAAAATTAAATATTGTTTGAGAGAAAGATCTCTAGGGTATTCCTGAAGGAACGTCACCTATATTTACCACAGAGATAAATCCCATAATAGAAAAAGAGAATTACTTCGGATTTTCGGGAGTGTAAATTTCGCACTTATTTTTTAAAGGAGGTAAGCTCCCTAGAGGCTGTCAGATCGAAAATATATTTCATTCCATAATGAAGATAAAAGCATTACAGAGAAAGAATGAAATTTATATTTATTTTAAAATTACTAGGTGTGTGTGGGGGGAGGGAGAGTACCCTCTGTTAGCCTAACGGCGAACCAACTCACATTGCACGAATTATACAACTGTTCGTACTCATTGTTCAAATTGTAAAACTGTAATTTACATGTATTTTGTAGCTCTATTTTTTTAATGTATTGTAAGCAGAAAAAAAATAAATTTCAAGTTTTCATCTCCGCAATTCAATTTAGTGCCTCTTCAAAAATCTTGGTGACCATATAGATACTTCTGGAAACGACTGAAGAAATCTATAATATCACGATCTATGACGTAAATTTAGACATTTGTAAATTCAGAATTTTCGAGAAAGCACTGGAAGGCGAGGGGTGGACCCTTTGGCAAATCGTTCTGGGCTCTCCTCTTCAGTTAAATTCAACTTTTTATGACCCATTTTTTACAACTATACCTGATGTATAAATACATTTTTTCAGCACACGAAAAACTTTTTTTTTATATATAAAGAGAGAATAAATAGTTACGAAAGGAGCAACTGTTAACAATAAAAAGTTACAGATGGAGATTTTTTTTGAAGCAACTGTAAAATTCACATTCAGCGTGAAGTGCAAAGTGATATATTGCAGGGAGAGGATATATTGCCAGGAATTTGAGTAAAAAATGCACAAAAATTGGGCTATTGTAGATGACTGGTCAAAATTCGCAAACACTGATGCACCTGTGTTCAAATAAGAAAGCTTAAATTCCATAAATATTAGTGCGATAATTATAAATGAAGTCTAGTAGTGCGATTTTTTTTAAAACGATGCTGCATATCTAGAATGTTTATCATTTTGAATAATGCTCTCTTATATCTGCTAATACACTCAATAATAATGAATTATTTTACTAATTATTAAAATGTTAGCAATAATAAGGAAAACATTTTTAATCTTTTGTATTTAATCGCAAATCAGATCCTGAGTCTAAGGGGATGGTTTCAATAAACTTCAGTTCTATAGAAAAACTTTCGCAATAATTTAAAATTTAGTTCATTTTCTATTCAAATACTTCTTACACCAACTTCAAGATTTTGAATTTTTGAAATATTTTTCATTAAAATATATTTTAGTTGTATTGTGAACACTTTGGGGGACGCCCCCGGCGAGATGGGTTGCAATAGTGGGGCACATTTATTGAAAATATTAAAGTCGGAATACTGCAGTAAATGATTTATCGCAATTTGAAATATTTTCAGAATAGAATAAGTATCTTTTTAGTGTTCAATTCAAAATATTTTCTTTTTACCCAAAACAATTTTATTTTAAGAATATTTTCTTTATCGGGTGGAGGGGAGTGAATAATGCTTTAAAATTTTTTTTTGTCATGTTAATTGAATTGCTTTACTTTAATTGCATTTGCACAAATGTAAGGAGTTAATTGAAATTTGAACCACTCAATTTGATATCATGATCAAAAGGTCATATTGCCTTTAATGTTCCTAAAAAAATATGAAAATGAATTGTTTATGAAAAAGTAATTGCCATGTGTTCAACTAAAATTTTTCTTTCAAATTCTATTGTTTATATTATGATGTGTTGTAAGATTTTGAAAAATGCAAGCGACTTAAGATTTGAAATTTCACATTAGAAGAAAACAACATTTTATAACAATATATATTATAAAAGAAAGTGTACACATTGGGCGTGCCCCTAAAACTTAGAAACGAGTCCCGGTACGATCAAGAGAGCTATATGGTATGGTAGCCCTCTGCCCCCCCCATCTATGAAGAAGGTTCCCGTTCTTACCTGAATCGACCCCCAAGGGGCGTTGCGAGGGCTTAAGGGGCGTTATAGATAAATGTTCTCATTTTTGAACCACTAAGCCCACAGACTTGAAATTTTATAGATAGTTCCTTTTATGGAGTAGAGATGCGCTACAAAAGGGGATCTGCGAAAATCGACTCACAAGGGGCATTGCGAGGGCTTAAGTGGCGTTATAGAAAAATATTCCTGTTTTTCAACTATTAGGCCTATAGTCTTGAAATTGTGTAAGAACGTTTCTTTCATAGAGTAGAGATCCACTACAAAAAGAGGTTTGCAAAAATTGACCCCCATCCCCAAGGGGCGTTGTGAGAGCTTAAGGAGCGTTATAGTTAAATAATTACACTCATTCAAAAAATATTTTACATTTCTCTATACACATTATTTTGTGCCGGGATATACTCTCCTTGGAATTCAGAAATTATATCAAGAATAGTATATTTTTTCTTTTTATAAAAATTAACCCGTGAGAAGAATAGGTACTTCGGCTAGTTAATAAATACTTATTTGAATCGTGCATTATTTTTTCCCTATACTATTTTAAAAATCAACTTATAAGTAACAGGTAATCATATTTTCGAAAATAAATAATATTTAAAGCTATAATATTATTATTACATGCTAAGATCTATTAACTGTTTCCTCCGGTACATAATTTAAATTTATAAGAATTTTTTCAGAAGTATTTTAAAAATTTCATGTATAAAATAATTTTCAAAAGAAAATTTCGTAAATCCCGTTCTGAATCTCTATAGTTACTAAACTCATTGTTTTAATAATAACTTCAATTATTACGAAAAAAAAATAGTGTTTAGAAGTGTAAAAACATGACAATATTCTAATACAGTTGACCCGAAAACTCGGTCTAAAGTGAACCAAGGGTGAACTAGTTTGTGAAAATGCCGGGTTATCGAGAATAGGATTAAAAAGGAATAAGTGTTTCTTAAGAAAATATTCTACTGCATTTTCATGTATTGTTTGCTTGAGAATATAATAAAAAATAAATTGCCCAAATACCTTTAAAAAAAAAAAAGGAAAAATACGTATTTTATGAAGGCATAGAGCATTTAATGTATGTAAAGTAAAATTAATGAATACATAGTATGCGGTAATTTACCTGATCAGACATTATGGAGGTTTAGAGCTGTCTATTATGAAAATCAAGTAGCTGACTTTGCAAATAGGTCTACTTTTTTTTCTTCAAGAAATGCGTAGTGTTTAGTTGTCTTCCGTACAGCACTCTGCGTTTTGTTTGTTCATCGCGAAGATGACGAAGGAACATTAAGTCCATTACCAACGCACCTTGTTCAAAATACTGAAGAGTGGTTTCCATAGTCTTTAGTCCCTCACTATGTGATATTTTAGGAGTTTGTTTGATGTCCTCAAAGTGTGAAGTCGTACAAAGGGCTGCGGGACCTTGAAGGAATCTGTAAGAGGGGATATTTCGACCTGCAAGGGTGTGGCCGAGTTATCTGGACTGCCGGGTTATCGAGTGCCGAGTTTTAAGGACTCTGCTGTACTATTTAAATAAAAAAGAGATAACGAACAAAATTAAATGATCCCCTTTTATAACTTTATAATCTACTTAAATAAAAGTTTATAAAATAATATTGATTGATTTATTGAGGTAACATACTACATAAAAACCGTACAATGTTATTTATTCTTTGAAATTTTTTCATTAAATATTATCAGTTGTAAATATATAATTTCAAAAATGATGTGATGTATTACATCGAAGTGAATTACCCAAATTTGTACGCTGAATTATTGATTATTATAATTGATTTAAGAAAATTACTTTCATATGAAACTTAATAAACTTGGTCTGCATTATCTGCTTAATTTTATTGTTGATAAAACCAAATTTTTATCAGAACTTAATAT
>BMAV01003379.1:70670-97881 GCA_019973955.1 Trichonephila inaurata madagascariensis
CCGGTCCACAGCGATAAAAAGATTGCGGAGCACTGCTTTAGAGGATGTTTGTGGAAAAAAAAAAATTCCCCCGACTTGTTTACCAAATGCATGTGTTTGTGATGATGTATATCTGTTGTTGACATGAATAGCTTTACAAACTTAAAAATCGTACTTCAATTTTATTGTTATAATTTATTTTTTGTTATAGCATATATTTTTCAAAATAACTCTGAAAATATTTGTGAGGAATTTTTAAATGCACATTATTTTTCAAAATATTCGAATGATATATTGCTAATAATAATTTTCTGGAGTTAAGTAATTATTAAATTATCTTTATCAAAATTAAATTGAAGTAATTATTTTAAATAATTTTTTGTAGAAAAAAGAACACAAGAGAATTTACTTATTATTTACACATGGAAATGAGTATATCAATTATTTATTAACATAAATTTCATTTGAATATCAATAAGATAAATTCAATGAACTGAGCATTATATTTTAATACTATATGTGCTAAAATATGACAGTTAACTCACCGTAAAATCCAGCGTATAAAGCGCCCTTTTAACACAAAGGATAAGATTGAATTTTATGGGTGTATGTGAATGTTTAAATAATAAAAAAGATATGAGCATAAAAAAATTATAATACTTCTACAAATATCGAAATACTGTTTATTTAAAAGAAATGACATTCCTTATGAGCTTGAAGGGATGTAGTTCTAGAAGTATTCTATTTTTTCAAAAGCTTAAATACAGTACCTAAAAAAAAGGACTTCAAAACATAAGAGCACTACACAAGTATATATCAGGTTTCTTCGTAAAAAAGGGGTGCGTTATACGGTGAATGTACCTAAAAATTAAAAAATTCAGCTTGAAAGTATAGGTGTGTGTTATATGCTGGTACGCATTATACGTCAGATTTTAAGGTAATTAGAAATCATAAGATTATAATTAAACTGTTTAACAGTTTATATGACTCTAAATATAAACTTTTGTAAGCGAATTTTGACATGCACAGAATTGCGCAAAGAAATATATATCACAGTGAACAGAAATCAGATCATGGAAAACCACATACATTATTTAAAAAGTTCAATAAATATTTTTAGCAATTTCTTATTTTGTTGTTATTGAGAGCTTCATTTATTTCTAATTGAAATTTAAATATTTGAAACTGTTCATATTTTTAAAATAGACATTCATTTTATTTGAAAATTCATAAGCAATAAGCCTTGCAATAAAATTTGGCTCAATCACAATAGGATAAAATTAGAAAGCTAACAAATGATAAATTTGAAATTGCACTCTATTATTTTAAGAAGTTATACTTTGTTAATTCGCTCATAATTAAGAAATGCAAATTTTGTTTTAAATATAAAATTTTAGGAAAAAAAAAATTTTTTTATTGAAGGCATGTTAAAACAAGAACTTTTTTATAAGTAAACGATTAAGGATTCTTTTAGATAGTCGAAATATTAGTACAAATTTGAATTACTTAAATGGTATAGAATGACAAGGACATTTCGTAGAAGAACACAGATTCACTTTCGATAAATTTCATTTTAAAATTTTGATTATAAAATGAAATTTTAAGATTTCACAATGGATACATTAAAAAATTAAGGTAACAGGATTCAGAAAAATATGTCACGAAAAGAATAGGAAAGAAAGAAAAAAAAGCTTTTAATTTTTCAGCTTAATTTCAACTGAAACGTTTTTTTCTTTTGAAATATTTGTTCGAACTTCATACTAAAAGTTCATCATTCACAAATGGCGTCGTACAAAACTTTAAGATTAATTAGAGTAATCCTTTTATTTTGAAAAATTAAGGTTTTGAGTTTCGAATTAATTTAACAGACTTTTACATTTCGTACGTAAAGTTTGTGATTAATTTTAATTTCTTTCATCTGACAAATTTAAAAATTAACAATTTTGAATGTCTGACTTTTATTCCGGAGGTAGGAATTATTTCGGTATTATAACAACTTTACACATCCAAAAGGTTGAAATAATTGTTAAAAAATATCAATCAGGAAGGATTCACATGAATTTTACTTAAATAAAAATATTATTATACTTTATTAAGGTATCCGACTACTCCTTGATTTTGCAAAGGTGTACAAACGAATATTTTTTTGACATTTGGTAGCACTTAGATTAGAACACATATATAAAGGTATTTTAAGTATATTATTACAATAAACATGTAATATATAAAAAAATGCTTTTTAAAGTCAATTCCTACTTAGGTCAACAAAGAATAATTTTATTTTAGTTAATCAAATTAAGTTAATGAATTGATATTTGAAAAAACTGTATTAACATCAAGTGTCATCCACTACAAGTTTAAAAAATGTATTTGAACTTCAGTGGAGGAATAAAAAGTATTTTTACTAACGACTGAAATTTTGAAAATTTCAAAACATTCTCCTTTTATGGAAAATACCTCCTTTTATGGAAATCTCTTATTATGGAATATGGATTTATCCATATGTTAATACATCAGAGAATTCAGCAAAAAGGCACTGATAATTATTTCAAATTGTTAGTAATTCTGAAAAAAATGAGAGTTTTTTAAAAACCCTACTTCGGGCTCTGTATATATATATATATATAGCTATATATAGGCAAAAAATATTCATTAAAGAAGCATTTTTCAAAAAAGGAGAAAGTTTGAATGAATCGGTAATTCTTAGTACATTTTTTGCCAAAATATATTGCATTTAAATACTTTTTTATTGAAACAAATTCTTATAACAATTTTATAGGTGCATTCTAATCTAAGTGACACTAAATATTAAAAAAAAATATTCTTTTGTACGCTTTTGCAAAAGAAAGTTTCGAACGTTGTCGGATACCTTAATTGCTTAGAATCTTGGATCAAAACTTAAAATTTTAAAACTTTTATTTCTATTTAAAATAAGACAAGGAATATATTTAACAGATTAAATTCTTATAGTTAAGGAGAAACTCATTTGCATTTACAAAAGCATATTTTTTTTAGAAGAGAGGACGTTTGATTCTTCAACTCTTCATTAGTTTTCATTACACGATAAGCACGCGCAATAATTTCTTTCATTCCCAAATTTGTTTTACTCATACAGTAAAACTACAAAATGTACTTCAAAATAGATCTCTTTTACTATAAAATATGTTTTCATAAAAAAGAAAATAAGCAATGGTTACTTACTTATAGTTGATAAATATTTTCATAATTAGATTATGTTCTTTTCGCCATAAGTTTAACAAAGATTCATGGAAATAAAAAGTAAGTTTAAATATACGTTTAGGGTTTCATCCTTAACTTCTGAAATATAACATAAATTTAAATTTTTCTAATGTATTTCTAGGACAAATATATTTTTTTAAAAAAGAAGCAATTATTTTCAGAAATTTGAATAAACAAAAGAACATTGCGTATACTAATCTAGTCTTTTAATATATCTTTTTTGAAAGTGTAACAGCAATGAATAACGTTCATTTTGCATATGATTTCAGGGAAGAAAATATCTCTTAATGAGTTTGAATGAATGCTTTCCAAATTTATAAAGTTCTTTCATTTTTAAAATTAAACGCATTTTTTTTTTCCTTTTCTTTCCCTTCTTTCTTTCTATTGTTTTGTTTCGTTTTTGCACTTTTACCTTAATTTTTTTTCGAATAGTTTTTTTATTTTAAGATACACATTTAATGGGAAATCGGAATTATAAGGATTTATTAAATATACTACAATACAACGCATCGATTAAAAATATCACGCAATTTTTTTCTTTTTTTCCCCTCAAAAATTCATGCAATTTCAGAAAAAAAAAAAGAGTTTTTTAGAAAACTTCACCAGTGTAAAATCCAAAAACTGAAGCTTCAAAAACTATTTTTTACCAAGTTCAGGTAAATTCAAACTGCAACTTCAACCAATGAAAAACCCATGCTTTATAATTAAAGTAAATGTAATAAAAACTTATCTAAGAATCGTAAAATTCTTAGATATCCAATACCACCTTCTTTTGGCTTAAATTTAAAAATAATTAAGGAATACACTAAATCTGATAACATTTTTCACCGAATGTTTTTACCTCGTATTAAATTCAGTTTGATCTTTATAAATACTCCTTTAATCCACACTCACAAAATGTGGAATTTGTAGAAAAATTAGATTTTATCTGATGTGTCATCTTCGTCTTTTACAAAAATTGACAAGATCCCTTTCTAACAAGTCCTGCTAAGCTTTAGTTTCTGACTTCAATGCAACAAATCAGTCAGATATTAGTAGCACAAAGTCACTAATATAATTTAACCTTAAATTTGGATGAGGGATAGAACGAATATTAAATTATGACATTTTTATAATATTAGTTGTATCTCAGTAGGTTTTCTCTTGGTGTGATGTGGCACAGTCATCAGCTGACGGTTCATGACCTAAAAATAACCAAAGAAGTATGTGAGGGATTTTCCCTCCTGACTACTAGCAACTCGTAGTTTTCCATGAAGTACACCACCCCTCGGATTCTCGTAGAGTAAAACATAAGAAACTAACAAAACAAAAAAAATTCTGATGGGGGAGGGATGAGTGATGACGTTATTCAGAGAACACGCGATTCTACGTCACGAGGGGGCTCGACTCGCTCAACCAATCCCGTGCATCTAACGTTACAACGCGCGCATAGCCTGGGAGATGTTTTGTATAAAAACGCATGCTTCATCTGCCAAACCACACACCATCCCAAAGCGAGAAGGAAAATCCCTGACTTCAGCGAAACCCCCCAAGTGGTCATTTGCGGTGAGTGTAGTTTCCTAACAATTCTTGAATGAAAAAATATTTTCATTCAGTAACTTAACTCTTTACTCACGCTATCGGTCTTTCGCACTGTTAGATCTGATAGCCGCTTAGCTATGATCAATCAGATTAAAAGTAAAATAAATTGAGAAGTACTAAAATGTTTTTAACGCTGATTTTAAATTGATAATTGTTCTTTGGTTTCGTATTTGAATTAATTTCCTCTAACATTTTTAAAATGATTTAAATAGTTTTCTAAATAATTAAATGTGTAGCATAATTTAAAACTCATCAATATTTTTCTTTTATAATAATTTCTGAAATAAATTACCCAATAAATGAGTTTTGTAATTAGTTAAAATGTATTGGTCAAAAATGAATAATCTTAAATCATTGGGTAAAGTTTTTAAATTTCAGGCATAAGTTTCTATTTTGAATTTTTCTTTCATATAATCTTCTCAATTCTTATTTTTACTGAAAATTATACATTTTTTTGTATATTATAAGATATAGATCCGGGAGGAATATTCTGTATGGAACGATATAAATCCACTTATATGTATTAAAAAGAAACAAGGAAATCTTCCTATTTCTTCTTGTTCCGCCAGGATTAATTGATTTTATATTCTCTAACAGAAGCAAATAATAGAATATAAATTTATCAGCTATTAGTAAATTTTATATTTTTCAAAATAACATTTTTATGAAAGAAAAAAAAAATGAGGTTCTTCACCAATTTCCCTAAATTTATTTGAAGTGTATCCATTCATTATAAATTCATTGTTCAGTAATTTAAATAATTTCATTGTTCAGCAAATTTAAAGAATATTATTTATGTATTATGTGTGTATATGTGCTAAGTGTATGAACATATTTTTAATTACTCAAAAAAAAATTTAAATATCAAAACTAATAATTTAAATAAGCAGTGAAAGAAGTTATTAGACTTTGAATAGGTGAACATGTATATTACATATATTAATCTCTACCTAATCTAAATGGAACAGTTTCACTATAGATTCAGAAAACTTCAGAGAAAAATCGCGTTTAGAACAATATTATTTGTAATTTCAATAAATCAAATAAATTTAAATCCATCTACTTCAATTAAACAAACAACTTTAACTAGAAATAATTCAAATGTAGAATTTTGCCCCAAATTCTACAAAGACCATTTTCGAGAATTTTCTATCTGTATGAATTTCTTTCTATTTCCTAAATCTTACTGCATTTTGAATGAAACAAGATATTGGCGGGAAAAATATGTATTTCGCGGTATAGTTGTTAAATTGTTGGTAATAGTCTCTTTATTCAGATCCGTTCTTCATCATGATTAAAGAATGCGATCATAATTGATTTGCAAGTTCCTTTTTTTTTTTTTAAATAAAAAACCTTAATTCGATTAAGGTTAGTGATTTAATTATTAGATTCTTTTAGTTAGTGCCCAGATTGATTTAACATTGATATTTCGATAGTTAATCATCACAACATTTTTGTTTAATATATTCTTATTTAAGTGATAGTTCTTACAATTATTGAGTGCTAATTAAAATTTTACAGGCATACAATTCAAATTGATTCTTATTTTTAGAAGTTAATAACTTAGCGTGTGTTTTAAAAGTTACTGTTAAATATTTTAAAGACTGGCATTCAAATATAAAATTTGTTAAATACTTTTTTTAAAAAAAGTTTTTTTTCAAAAATATTTATTTTTAAAACTTAATGGTTTCATTGTTATTTATATATCAGAATTTTTCAAAAATCACATAAGACTTCGAATAGAATTATTACTTTTACAAACATCAAATTACACTGATCTTAAGAAAATATTTTAATTAGAAAATATTATTCAGGGAATTTAACTACTTCCATTAACTTTGCTACATAACAAATCTATGGCAATTTCGAATTCAAAAATAAGTTTATCTTCGTTCATTTAGTATAAATTTACTAATTAAAATGTTTAAGTATATTTGATCAAATAATTTTGTCAATCGGATTGTTTATAAATGTTACAGCTCAACCAATTGATGCTTCAATTGTAAGGCTAGAAAGTGTAAATAAAATTATTATTATTACAGAATATTCTTACTTTCAATGGTTGGAGATATGTTTAATAGTAATTCTGAATCGACAACTAAATAATTAAAAATCCTTTTTTTTATTTAAAAGATATTTTCTTTTAACCTTACATAATAAAAAAATGCTGTTAATGGGTTTTATAACAGAATATTCAAAATATTTGAATTCTGTATTAAAATTTTCCTGTTAATAATTATTTCTTAAGAATACCATTGAGAGAATAACAGAAATTCTGGACAAAATACTGTTTAAAAATATCAGGCATGCGTCAAGGAAACTTCATGTACAACCATTTACATTTTCAGATAAACTGCATTTACTTTAACCTAATGGCTTCACAGTATTTAACCCAATCAAATTCATTGGGACGAATATAGCAGATGTTCCAAGTAATAATTGAGTCAAAGGGTGCAGGTATCATTAAGATTTTAAGAGTAACATTATAAATCTGAGTATGATTAAAAAAAAAAAAAACCTTACCTGCAGAAGACACAAATAAAAATGCTATAATGTCCTTCATTCAAATAAAAAAAAAAAAAATTAAGCTAGTTTTTCTACTCTACTCTGACAAGAAAGATTTGCTTTGAAAGTAATTTTTTCCTTTCTTAGTTATAACTCTTAGTAAAAAAAGAATGAGATAATAATTAAGAACGTTCCATAAAAAAGACAAATTTTATTATTTTAGCACCAAGTATTTAATAATTCTCATTATTTGCAAATACATATAAATTAATTAAATCTCCAATTAATTTTTTGTAACTAATTTTACAAATTAGTATATTCTTTCAAGCAGTTCTTTAAAGACCGGTTAATATTAGAAACTAATCTGAGAGTAAAACCGCTATTATACCTGCAATCGTTTTAGCTAACCGGTTCAGTAAAAAAGGGGAAAACCTCTCCATTAGCGGTTACTCAAACACGGGCAAATCTTTGCGTGAACCAGAATTAACACGTCATAGACAAATTACCCAAGTGGTAACACTATGTTATTACTTTGTATTATATAATAAATAAAATATGTTCTCCTATCATTGTTTTAAAAGAATATCACATAGCCGATTTTCTGGTCATTGCAACAACTCCTTTCCTCTTTCTGTAGCATTTCGGTATAAATTTCTCACATATGTAAAGACCAATATCAATATAAAATACATGGCCTTCCAGGATTTATTGTATGGCTAATTCTGCTAGGCTAATTTAATCATAAATATTGGTTATTAGATTTTTTTTCTCCTTCCTGCGTGTAAAATTATTGTTATAAAAAACATTTTTACGTAAGAAACCATGAGAGAAAAATATTTTTTTATAAGCCATGATTTTCAGATATTTTTTGTTTTCACACCCCTTGCCTGGCAATGTCAGTCAAACATATCTTCGAGATAGGATATTTGTAAGCTATACGCATATATTTGTTCTCAAAATATTGTTGTTTATCCTTTCCTGAACTGTTTACAAATCTTTCATAAGGCCTCCGCAACTACTTCAAGGGTGCGTGAGTAACAATATAAAAAAATCAATTATTTAAGCTGTTCTTTTAAGTTCCTGATCGTATTTATCGAATAAATGAAGATTTATTTTGAGATACCACTTGATACAATTTTCTGGGAATATTTGGTTAAATATACAGATTTAGCTTCAGTCGCCTTTTTTGCCTATACCTTCTTTATATAAGGATGATATTTATTTCGCAGTAAAGTGTCCCTAGCTTTGTAGCTGGCAATGCTATAGTTATTACATTTTGGGATCGATTTCTAAGTGAGTGAATGCTTACTAACAACTTACTTTGAAGCAACACGAGGGCTACTGGTGATGGACCTCCTAATTTTGAACCACGGTCAAGTGACGAGAAAGACCTCTGAGTTGGTACCCCTATCCCCTAACTTCCTCACCATGCCAACGCGGAGACTTTGAGACACGATTTCAAACTTAAGACCTTCATTTTTTTGTCATAGAAAAAAGCTGTAAATTAAAAAGAAGCAGATTTTCAAATTCTTTGAGAAAATGGTGCCAAGAGAGAGAGAGTTATATTAATGTCGCACTATAAAGCTGCACATGGGCTATTGGCGGCTAACCTCGTAATTTTGAGCAATGTTCCAGTGACAGAGCTGGAACCTCCTCTCCTAGCTTCCACACCGGCGGGAGGACGTATGAGCCTCGACAGATTTAACTCAACAGCACTAAGCTCGAACTCATGACAGGCCAGTCTCGAATCCGTGACCTTGATCACTAGGCTATTGCGGCAACAAAATGATGCCGAAGTTAGAGATACTGAAAATAATACTAGATATTATTTTCATGATCAGATCGAAAATCAAAACTGAAAAATGCGGGACTATATCTTTCATAGTTAAGCTTCCTTTAAGTCCATTTCGTGTTCGTTTAAACATTTTACGCGTATGAGTGGAGCCTTTTCTATGCGAGTTTTTGAAATTATATTTATTCTTTGACTGTGTGATTTATTTTCACACAAATTATCACCATTGTAAGGTTATTTTATTTGGTATGATAAGACTTTTGAAAAAATGGGCATTGAGTCAATAAGCAGCTTTCTTTAACTACTTCCCGGCCGTGTACGGCAGCGATGCACGTTAAATCTGTCGAGAGCTGAAACGTCCTCCCGTTGGTGTGGTGTGGTAGTTAGGAGAGAGGGGTGCCAGCTCAGGTGTCGTCCACGTCACTTGACCATGGTTCAAAATTACGTGGTCCGTCGCCAAAAGCCTTCGTGTTGCTGAACAGTGCGACGTTAATATTCAATCAATCAATCAATCAATTAACTACTTCCCAGTTCATTTTATTTCTGGATTATAAATAAAAAAGTGTGAATTTTTTTAATACTTATTTTCTCAAATATACATATCTTTTTAAACATAATAGCATCATTCGCATACAAAATTTCCTGAAGATTAATGTAAAAAAATTTATTTAAATAAATGAGTAATTTACCTGTAAAGTTTGCTTTCTGTATGGAAGAAATCACTTAACTTTGGATTAAATTCACACTAACTATAAATATAAAGTTTAGAATACTAGCTTTTTTACCTTGAATTACGAATTCTATTTACATCTTTTGTATTTACATAAATCATTATGAAATTTTGATCATGTATGATAAATTTGAAAACACGGTACTACTCATAGCCCAAAATTGCAATCTGGACAGTAGAAAACCTTGTTTCTCTTCTTACCTTCTTCTCTTTACAGTCTCTTTTGATCAGCAAATAATGCACTGTCGTGTTTGATTAGTTTTTATCCCTGTTGGGGGAATGTAGTCAACAAAGTGTCTTTCACACAAGCATGAAGGGGGGGGGGTGCTCAATAGAAGGAGTCCTCTTTTTGCAGAAAATTCCACCGAGTAGTACTTTTCAATTATTTTAAACCATAAAAATTCCATGTGAAGTAATTCGGGGAAAACTTAATGTGCACAGTGTAAATTTTCACAGTGCCCGAGCTACACTCGGGATGAGCCACGATGGTACGTTTTTCCTACCCGAGCTTAGCTCGGGAAAAATCGAGAAAGGGTTAAGCGAACCATTTTTAATTTTATCATTCATTCTTCAAGCTTCATGCTACTGCAAATAATGAACGAGATAAATATTTGTTCGAGTAACAAGTGCTTTTGCTTATTTTTCAGCACAATGTGTATCTTGGAACTATTCGAACTTGTACAACTAAATCTCTCTTTCGCTCTGTCTTCAACTAATCCGATTCACATCCCTAGGGAGTATTTTTTAATAAACGCTTCACTTTGTGTGAATCAAAAGTTCTTTTCCCAAATAACAACTCTTGTAACGGAAATGTCAGGGAAAATAACTTCTATTTTCGTTTTGTCACATCCTGATTAGTTGTCGTAATAAAGGACAGTGGTACAGGATTTAATGTTTCTAGTTGTTATTATGTACGCAATAAATTACAGTTACCGTTTTTTTGTAGCTGAAAATATACTTTCATTTATAAATTCAGATTGTACTTTTCTTTTCGTTCAAAACATCAAGTATATATAATTTCATTGGGAGCTATTTTACGGTGCTTTAATTTAAAATAAAAGTTATTACAAATAGATTTTTTTTTAAAAAAAGCTTTCATTATTTGTTTTTTTAAATTGATATTTATTATTTTAAATTATTTAATTTTGTATTCTGTGAGATGATTGCTGTTATAGATTGTTATTTGGGAATAAAAAATACAGAGAATTTCTATGTATTTAATTTAATAACAAAATATTTCGTTTTTAATGATACAAGTGAGAGAGAAAGAGTAAGAAATGGAAGAATTTATATATTTAATCCTTCATTTCGTAGTCTGTCATTTAAATTATGAAATATTTATTCAAGTTTTAGCGGCTGCTTTACTGTACGTTCTTTTGGACACTTTCATCTATGAAATATAAATAAAACAATTAACAAAATGGTTTACATTTGTAAAAGAATAGAAGCGCGTGTGTGGTCACAATCCCGTCAAAAATTTACAAAAAAGAGATTGAAAGGGATCAATTGATTAATTTTTTAAAACTTTTTTTATATGGTACTGTAAATTTACTGCTTTTAATCTGACATTACCTTGTAAGTACCAAATGATCTCATAATGAACTTTTATGATTAGGCTTGACACGTAAGTAAAAGTTTGAAAATAAATAATCTTCGACGCGTGTTTGAAAGTTCTTGACACTTCATATTCTCAGCTTTCAATTTATATTTAAAAATGAGTAATGTATATAGTAATTTAATATTTTAGACCTGGCCCTTAAAACTAAAATACATCTGGTATTTTATATGTAGCTGCATTTTAAAGCTCATTTTGTCATATATAAGATTCTGTTATACGCAAAATACTCTTTTTAGAGTAACTATTTTAAAAATTAGAGAATTACTTATCTCAAGAAAATCTTTGACAGATGCGAAAGAATATTAATCATGAAATTGCAAAGAAATCGAATTATTTTAGATTTAAACAAGCAGTTTTCATTTTCCTTGTCTAAATTTATACACGTAGTTAGTGAAATATTATTATTCATCACAAAAGGAAGGAGATTCACACTTAGAGAAATATTTCTAAATTATATAAAATTGCTATTGTTTGTGACCAATTTAACTGCGATTAATTTATAATCTAAAAAGACATATCTATTTTGTGAGTAAAAAGCCCTGATCTTTTCTAAATAGTTTTTATTAGTGGCATATAAAAGAACTTTTAACCATCTTTAATTAGTAATGTACTGTTCAAATTCATTTCTTAATGCCAATAAAGATCTAAAAACTAATGGAAAAATCATTAGTTATAAAACTGCTTGACCATTTTGATTCTTAAACTATGAGCCTGATTCCCTTAATTTCATAGTAAGTAAAAATGGAGAACAACGCTTACATTAATTAATTTAGCACATAGGGGTTTTTAGTACTTTTTAAACATTTTTTTTTCAGTTTAATGACTTTAACATTTAAGGATCTCCCATTTAAGTTACTCATTTGACAGACATAGCAACCAATCTACATACACTCAGAATGATTAATATTTCAAGTAAGGCTAATTCTTTATGATTAATTTCATGCTGTCCGAAGTTAAGGGCATTGTTAACTGAATAGAAAACATGTATGCCCCCGATTCCTATTTTTTCTAGTAAAATGAAGAACGCAAGAGAATAAATAGAAAAGACCCCATGGACGGTCTTTCAATTAACTCAAAAAGTATTTGCTGGTTTGACTCTCAGAGTAAAGCCTGTTATTTTTTAAAAGCACATAATTATATTTCTTCTAATAAATCTCAAGGGCAGCTTTTGTAACTCATACATATTTAAAAAAGGGCCGAGCAAAATATTATATGATAAAGACGATGAAGGATTATGATAGCATTTCTCTTTTTATTCAAATATGCATATAATAGTCTTCATATATGAATATTTTTTTAAGTTTAAATGAAGGAAAAATGGAACTACTTGAAACAGTTCCAATTTTAATCCAAGCAAACGGTTTAAAAAGATGGTTATTTCTAATGTCGTACTTAATGAAGTACTTGGTTTTTTAATTAATGAAATAAATGTTCACAATTTATCATGTACAATTATTACAGTGGTTAAAAGATGTTTTTTTTTTTTTTTTTTTTTAAGTTTTAAAATTTAAACTTGAAAACAGATTTTTCTTTAATTGAAAGCAAAATCAGAAATCATCCCTTCACCTAATTATAGGCTGTAAAGTAGTTAAACTTATTCATTAAACGTCTGATGTAAGAATGCACACACAAAATTAAATTCTGTTATAGTTGTTTAAAATAAATAACTTAAAGATCGATTCTTTTCTTTACAAAATAACCATAGTTCTACCTTATTCACATCGAATTCAAGACAAACGTTTCAAAGTTTATAATCGCTCTAAACTTTTTAGAATTAAATCCATTCTTTTTACAGTAATAATTATTCGCTATATATAATGTTGCGCAATTTTTCTTCTTGTAGATGGCATTATTTCGAGTTCTCGTCTGTCTGCTGGTCATTGCCGTTTCGGTCAATGAAGCCGCTCACTCTCTTCAAAAAAGAAGCTTCGTACAACTTGGTTGCATGGGTCTCTTCGATCGTTCCAAATTCACCCGATTGGCAACGATATGCGAAGACTGCTTCGAACTGTACAGAGAACCAGACATCCACACTCACTGCATGTAAGATACTTTTTGCAATTTTAGGCTGCATTTGCTTGTAAATTATTTTGAGAAAAAAAAAAAAAAAAACCGAGGCATACATAGAAATGATTAGTTTTAGATGATATTTCCAAAAACGCAACTTGAGAATTTTTTTAAGATTTAATTTATACTATCATTTCTATTCTATCACGAGGTGTGACATTTGGTATCATAACTATTCATTGTTTAATTGAAAACCATAAAACAATGATTAGCTTCTTTTAGTGTTTTATCAAAGTAAAATGAGATTAATTAATTAATTTAATAAAGCTAAATTGATCATGTTTATTTTGTTTTCTAATATTATTGCAAGGATGATTCTATTGATAAGAAATTATTATGAATGCACGAATGTATTACATACTTATAGCAAATAATATTAACTGGTATACAGTTTTTTTTACACTTCTTCGTTTAATGAATTAAATACTAATAAATCCTTTTTAACTTTTTAAATCGGAAACATGTATAAAAGTTTAGGTTCTTTGAATTTCGATGCATAAGGATTTTTTTCTATGAATGATATTATTACTTAATATTTTCAAATAGAAATTTTAAGGTGTTTGTGACTTTCTGCTTGCACGGTGTTAAAAAAAAATTCCTTAAACTGTTTTTTTTAATGAGATATATAAATTTCTTGGATGTTTCGTCCTAGGTATTGCCTCGAATGTAAGAAATTACGTTAAAAATTGTTTCATCAAAATAATTGCATAAGATGTACTTATGGATGATTTCATTTAAGCGAATACGTGAATGAGTATTTATTAATGTCACCCTACAAAGCGACGCGAGAGCTACTGGTGGCGGATTTCGTAATTTTGAATTATGGTCAACTGACGAGGAAGGTACCTGAGCTAGTTAATAAAATTCATGAAAAAATTCGGCAATTGCAAATGAAATTGGTTTTAATAGCTTTTTAAGAGTTTCTGACAAACTAAAATTTGATATCAACTTTATAGATCATTATAAGTTTTGGCTATCATATTATAGCAGAAAAAAATTAATTACACTTAGGTATTAAAAAACCTATTAACTTCGTTTCTTTGACTCAATTAATTATAAATAATTTTTGTTGATATTTTTATATCCTAGTTCAAATACTGAAGCCCAGTGACTGAGTGGTAACGTTTAGTGCTTCAACACCACAGGTCCGGGGTTCAACTTCCGTACTGGGCACCCTTTCATCCTTTCAGTGGGTCGATAAATGAGTACTAGGCTTGTTTGGGAACTAAACAGTGGGCATTTCGCATCTGACTTACCATCTTGCTGAGATGGGCACATTAGGAATTGGCCCTCATGAGCTGATGCGCCACTAAGTTTAGTTTTAGTTAAAATATTGGAATTGATGAAAAGGAGAACTTTTTTATTATTCCACACTTTTCGGTTTCATTCTATATATTTCAGTCATATAAGCATTAAGAAATATTAGTTTAAATTATTTTAAAATTCAAAAATTCTTCTTTCGTCTTATTTATATTATTATTTTTTAGGTCTAACTGCTTCAAGAACAACTACTTCTCAAAATGCGTTGACGCTCTCCTTCTTACCAATGAGCAAGAAGAGTTGGATAATTCTGTCAGGCAATTGTACGGCAGAAGGAAGTGAACAGTTCAACATGGAATACCTCAAAACAGTGACGTGTACAGTGCGGAGAGCTTAAACTCACATTAAATTATTATATTTTATATTTGTTTCGAATCTGTTTTGTTGACAATAATTTATTTCGAATGACTTGTAGTTTGACCCGCATGGACACTCTGACGACATGTAAAATAAGATGTGGAATAAATAAATGACGTCATCGTAGCCCGTGGGAGTTGCGAGATTTTTTTTTTTATCTGTGTTATGTTTATTGAATCTCATTGTTTATATTGACTACCATCATTATTTGATTGTACAATTTTTTGAATATATTTTCTTTACTCTCTATTTATGTGATTTTTTATTGTGAGAAAATAAATTTATTGTGGCAAAACAGCTGAATATCATCTTTCTTTGTAGTTTTCTATTTTTACAGTTGAAATTCTCATGAAATATTTTACTTTTTCTAATATATTTAATTACAATAATTTAATTTAAATTCAAATTCATTTGAGAGAGAGAGTTTTGGTCAAATATTGATGAAATGGTTTGCAGGTTTCAAAATTTGAGTAGTTTAAAATTTCAAGTCTAAGAAAATTTATTTTTGTCTGAATACTAGACATAATTAACGATTCAAAATATGTTTTAAGGAATTTATTTTTTAAACGCAGCTTATCGAAAAAAAAGTTTTAAAAAGTTAGTTCAAAGTGTCATTTTTATTTTAATTTTCAAACAGAGCTTACCTACGGAGAATCATACCTAAAAATAGAATTTTAAATGAAATTATAGAAAAACCAAAAGAAACAGTAATTAAAAGGATAATGAGTAAAATTGGATGTACAAGGCACATAAATTTAAACACTAAACGCTTCTAAAAAAAGAAAATTCATATTTTAAGTTTGATAAAGCATTTAATATTTTGTGATTTTAATATTTTCAATATGTTGAGAGAATTGCTATTAATTTTTTTTCTCCTCCTGCTTATTTTCTATTCAATTTTTTTCAGAAATTTTGACATTAAAGGTAATTTAAATAAAAATTAAGATAAAAAGTAGTTACCAAACTTTTAAGAAAAGAATATTTCATCATTCGAAAAATAGAATAAGTAGTTTCATAAAAAATTTTCCAGTCTTAAACAATTATTTTTTTGTTATTTCTATAAATAAATTATTCTTCGTTTTAATTACCGTAAAATCTGGTGTTTAATGCTCACCTATATTTTCAAGCTGCAATTTTTAATATTCAGGTATATTTACCGCATAACGCGCACTCCTTTTTTACGAAAGAACCTGAAATTTACATGCGCAATGCTGTGTACAGCCTGCGTAAGTGTGGTATATTTAAAGAGTTTATTACCGCGTAGGATTTACATCTATTTTAATTGCTTCATTTAATGCTAATTCCTTTCTTTACATCTCTTATACTTCTTACAGCGTGACCGCCTTTATCTCTCTATGTTGTAGTTCAAATACGTTCAATATAGAAGTGAGCTGCATCTTCTAGTTTTGTGTGTCTCGGCTTCTTTAGATAGAATCGAGATGACAGCTTTCTACAATAAATAAGAGAAATTTCCTGTTGTAAAATGCACTTATCCAATATATTTAAAATATTATCGACTGCCATTGTAACTTACATATGTAGATTTTACTTGAAACATATCGAATTTATATTTGGAATAATTTCGAATTTCACGAATATATGGCTCTCCAAAATACACATTTTCTCTTCCCCTCCCTCGTAAACTGATCCGAGGTAGCTTAGTGGTCAATGTCACGAATTTGTGGCTGGCATGTCATGAGTTCGAGTCCTAGTGCCAATGAAGATCAGGGCCGATAATAGCAGGTGTGCAGCTCGTGAACGGCACACGGGCGGCCAAAGCAAGGGTCGGCCGCAGGCTGCATACGGTTCCATAAATCAAGCCAAAGTTGTTAAGAGTTTCTCAAAATAAAACTTATAATAAGTCGAATAAATATGACGAATTTTTAACAGTCCTCGAAAAATTAAAATAGGGCTCGATTTTCGGATAGCATAGCATATTTTAAGAAAAATAGATTGTAAATGCACGGTCCACTGTCCATTTAATGTCTACCCTTTAAACATTTCCTTCATTTGGTAGTAAAATTCGTGATCAGTGGCGCACACAAGGGGGGGGGGCCTGACCCCCCAAAGCAGTAGATTTTTTTGATTGATTATAATTCTAAGTATATAATACATAAAATTTAATTCAATATTTGTTATTAATGATTAATTTTATTAATTAATGCTAATTATTTATTCAATAATTAGTTTTTTACTGTGTTGTGTTCCCGAAAATCGATAAAATCAAAAGGAGCAAAATACAAGGATAGTGAACTTTCGATCCCGGATCCCCCCCTCCCTCGAAAAATATGTGTGTGCGCTACTGTTCGTGATACAGCCAGCAATATCGTACTAGAAAAGGTTTTCTTGCTTATCAGCGGCACTGTGGATCAATGCTTAACAAAGGCATCTCAAAAAGGATTTTTGTGGAAGTTACTTTACGAAAATATCTAATATGGCTAATATTACCAAAGATATAGGAGTGTCTAAATTCAATAAGCATTGGGTGAAATTTATAAAGTTTTCAATTTAATAATAGCCTCACAATTAAGAAAAACAAAATAGAGGAAAGAAATGATTTATCTATTTACATTTTTATTAATGTTTTACTTTTTACTCTTATACCGGTAGATGAGTTTATAACGTCAACGTTAAATATTAGTCAAAATATGAAAAATTCTCTAGAAGGGCAACACATTAGGTCCTTGTACGCTGGCGGTCGACACCTTAAGATCGGTCCTGCTTTTATTCTAGAATTATCACTTCCGTGCTGATGCATGTTACATATGTCGAGGCTGAAAGTTCGTGATGTGGTAGTTGGGAGAAGAAAGGCGGGTGCCAGAGCTCAGATGTCGTCTCCGTCACTTATCCGAGGTTCAAAATTAAGAGGTCCTTTGCCAATAGCCCTCATGTTGTTTTATAGTGCTACGCTAATAAACACTCCCTCCCTCACTTACCCTCGGTAACTGAGAACTTGCCATTATAATTTTAGTTAAACGAAAATATCTTTTAGTTTTTTTTTTAAATCCATCTTGAGTGTATGTTTGGATCATTGCGATCCCCAAAACTATTTAGGTAAGGTTCAGTAGCGCACACAGAAGTTTTCCAAGGGAAGGGGGCAGGGTCGAAAGTCCACCATTCTTGTATCATGCTGCTTTTGATTTTGTCAATTTTTAGGAACCAAAAACAGTAAAAAACTAATTATTGAATAAATAATTAGTATTAACTAATAAAATTAATCAATAAAAACAAATATTTAATTAAATTTTACGTATTATATACTTAAAATTATAATCAATCGAGAAAAAATCAAGGGTTTTGGGAGGGGTCCGGACCCCTAGGACACCCCCCTTGAGTCCGCCACTGGTAAGGTTATATCTAAGCCAATTTGCGAATGATTGATAAAGTATGACCCAGCGATAAAAGAATAAGCATTATTCAATTCGAAGTTGAAATTACCCATTTAAGCCTATTAAAGCTCTGAGTTTAATAATCTATACATTGAAGTTATAGAATGCAGGTCTTTTCCACGAGTGAGTTGTTATTTTATAGCATTCACATACTGTATCAAATCGTTATATGTTTTAAAATTATTCATTCTATGAAATAAATGCATGAAATGTTGATTTAGTTTGAATGCATATAATGGTGATTCATTAAAAGTCTTATTTGATGTATAATACCGATTTAGGTTTCCTTCTTTTGAGAGTGTAGCATCAAATATTAAAAACAAATACAACAAATTTATAAATATTAAGAATTTAGCTTTAGGAAGGAAATAACGTTCTTAAAAGTATTCAAAAACCAATAGAACTTTAAAATGGAATTATCTCTTGGCATAAAAATAATTTTTTTTTATCTGAATGGAAAGCTTTTTTAATTTTGCTTTACATTCATTAATACAGCTTATTGTTGGTTTAGCAAGTTTGTTTTCTTTATATTACACAAACATTTATTTTTTTATTTAAAAGGAAATATATTCCCTGAAGGGATTTTATTATTGGCATTCCATTCTTTATTTTCTTTTCCTGATATTATTTAGAACTGATTAAGAATTTTGAATAGGAATTACACGAAAAAAGAATGAAAGCAATGGACAATAAACGAAACGCACTAAGTGTGATAAACTCGTTAATAATAGATTAACCTTTCTGTACTTTTTACTAACTGCAGGTTCAGAAGATAACAATAATTTCGTAACTTGATTTCACCCAAATCTCTCAGATGAAATTGATAAAGTAAGTTATATCTAATTGAAGTTTTAAATACTCACGTGGTGAGGTAGAGAAGTTTAAAGAATGAATTATCAGCTGTAAAATCATTTGATCGATATGTACTTCATGGAAGTTAGCCATAAAAAGTCTGTTGAATACTTAAAATGTCAGCTACAATCAAAATAAAGTTCAATTTAATACTAAATACGAGTTGTGAAGATATTTCAGTATATCCAAATTGATCGATAAATTTTCTATTTAATGTCTTTAAAATATTGCATGAATATACCGTCAACCAAAAAAACTTGAAGTTAAGGTATCCGACTACGTTCGGAACCGTGATTTTAAAAAAGCGCATATATGGATAATTTTCATGTTATTTAGTGTCACTTAGATTAGAATACATGTATAAAATTGCTTTAAGAACATTTTAACAAAAAAAATTATTTAAATACAATATTTCGGCAAAAAATTAACTTAGAATAACCTTTTTTTCAAAAGGTTCTTTTGTGAACAATGCTTATATTATAATAATATTTTGCCTGTATATAGCTCAGACCTTTGTACAGAGGCTCAACTATGATTTTTGAAAAATTCACATTATTTTCGGAGTTACAACCCATTGAAATAATTATCAGCGTTTTTTTTCTTAAAATTTCTCCCCTCTGTTGTCGTAAAACATGGATAAACCCACTTCTAAGATATATATTTCAAAAATTCTAGTTGAGCCTCTGTACAGAGGTCTGAGCTATATACAGGCAAAATATTATTATAATAGAAGAATTATTATAATAGAAATGGGTCATTCTATGTTCATTTTTTGTCAAAATATTGTACTTAAATAATTTTTTATTGTAATACAATAAAAACAATTTTATATACATTTTCTAATCTAAGTGACCCTAAATATCATAAATACTATCCATTTATACGCTTTTACAAAATCACGGCTGCGAACGTAGTCGGATACCTTAAAGCTTTTTACGATTTGAATAATACATATTTAACAGTTACGTGCTATTATAGAAGTTGAAAGATTTTCTACAACATGTACATTTATAACATATTGTTATCATATACTGTTAATGTTTTTAAATTTTTAAGTAATTTATTAATAAAAAATGTTTAGAGACAGTTTTCCTCATGTTTCAAAAACCTTTCAACCATATAATTACTGTTAAATTTGTATCTTATTAACAGAAATATATTGAGTAAAGGAATTTTGATAAACATCGAATACAGAGTTGAATAAAATTATAAATTTTTAAATAGATTACGTCTGTGTTCTACTTCATCTTTGAGTTTTCCATTGTATTTTCCATGTTCTTTACTTTGATACCAATTTAAAATCAATGACTGAAAAACAAAATTTTTGAACACCCACGATCCAATCTTAAATCCTACTTTTGGTTTTCATTCTCAAAGTGCAATAAATCAAAAACAGCTTTTAAAAAGCAGTTGGAGACCACGGTCATATATCGATCATTCAGAAAACGCGTAAAAAGGAGTAAAACGTCCAGTAAAAGAACGATTCTTAATCTAATGTGAGAATTCTTTTTAGAATAATATTTTGAAATTATCAAAATTTCTACACAATTAAAATTTTAGTTTACCTAGTTAAGTAATTTCTTTTTAGAAAATATTATTGTTTAAAAATAAAATGATTATAATGGACATTATAATCGTACAAATTTTATTTTATTTTAAGACAATTCTTTAAGAAAATATTCCTTGAGAACGTTTCTAAGTAATGATATATTAAAATTTTTTTAAATAGTTAATGTCAATAAAAGATAAATAACACAATTATCTGTATGAATTATTTTAATTAATAATTTAAGTATTTATATTAACTTAAATGTTCAGAGCAGAAAGAAAATAAAAATTTTATTTTGATTAAGGAAAATTCGATCCTAAAACTATGCCAAATTTTCGAATGATTTCGTAATTATTAAATAGGAAAAGCATGCACTGAAAGTCTAAAGAACAAAATAAACTTTAAATGTTGAATTTGAATAATATTAAAACTAATTTTTAAAATGATTATAAAATTTAATTATCAAAAGTAACTAAGCTTTTGTAAATACTGTTAAACTCCTTTCCATTTTTGAATTTTCTCTTCAACAGCTTCATCATAAAATTAAATTCTAATGCTTAGAATAACGAAACAGTATTAGTTTTTAAAATTCTTTTCAGATGACTGATCTTCAATATATTTGGCATAAGCTATTGTTTGTAAGGAAAATAATATTTTCCTCGGTTTCTGAGAAATAATAGATCTTTGGAATGCATTCAGTACAATTATGTTTAGTATATTCTCTGAAGCCTAAAATAAAACAACAAATAATTAATACGTATAATTAATGTAATAATAATAACAACGTATAATTAATGTAATAAACTTTCTGCTATTTGCTTAGCAGAAATAGAATTAAGAAAAGTGTTCCACTTACTGAAAATTTCCTGAAGAAATAAACATTCAATATTTTTTCTTTTATTTGCTGAGATAAATTAAAACATTTCTACATAAAGGAATTCCATATTGTGAATAAGTGGAATTTTTTTTTTCATACGTAGCAAGAGTTGAAAATCATAAATAAATTAGAACTTTTTTGAATAAGTTCCCAATTTTGGACAGATTAGTGATTTTTTGGTTCCCTTAACAGAATGCGAATTTGTATCAGTTGTAGCTTTAAAAACACCTTCTTTATGATCATTATGATCTTTTCTTTAGAAAATAAAGATTATGCAATTTATATATTTTCATTAAGAAATTTATCATTGAAGTCATTTTAATTTTTGAAGAATCAATTTTAACTAAGATAACATTCCTTTTTCTCCTACTTAAAATTCATAACATCTTCTTTCTTCTGACACTTCTTTTGTTTATTCTTCCTACCTTATTTCTTCTTTCTTATTATCCGGAAGTGTGACAACTCTCTTGAAGGGGATGTCTTAAGAATATACAACGCGTTTACTCTTTCTCCTTGTCAAAGTTCTGGATGAGTAAAAAAGAATTTGAATGAAGTTATTAAAGTGTTAGCAAGTTCTGATTGGCAACTCACATGAAAAGTCTTGACATTCTTAAAATGGTAGTTTTTCGTTTCTTTTCTAATATTTCCGGTTGATAGAATTAATTGTTTCGAATAATTACATTCTTTTTAAACGTATATAATGATTTTGAGATATTGTTCTATTGTATTTAAAATCAACTGGCCAAAACACCTTGTTATAATTTAATATTATATGCATTATGTGTGGATCTTGATATATATTTGCATGTGTATGTATATACATACATGGATGTGTTATTATAATCTATAATTATTTTTTATCGTGAATGCTGAATTAAAAATGAGTGTTCCATTTGTTCTGTTATTTGTACTCTACGGGACAATGAAAATATAACACCAAGAGGAAGGGGCCAGAAGGGGGAAAGGAACTCGTAAATATACATTAACAAACACTAAATGATATTTATTTTCGAATGATACTTGCTACACAGAACGAAAAGTACGTCTGTTCAGTAGGTTGGAGGACCATCGAGAATGGCGATACACGAAATGTTACACCTAGGTGCTTTTTTCCTGGTTTTGTGTTTTGAATGTTATGTAGTGTATTTTAGACTGAAAATCAGTAGTACATTTTTTCATGTTATTTTCAATGTTATTATTATTATTTTTTGCTTACTTGAGCAGTTTTTTCATTATATATGAATGAAGTGAATATCTACGACGCCGACGTGAAAACCCAAAACTTATTCAGGAGTTAGTGACTTAGAGTATTCTATTACTCTTTTCACAGTTGTAAATTTTTATACATATAGTTAACTTAATTTATAGTTTGGTATTTAGTTTACATCTATTTATGTATGTATACTATATGATCAAAAATAATTGGAAACCTTTTCGAAGTAGTGGGCTATTCCAATAAGATCGAATTTCAAGTTCTCAAATAAGTATAAAAGAATAAGTATAAAAAATATTGGTACTCTTATATGGTACCGCACTAAAAAGGGATACCAGCTCCTGGGGAATGAACTAGGTCTGCAATGGTAAAAATATCAATCTGCAGCCCCATTGGGGAAAAAAAGTATAAAAGAAATCAACCAGTTCGCCATCCTAATTTTCCTCTTGTATCCACTTATTTATGGGTATTTTCTAATCGGCTTCAGTCGTTTCCATTCTAATATTCTAAGAAAGAGCTCAGGACAACGATCACACAAATAACCATCCATCAAAGTCCCTATTCAAAAACCAACCAACCAACCAAATTCCACTTCCTCCTTAAAATGGAACAATGCATTTCTGAAGTCAAACCCATAGACTCAAGGAAATTGAATTCATTTGACAAAAATTTTCAATTATTTGAAATTCCCATCTTTCGTATCTGAGTCTACTCATTTAAGGCATAAACATAAACAGAATTTCTATCTCTCATGAAAGCAGAGTCGAAAAATTCGATAACTTTCAGATTCCTTCTGAAATATCAAAAGTTAACTTATGGTCGATTTCTAACGACCAATAAGAAAGCTGTCTCACAGCTTGCAACAAAACAAAAGTCTCTTTTACACAACGAAAAAGCCAAAATTCTACCAAAGAAAGGTGCTACTTCCAGATTTATCAAGAGTCCGTGATTCTTCCAGAAAATTTTAATTTGTATCAATTCAGCTCAGTTTTAAATATTAGCTTTGTCAAACATAGTGAATTTTAAATTTCTTCCTAATTTTTTCATGATTCTTAATGTATCCTTCTAAATTTTCAAGTTAACAATTTAATTTTTTAATTACTATTTAGCATTAATTTATTCCTTTTAGTTCGATTCTGGGTAAAAGTAAGATGTATTCCATACTTTCTTCTTTTTTTCATATATTTCATAATTTTTACCTAATAGGAGTTGAGAACCCGTGAGGGGCTTAAGCATTCTACAATATATTTCTACATATGACTGCAACTTTCTAAACATAAGCGTAAGAATTGCTTACGCTCACCATTGATCTTATTTTCGTTCTCAATCACTTCTTCAAAGTTAAAGAAGTACAACTTGAAGAAAATGAGCCCTAAGTTAGTTCGAATGGGGTGAAGGGATTGGTTGTTCACTGTGGTAAGTTTGTTCATGAAATTTCTGTAATGTTAGGAATTCCCCGTTATGATGTATATGGCGTTAAAGTGAAGTGAAAAGGTGCAATAATTATATCGAGGCAATTATAATCTGGTAGACCTAACCATAGACAAAGACCACTGAGCATTGAAGAGAGTTGTGAAATCTATCCCATGTGTGAAAATTGGATTTTCTTAGTTTTATTCTCCGAATTTCGGGGTTTTTTTCAGGATGTCTTATAAAATACTCTTAAATTTCCTGACCTTGTTTATTTTCTATTCAAAATTAACCTTCAATAGGCAACGTTCTGGAACGCCTACTTTCATAATTTTCTGACATTTCTAGATCCTTTAATTACATTTTAAAAATTAGAAATGAAGAGAAATGAATTATTTACTGACCTTCAATTAAAATTAATTTAGTTAGGGTCAACATTCAGAGCTGTCCCATTCACCTGTTTGATAAAGTCCGGGGATGGAAGATGAAAATAGAATAAAGAAAGCCCCTCCCTTTCCTTTAAGGGGAGCACTGGAGCAGAAAACAGAACTCTGATTACCTCCCGGGAGGAGAACATTTTTATGAATATGTAAATCGAGTTGAGTGATATGAGTTCTATCCAGCATGGCAAAGGGTGAACAAAATGATTTTCCGAACGCGTAGCACCGCAAATAAAATAGAATCTTCCGCATACTAACTTCTAAACCGGGGAACTTTTTTTAATGTTAACTCACTCCTCCTTTCAAAGAGCTATAAATGCATAAATTCATAATGGGAGGAATTTCGATAAGAATCAACGAAGTACATTTATCATAACTGTGGTAAAATAAAAATGAATTTTTTAAAGCCTTTAAAAATGCGCTAAATGTAAATAAAGGACGAAATGAATAATGTTTAGAATATTTTTAAAACAAGATAAAACACGCATTTCTCTGTATTATTTTACTATGCAAAAGACAAACATATGGGGAAAATACTCATTGAGAGATGTTATGGAATGCATAACCCTGTGATATGGTCGTTCTTTGGTGACCATATCTTTGATTGTCAGCGTGAATTAGAGGTGTGGGATTGTCAAATTGAGTAGACATTTTAAAATTCTTAATATGACTTTATTAAGAATATAACTTAAATCTCTAATAATTTAGATAAATTCTAGTAAGTGAGAATCTAATAAACCAAACACACAGCAGTAGTTAAACCTGATCACGTAACTTAGACCACTTATCTAAATAATTATATTATCCGCCTACTTTCAATTCTGATAATAGTACAAGTCCTAATATCAAATAATCAGACCTACCTTAATTCAAGCTAAGGGCGCGCGTGCAATGGTATGCACCTTGTATCAATGGCTGATTATCTCGGTAACTTTATGAAGGCTGTCAATTCACACTCGTATCTCTTCCTAACATAACTTCCCCTAAATTGCCATTCTGCTTACTGAAACTTCTGTTCTTTTAAAAGCTATCTTATTTGCATTTCATAATCGTATTTCACTTCTTGGATTTGGGTTGGAAAAGATTTGCCATTAATCTTGGCCGTCAAAGAACCCAGAGGTTATGTTACAGAAAAGACGCGTGAGCCCGTCACAACCCTATCGGTCTCTGATCTCCGGTATTGAAATTTGAAATGACAGAAATTTGCTTAGTAGTTAAAAATTACTTCAAAATAAAAAATATAGTGACTGAAGCTAAAAAAATCCAAGGAGATTAAATTTTTAATTAATTTAATCTAATCTTAAAAATGTGAGAAAAAGTTATGGAAAGTATACTTTTTTCAACTACAGGGAACCGACCTTCCTAACAAGAGCTTAGAGCTACAGAGCCTCCTAGAAAAATCACCACTACTGTAATTGAGAAAGTATTCCAAGTGCCCAAGTTGTGCAGCATTTATTTTAATTTCAAAAATATTTTACAAATAAATCCCTCATCGACAGGAGAATTTTGCAGATCATTTGTATAAATGGATTTATCAACAAATTTTGAATAACATGCAGTTGCTGGTATTTGATAAGATATCTCAGTTTTAAATAAACAAATAACAAAAAAAATTTATTTAACGTCGATTCCTACTTCGTTAGAAAAACGTACTGGCGCCATCGGTTGCAGCTAGTTGTAACTACGACAGAAATAGCACAGAATAAATTTAAAATTAAAAAATAATATTTAATTAATGAATTAATGTTTTAAAAAAAACTGTATTAACATCAAGTGTCATCCCCTACAAGTTTTAAAAAAATTATTTGGACTTAAATGGATGAATTAAAAAAGTATTGTAGTAACGATTGAAAATTTGAAACAATGAAGTTTTTATTTAGGCATATTATTGTTTCCATTTGTTGTCACTATAGAAAACAACAGCTTAAAATTACTAAATAATCATATGGTAACATGTAATATAAGTAATCTATAGCTAATCGACCAAGATAACTAATTAGTTAAAACATTTTACTTAATTTTTAGAATTCAAATTATTTACTTATATAATCATAGATTTTGTTTTCTCCTCAAGATAAGAACGACCGAACTTATGATCTCAATAAATGAAGTAAATGTATGAATGCCAAGTTTTGCAAATAATAATTTTAGGCACCAAAGGGATATATATATATATATACAGTTGAACCTATTTTTGTGCGGTAGATAGGGTCCGCATAAAAAAAATCGCACAAAAAATATTCAAAAATTTTATAAATTCTTACATATAACAAACTAATTCGTAGAAATACT
>BMAV01003379.1:119026-142835 GCA_019973955.1 Trichonephila inaurata madagascariensis
CTTTATATATAAAAAACGCATTAATCTTAAATATTTAACGGTAAGTTACATCAGAAATTAACTTTTTCAATTGTATTTTTATCAATGAAAATTTGATAGCACATTTATTGAAAGATTCTTAATGAATTTGACGTTTATCAAGCATATTTTTTTAGTTTATATTTTTACTTATACCCTATTTAAAAAATATTTATTAATATATTTTTTAAAAAAAAAATTGGGGAAGGAGAGTGAAAGGTAATATTTAATAATCTATTATCAAATTATTTACACAGTTTTTTTACTTTCAAATTTACATAAAAATTACCATTCTAGCTGTGTTTTGAAATCTTTTCTTTATCAAAGTAATTTTAAAATAAAAATTTACACAAAGGGGTTTAATATACGACATAAATTTATAACTGGATATACACACACATATAATATGACCTGTTAATTTTAAAAACAGAAAGAAGTATCTATATTTTTCATTATTAAAAAATTCTTATAAAAATCCTAAAATAAAAAGAAGCTATTAATTAAGATATTTATATATATATATATATTTATCGATAATTAATAAAATACGATGTAGGGTTTTGGAAAAATTAAAAATAAAATGGTAGGAAGCATCAAATCAGAATATCGTGATAAGTTTTACGAAAATTGCTGACAGTTAACGTCAAAGTGCGAAAATAGTGTCTAAATTTGTAGACGAGACCTTCAACATAAATTTCGTTTTTTCGTTGAAATATGCTTGTTATTTCTCTGAGGAAAATATATTCTTAAAAG
This sequence comes from Trichonephila inaurata madagascariensis, assembly GCA_019973955.1. Classification (NCBI taxonomy): domain Eukaryota; kingdom Metazoa; phylum Arthropoda; class Arachnida; order Araneae; family Nephilidae; genus Trichonephila; species Trichonephila inaurata. Next base: position 119,798 of record BMAV01003379.1, read on the forward strand.
ATTTAGATAGCTACTATCTTATACGTTTCTGTTTTTAACCCATTAAAATACTCTTAGTCTTTTGTTTTTAGTGTTTCTTCACGGTAAATTTTATATAAGATATTTTAAAAATTAATGTACATTATAAAGATTATAAAGTGTGAAAATTGTATCGACAGAATAGTTCCGTATTCACATTTTTATTAAAATATTCGTCTAAGCGTAGTGTTTTTCCGACTGAGGTAATAGGATAATAATAGATTCTTTTTTTCTTAGATTCTTGTAATAATCAATAAATATGCTTTATATGCTCTCTTTTAAAACATTTATAGGGTTGTATTTTTTCCAGTTCACTTTATCAGTGGCATGTACAAACCTTTCTAATGAGGGAATTACAGTCTAAAACACATGTAGATCATAGAGCCATGGTTATTCTCTATTTAAAAAGTTAATTTTTTTTGTCTATAGTATGGAGGTGTTGTACTTTTAACCCCCTTCTTCTTGTGTACACCACTGTTGATTGTTGAGGTTTTTTTGCACTTACATTAATTATTTTAGTTTTAATTTTATGTTGTACTTATACAATTATTTAATTATTTCTATAAACGTTTTATGCGTTTTCACAGAAATAACGGAAAATTTTGTAGCTTCTGCTCTTTGTATCTTAATTGTTGTTTTGTAATACACAATATTGATATCTAAATTAAAATGAAATATTTTTCTTTTGCTAACTAAGCCTACTTGTGGACAGTTTTATTACCGAATGTTTTAATTCACTTAAAATCAATGGGAATTTGTATAAAAATTAAACATTACATTTTGATTAAATCAGGGAATTTTAATAAATGTTGTATCTTATACTTCCCCATGAAATAAACATTGTCAAAATGTAATTTTTAAATAAATATTTATTTAGAAGCAAAAATTGTCGTTGAATATATTTTTTTAAATATTAAGCTGGAAAAATAGTTTATAAACTACAAGGCTGCATTTTATCTTATTTTCATTTGAATAAATCTTCTTACTTGTAAAAAATTTAACATCTAAACCTGATATTTAAGGCATATTTTTCTCATCATTCAATTAAAAATATTATCCAGTTTTACCAGAGAAAAGGTGTTCATTGATTTTATCTTTCTATGTAGCTCCATGCAATAAAAGATCTCTCAAGGGAACATTACAGCGTCCTATGTTAAGACAAAATACATTACTTTTTGTAGAGCATCTCCAAATGTAGGTTTCGCATCTCATGAAAAATAAACATCTCCATAAATAACTCTAGATGCTGAAATCTTTAAAACTAATGGCCAATTTTGGCTACAGAGATAGCAGTACGTCTCTATTTTCTTGGGGGTACGAGACACTTTATAGTCGTTAATATGAGCTTCAGATTTAGATGGGTGTGAATATGAACCTTCTTAAGGAAAATATACTCTCCATGTCAAGTCTTTTACCCATGTTCTTCTCTCTAACTCTTACGGTATTGATTTCTTAAGCGCTTGAGAACATTTTGATTTAAGTATAATAAATTGAAACCTGCCCACTCTTTTACCAGCTAATTAAGTAACAAAACACAAGAATAGAAAATAAAATCTCTTACGTGTTTTGTTAATGTTTAAGGTATCCGACTACTTGCAACAACTCCCCCCCCCCAAAAAAAAATGAAGATATGGGAACTTTTTTTGTAGTTTTAGTTTTATTTAGTACATTTTAAGAAACAAATGCTAAAATTTAGAAGAGAAAAAGAAATTATTATTACTAAAATGGGAAAAAAATTGACAAAAAATTATGTGAACGGGGCCCATTCTGTACCAAAAGTTTAAGAACAAATTTCTAATTTTTCTATTTTGATGTGTTGCTATGTTATTCATTTTTGAAATGACCTTCAGGATAAGAGATATATTAATTTTTACAAAAACTAGAACACTCTATCTTAGTTATTATATAAAATTGCTTTAAAAAATTGTGATTATATTCACATAAGGGACTGTAACTTTTGTAATAAAACAATGATTAATAAATTTGAAGGTTAAAACATTTCTACTATTATACAAACATATACAAATAATTTAAGTTTATTAGTTGCAAAACTTTTTGAGCATTCGCTGTCTCCGTTTCAACATTTTCTAAGGAAGAACATTTCGAGTAAAACTCATTTTAAAGTTTGACTTACATCTTGTTTAAAGTTGCGGCAACTGCTTTTACTAAAACGTAGTTTTTTTTTTAATTTAACTTTATGGCACGGTAGAGAAAAATTTTCGTTACGCGTTACCAGTTACGGTTACGCGATGAACGTAAGGTAGAAATGTATGAAGTTCCGAATTTCCCCACGTTTTTTTTTGAAAAGTGCAAAATACTTCAAGTTTCAAAATTTTTCTTTGAATGCAGCTGCATTAAGCCTAATTGCAGGTGTCATACGTTAAGCCTAACAGATTCTTCGGACAATTTTCGCCAAGAATACCAAATACACAATCTCGCCAAAATTAACTCATCATCAGTATCAGGTATTAAAAAATATTATTATAGTCTTCCGTGTGGTGGCCGGAGTAGAATAGTCCCAACGTAAGCTCATGCGTGTCGTAAAGGCGACTAAAATAAGCTGAAGTCCAACCTCTCAGGGCTCTGGCAACCCTCAATTATGATAAGTGCACCTCTGCACTTTGTCATACAAGATAACAACAACAATACAAAAAGCCAAAGAAGTTAACTTCTACCGCGTGTTTACACTGATACACACACATATTTTTTTCTAGTGAATGGAAAATAAAAAAAACGGTATTTTTAAAATCTTGGTATCTTTGGTAATGCCAAAAAAATGGCATATAAAATAAAATCATAAAAAAAATTGTCAATTTATGACAAAATTCACGATCTTAGGGCAGTCGATTAATTAAAAATGATTTGAAGAATTTTTTCAAGGAGGGAAATATTACAGGTTTTTTCGTGTAATATTTTTATACTTTCATTGTTCTTCGTAAAACTTCAAATGTTTTAAAGTTAAAAAAAAAAACAATTTTAAGTTAAAATGCATGTCTATTTTTTGCTATTCAAAGAAATTTTGGTTATCAATGTATCAAATATTTTTTTCTCTCTTATTTATCTCTTAAGAATATATTATTTTTCAAATTTTTTCCTTAAAAGACTTCATTGATCAAGATTTAAATCTAATACACTCTTTCATTGCAACATTAAGTAATAATATATTGCTCAGTTTCGAAGATAGAGATTTAATTTCCTTGTTTTTAAATCTCAGTTTCTAAAAGGAGATGATCAGGAAATTGTATTGCCACCAGGCAAACACTGAAAACACTTTTTGGTAACTACTCATAAAAATTCAAGTAAAACTGAATTTTTCAAGAAAACGTGACGTGATTGTTTTTGAAATTAGCTCCAAAAATTTTATAAAGTGGAGCTATTATTTACTTCCCTTCTATTTTTTCCCATCGCAGACTTGTGCTGTTAGAGTTTCATACACGTTGCTGGCCTTATTTCTGAGGTCAAAAATTTCGAATTAGACAAAATTATTATTTAGAGGTGAGCATGGCCATGAGCTCTACTACAGGATGTTCCAAAAATAACGATCGATTTCTATAAAAACAGTAATATATAGATTTCTTTCGCAGATGTTTGAAGAAATGCTCTCCTTGAAAGAAAGAATAGCCATTGTTACCTGTAAAATGGGTGGTAAAACAAACGGGAAGAGGTGTGTTAGCTGTACCAGAGGAAATTCGGGAAACAGCCATCATCAAGGGCCATTATCGTGCTACTTGTGAACAAATTCAGATGAACCTGTAGCGTGGTGAATGAAAACCGTCCTGGACGACCTGACGATACCAGAGTTTGTTCACAAGTAGCCTGATATTGGCCCTTATTGATGGCTGTCTTCCGACTGACAGCTGAAGCACCTTTTCATATGTTTCACCACCCAGTTTGCAAGAAACGATGGCTATTCTTTCTTCTAAAGAGAGCATTTCTTCAAAAACCTGTGAAAGAATCAATACATTAGCGTTTTCATAGAAAGGGATTGTTATTTTTGGAACACCCTGTATATTACTGGGAGATTCTAAAAAATGAAATTCCAAAACTATTCTTTTCTGTGAGGTTTTCTAAATTTTTCAAAGAAAATTATTTTCTTTGCCAGCATATGAACAAGGTTCAACAATAATTTAAAAAAGGAAATTAATTTGTTTAATTTAGAGTTGAAATAGTTATTGTTAAATGAATATTATTTATAAAAATAACAAATCTCAAAATGTCACATTTCGTTTTAAAAACTTTTACCAGTACAATGCACCTGACGTTTTTCCTTTAGGGAAAATTTAATCTTCGAAATGACAAATGATACCGAAAATTTTTCAAAATAGTAAAACGCTTACTGATCCAACATATCGTCTAACGTCTTCGTCAGCATTTGTTAAGGATAATGTTTGTCTTAGTAAATGCTGCCAGGTGACATTCAGCTTACTGTTTCTATAACAATTTATAATCTTGCTTATGGAATTAAACAATAAACAGCCAAAAGATAATTTTATAATATAATGCGGTAAAAAAAAATGTTGTAGAACTATTTTTGCTATTTTCTATCAAGGGCTACAGGAGTATATATATATATAATATATATATATATGTATATATGAATTGATGCCATATATTCGCTTCCCAAATTAAGACTTAAAAGCCTTAATTACTATAAGATAAAATTTCAAAATGCAATGCCACATTTATGTTGGATACCCAGAAGAGAAAACTTAAGAGATGTTTTTGATAAATGAATCACACACACACACTGTGTTTTAAATTTAAAAACTGTAATCTATTCAACCATGTAGAATACATAATAATTTTTTTTTAAATTTTCAGTAATATTTCTAGGTATTTTCGAGCACCTTACAACTGTTAAATAAGAACCTAAAGGATGTTTTATTGATTAGATCCCTAATTTTAATATTTTTAAAGTTGAAAGAATAAACAGAACGTGCATTCTTATTTCTGTACGAAGGAATTATGAATGAAACTTTCTCGCAATAGATTTGATGAAAGAAATTCCTCCTAAATCACGCGATGAAATGTCAACGAGGCATTTCATTTTAAACCATGGTCAGAAGATAATATTTTAGCTCGCTTCTTATTTTTAAATGTTTCCCAATATGCAACTGGTGAGATTGATTTAAAAAAAATCACGAAATAAATAAATAAATCTATTATTCCACTTATGATGGTGATAGGAATAACTAGACCCTCTCGGGTGGGCAAATTTTCACATAAAATATTTTTAGTATAGTCATTGCTAATCCCTAAACAGAAAAAAATAAGTGAGTGAGCATTTGATGAAAATTATTTTGTTGTTGTTATTTCACATCCCAGATGGTGTAGCTCTTAGCTACACATCTCCATAAAACCGAAATTCACACACACACACACACACAAAAAAAGATTTTCTAAAACCCAGTCAATGGTAAAACTCTAAAATAATTCGAAAATTGTTTTTGTTATGGTATATTAAGAATACAACAGTAACTTACTACTCGTATATAAGTTGAAAAAAGGAAATAAGTTGGGGCTATGTTATCTAATATACAGATGTTTTTAATTAGAAATCAAAAGGAATTTGAATCAAATTAATCTTGAAAAAATTTTAAAGCATTTTTTTTTAACTGTTAGATTGAAAAAAAGAGACTGACAGTTAATCCGTACTTACCTACTGTTTAAAATTTTCTGATATGATTTATTTACCAGTGAGTGAATGAGTGAGAATTGGTAACATTAGCAACGCACTGTAAAGCAACACGAGGGCTATTGGTGACGAAACTCATAATTTGACGTCAAGTGATGAGGACGACACCTGGGCTGGCATCCTTCTCTCCAATCTATCACACCATGCCACATGACGACTTTGAGTTTGACAAATTTGCATCAGCCCTCCTCTACACAATGGATCTTCAATGGCACCATGACTCAAGCCCGCGACACACAGGCCTCAAGTTCAGGACCATAACCACTATGCTACTGCGGTCACAATCAATTTACCAGAGTATCCAATTTTGTCTAATTTTGAGATTATACGATTCGGTCGCACTAAATGATATGTAGATTTAGTATCAAGAGCCACACCAAAAAAAGAAAAAAAAAATGTATTTCCTTAGTTTTTTAGCTATTATAATATTCTGATACATCTGAAATAGGAATCCTGCTTCTAATGAGAGGGGAAAATTCATAATGAGTTACGTCAGTGCTTCTCAAACTTTCAGTATTTGTGACCCAATTTTCGTTCATAACTTTCATCGCGCCCCCTCATAATTGTATTGAATTTATTGTATTGAATGCAATAATAATATATTTCGATGCGAAAGCTACAATCGACTTCAGTTACAAAACGTACAAATTATCAAGATAAGTATTATATTTTGTACGCATTTTTGTACATATGACAAGCTCTTGGAAGTCCCTAGTAATTCCTAAGCCTTTGTTTTTAATTTAGTATTGATAAATCAATTATCAAATACGTTTTGCCACACTGATATATTTATAAATATATTGTATCAGTATCAGTAGCGCACACAGGAATTTTTCAAGGAGGAAGGGTCCGGGGTTGAAAGTTCACCATTCTTGTATCATGCTTCTTTTGATTTTGTTGATTTTCAGGAACAAAACACAGTAAAAAACTAATTATTGAATAAATTATTAGAATTAATTAATAAAATTAATCATTAATAACAAATACTTAGTTAAATTTTACGTACTATATACTTAGAATTAGGACCCCCAGGTGCGCCACTGATCAGTAAGAATATATATTTTATTTTTTATTATGTCAGAATGTATTTTGTTTCAGTAAATTGATAATTACCGTAAAATCTGGCGTATAGCACGCACCGGTGTATAACGCTCACCTATACCTTCAAGCTTAATTTTTTAATTTTTAGGTATATTCGCCGTATAATGCGCACCCCCTTTTTTACGAATAAATATAAAATATTAGTATACATTGCTCTTATGTTTTAAAGTCATTTATTCAAGGTATTATCCCAGACTTTTTTGATAAAGTAGTTTTCTTCTAGAACTACAACTCTTTTAGTTCATAAGGCAAGTCATTCTTTTAAATAAACAGTATTTCAATACATGTAGAAGTAAAAAAATTTTATGCCTATCTCTTTTGTTATTTTTAAAGGTATCGTTTTTATACCTGGTGTATAAAAACCCCCTTAGTTTCGATCTTATTATTTGTATTAAAAGTGCACGTTATAGCCGGATCTTACGGTATTTTAAATCTTTTATTTTCTACTTTTCGATATGCTTGCGCTCCCACGTAGAGTCATCACGCCCTCTTAGGTGTGTGTGAGTGGGGGGGGGGGGGGGCCCCCCAGTTTAGAAACTCTGGGTTAGGGGAAAAGTCTTATTACGAAAACTATATTCCAGCATTTTGTGAAGTACCACATTCTCTCTCTCTCTCTCTTTTTAAGAATTTTGTTATAACTGAATTGAAAGGAACTGGCGGCACGACGTGATTTCCTCGGAGATTCTGAGGGGTTTTAAAAATGGTATTATAATCGAATGAATCTAATCCGTCGAGATGAAACAAGAAATCCAATTATTTTTTTCAAAGATTTAAGAAGTAAACTAACACCTTCTGTAGGAAGATGTTTAATTATTTGAAGAGAAAGCTTATCATACCTGGACTTGTGTTCTATTGTCTTATTATTTCTAGTTCCTTCAAAGAAGATAGCTTATAAATTTCTTGAATATTATCGTGATCGTTATTTTGTTTCGCATAATATGAAGAAAAAGCAATTTTCTTGAAATTGTTCTGATGTTAAAATAACCTTATTGTATTCAATAATAAAGAAAGAGGAAAAATTATCATTTGCTATATTTCTAATTATTCTATATAATAAATTTTGAAACTCTTTGAACTTGGTGATTCTTAAGTTTTATCATCAAACACTTCTTTATTAGTTTGAATCATTCACATTCGCGTTTAAATTGGCATTTATTTTTTTATATTTAATCCGGTCTTCCTCTCTTAACTGTTATGTGTCTTTTTCAAAAAGGTGTTTTTTTTTAAATTGCTGCACGTTTTTATCCACTTTTAATCTTGTTTGTCAATCTCTTTAAATGTTGATCTAAATATCTTTATTTCTTCTATAATATACAGAGGGGCATTTTCATTTGTATTAAGCTTTTGTTGAAGGGTATTAGAAAATTTATTTCAATTTATTTTTTGAATATACGATTTTGTTGAATGCATGGACCTTCATACTGGATTACTACAGGAAAATGATCACTCTGTTAAAATTATCAATATTTGTAAATTCAATTAAAACATAGCCTAAATTCATTGTTGACAAGGAAAGATCAATTGCTGTAGTGCAATCCTGACGAGTGGACTTGGACTTTTATCCTTATATAAAACAAGCTCGTTTCCAAGAAAATCCTGTCAAAAATCATCTTTCCAGAAATAATGCAATTTTTTAAAATCCCATGCTTCATGAGATTCTTCAATATCTGTTAAAATCCATCTGCAGTCATTTAGATTAAATTAATGGTTAAATGGTATCGATTGAACTCTGACAATAAAAATTTTAAAATCTTCACTAATCTGGAGGGAAAACTTTCGATGGCATTAAAATCTTTATTTAAGTCTATCATTAGCTCTTCTCTTTTTTTTTCTTCGCTTATCGAAAAAGAAAATATTTTTATTGGGGATAGTGAAAATATCTTTAGGTTTTAATCATGTTACTTGAAAACACTGCCTGTTAAAAATTGTCTGTTTAAAAATTGCTGCAAAAAAGATATCTCTCTTTTTTTTTTGTAACTTGTTTCTGATTAACTTCAATTGCATTCCATTCTATTAATTGCATATTTTTGAATTATTAGTATTATTTATTTATTTATTTTTTTTTTTTAAAAAAAGGATAAAAGGTATAGGTCACATAGAGAACCAACGATTTTTATTTGGGATGTGGACCACGGCTTCACTAGATGCGTGCGTAATTTTAAAAGCAGTTGTAACAATCGGAAAGCATCTTTTCAGCACCAGATGGCGGAACACTCCTACTGTAGTATACCGGCTCTTTTTAATGCGTTTTGGTAAAATAATAATAATAATAAATATTTTTGTTGGAATAAATTGATAATATAAGATCTAACTTTTTTGGTTGCAAAGCTCGTTTTCAAGAAAGTATGGGCTACAAAACAATTTTTGACACATTTATTTATCGTTATGGAATGTGAGTGAGAAACTCAAATAAAATCGTTGAGTGCAACTAATAGATTTTGCTTGAACTCCTGTTGGAAGGAAGGAAGGGCAATGCTTATATAATAGGCAAAATTGAAGGAAAAGATTACAAACGTGTACCTCTCTCTCTCACGCACACAAACACAAAATACTGTAAAATCCGGCATATAACCTTCACCTATACTTTCAAGCCTCATTTTTTAAATTTTAGGTATTTTCGCCGTATAATGCGCACCGCCTTTTTTTACGAAGGAACCTGAAATATACGTGGGCACACACACACACACACACACACACACACACACACACACAATGCTTATATGTCAAGAAGTCATTTATTTGAGATATATTTTAGAAAAGATAGTTTACTTCTAGAACAATAACTCTTTAATTTCATAAGGAATGTCATTTCTTTTAAACAAACGGTATTTTGATTTACGTAAACGTCTAATTTTTTTATATATATGCTCGTCTCCTTTTTATTATTATTTTTTTTATTTTTAAATGTGTCTCATTTTTATACCCAGCGTATAACGCGCACCCGTAAATTTCGATCTTATTTTTTGTGTTAAAAGTACTCGTTTTTCACCGGATTTTACTGTACCTTAAATTATACAAAGTATTATTAGTAACATGAAACATAATCTAAAATATTTTTCTCAAAATGAACTTTTAATACAGAAACAATAAGATTTGTAAATTGAGTAAAGGAATAAGGTAATTTTTTTAAGGTTAGAAAAAATTTTTTTATCTGTGAAAGGATGCACGTCTTTAGTTCAGCCATTGTGAAATGTAAATGTTTTTTTTTTCTTTCAATTCCTACTATTGGTTCACTCTCTCCCTTGTATATAACTTGTTCAAATTTTCAGTCGTTAATAAAATATTTCTATTCATCCATTCAAGTTCAAATACATTTTTTTAAAACTTGTAGTGGATGACACTTGATGTCAATACAGTTTTTTTCAAATATTAATTCATTAATTAAATTTTATTTTTTAATATTAAATTTATTCTGCGTTATTTCTGTCGTAGTTACAACTAACTGCAACAGATGGAGCTAGTATGTTTTTCAAACAAAGTAGGAATTGACTTAGATTTTTTTTTTTTTTTTTTTGTATATTACTTGTTTTGTGTATATTTTCATAATTGCACATGTTGCCACTTTTTAAAATCGTAATTAAAAATGATAATTACCGAATCCAAGGTTTTTTGTGAGAAACCATTCATAGGAAAATGAAAAGTATTTTATAATTATTAAAAAGACTTAATATTCGGCATATTGAGTAAACTCTTGAATTTTTACTTTCAGAACCACTCATTCTCAATTAATTTTGCACCAAAATTATGAAATCCGTCAACAATGGTTAGTTGTGTTGCTTACAACTAAATAAAAATAATCCAAATAAAAATATTTTAAAAATTTTTTTAATGGAATATAAAAAGAATTTAAGTTGTTTTTACCATCTTAAAAGTAACACTTGGACGGTTAATTTTTTATGAATCGCTTTGCACGCACTTCTACTTTTTCTTCTGTTTATATTTACATTTATCCTGTTGTATTTTACCGATAAGCTGGTGAAGACTGTAAGCATATATTACTTCCAGAAATTTGAACATTTTGTATTTCATTACTCGGTAGAAATTTTTTACTGTCAAGATGTCCACGATTTGTAGACTAAAGCAGCTTGTGCCAAAAACCACTGCGTTATTCCTTTGCGATATGCAGGAAAAATTTGCACCTAGCATACAATATTTTCCGGCAATAGCAAATGTAGCTTCGCGAATTTTGAAGACAGCAAAAACTTTAAAAATGCCTGTTGTTGTTACAGAACAAAATCCAAAAGGTATGAAACAGTTTTCTTCAATGATAACGTTAACAAACTCAATGTTGTTTAAATGTAGTTAAGCTTCAATGAAAATACTCTGCATATAAATTCTCTACTCAAAGATCTTGAAGTGAAAATAATGGAGCATACTAAACACTCAAATTATGAAAATAAAAATACCATTCTGTAATGTTGATGTCATATTAAATACAGAATTGTAGTTTTTGAAACAAAATTCCCACGTATAAAATCTAAAAGTTTCTTATAAAGCATATAGTTTATTGTTTATAAAACATGTATTATAAAACAAACAGTATTCTTATGAAGTCATCAGTTTTTATGTCTAACTATTAGTAATTAAAAATTAATTTCATGCACATGGCATTATCAGCTGTTTAAAAAATGGTATTTGTAAAAAAAAATAAATAAATGTTTCATTTATGTAATATTAATGTTTTTTTAAAAAAAACTATTTTCTGCTTACAAACAATGAGAAATGTTTAAACTGTTTTGTAACTAAAGATAAATACATAAATAAACATATGGATAGTTAAATCCAAAAAGTAGACGGCCTGTAACACGTATCTTTCATAGGATAAGGTCTCAATTATTTGTTTAATTTCTTCATATTTTTATAATAACCTATATATTCTTGGAGTTTTATATTAGAAAATGATAGATTACAAAATTCATTCTTTTCAAAATGCAAGGAAATTTTATTTTTTGAATTTATTTATTATACCACAAGTTTAAAACACTATGCCTGTAAAAAATTTTGTGATAAACATCATAATTTTTGTTACACCTTTCAAAATGAAAGCTTAAAGATTTTCTTGAAATTTTGTGAATGAGAGTATTAAAAAATAACAGAACTGACCAACGAATTCTTTTATTTTATCAAGATATTTACTTCAAAGAATAAGATAATCTGTTATGTTACCTCTCCCTCATTTTGGCTGAGGTGGAGATGATGCTCATTAAATTGATACTCAGCAGGGGGGGGGGGGGGCCCAAAGCAGCAGGGAGGAAAAGCCATTAAATCAGACTAGAAATTATTACAAAAAGGTGTTTACAACAATTTACTTTTATTAATTTAAACATTAGAAATGAGTACTGGATATAAGGATAACATGAGCTAAAGGATAAGAATTGATGGATGCTGGTATGAAATTAGATGTAACCTCCCACACTTACCAAAGAAAAATCCTCCGAGATCTTCTAACTTCAAAGTAGCTACACCACTATAATTCAGGAACTAATTAATGGAGCAATATTGCCCACATCATTTACTATTCTCTATAATCTTCTATTATAGTTTATCTCTCAGACTATTTATATACTATTTGATAGTGACTCTTATTTTTTATGAAGTGTTGTTCTAGCTTAAAGTGCCAGTTTGGCTGGCAGAAGTAACCCTGAGAGAGAGGATAGACCTGACGAATAGTCCTTTGTTGCAAATCTTGAATTTGCTAGAAATATAAATGCTGAAATATTTTCCATGACTTGAGATTATATAATTTCTAATTATGTTTGTGTAAGATGCAACGTATGAGATTATTTTATCTTTAAACTCTGAAAAATTCCTCATGAAACTTTAGTTATTATATTCTATCAATTTCTAATACTTTTGCTACATAATTTGATTTAGTAAGTTGCTATTAGATTTTATTACTGTATTTCATCATTATGACTAAATATTTTTATACCTAATTTTTTTTTTTAATTGAATAGTATGTAGAAATGTAACATTAATATTTCTTTGAAAACTTATCTACTTAAATCAAATTTTACTTTACAAAATCTTACTTTTCTGAAATTAAAAAAAGTCTTAGTTTCCTAAAATTTTAAGTATCATTTCTGGTATTTTCAAATAATCTGTGGGGGAAATATTTATGTATACAATGTTTTGAAATTTGTGTACAATTTGTTTTTAGTGAAAGATTATAATGTTGTCTAAAAGTCAAAAGTTTGAAGTCAAAGACGAATGATTCAACAACTTTTCTACAATATGAAAATTGTATTATTGCTATGTATTTAGAACTTTCATATAAATTTAGGGTTGAATAATTATGTACTTTTCCTTATTTTTAATTATGTATTAGTCTTCTTTTTGAATATAAATTATTAATTTAAAATTTCTGTTAATAATTTCACCTGTATATTTTTTTACATATAGTTTTTGCATTTACATAAAATATGCATCCAAATTTAATTATTTGTATTTTTTATAGTATTCCTTTTTGAATTTATACTACACACAACTTAAATTTGTTCAATTTCAAAATAAAAATGAAGTTACAAATGTTTACTTTGATTTTTGCTGGAGATATTTGGTAATTTAATTGTTTATATTAATATATATGTGTGTGTGTGTGTGAGAGAGAGAGATGAAGTAGTCATACTTTTTATAAATGAATATTATTTGCTGAAAGTGTTGAATATTATAATCTTTGTAGGTTTGGGACCCACTGTAAAAGAAATCGGATTGGCTGATTATCCTGAAATAAAACCTTATGCAAAAACACAGTTCTCTATGATGATTCCTGAAGTACATGACTATTTGAAAAAAGAGCATCCAGAAGTTGAAAATGTCATTATATGTGGCATTGAATCTCATGTATGTGTGCAGTGCACTGTACAATCTCTTATAAATAGTGGATATGATGTACATGTTGTAGCAGATGGATGCTCTTCACGAACCATGGTAGATAGGTATGATACTTTGATATTAATAAACATATAAGATTTTTTCCTTTATTAGTTTATGGTAAGTTTTATTTAGTGGCATATTGTTAACTTTATTATTTTACATTATGTATAGTTGTTCATTCTTATTTTTTTTGGTTTTTGATAAAAAAAAATTGTTACTGCTTCTAATATGTGAAGTATTATATTTGAATTTTACATGATTTTTAAATGTGTACATAATGATTCTACAATTAATTAAAAAAAAAATTTTTTTTGGTTACTGGAATGTTAAAAAATCAATTTTACACTCAAATAATAATTATTAATTGCCAAATTACAGTAATTTACTACAGTAATTGCCAAATTTATTACAGAAAATATTTTTTAAACATGCTATCACAAGATCTAATTCATGGTTAAAGTATATGAAATATATACTTTGTATCATATTAATCTAGATAGGTTATATAAAATATTCATTTTTAAGACTTTTCCAAATTTGGCACATTAATAAAATAGGTATATTAAAACACTAAAATAAAATGAGGATCCTTTCTGGAGGTATCAAAGAAATTGCATCTTAAGTTCCAAAACTTTGTATAGACTTTTAATTTTCTATTATTAAAATTTAATTTTTTTTTTTTTATTACATGGATAACAAACATATAGCTATTTTTCACTTCCTGCTCAATTTCTTGTTTATACTCACATTAAATTTTTAAACAAATTATTTTATTTCTATACCAAATATTTTCAAATTTACCTTACATTTTCTGCTTTCAAATCTAAAACTTTCTAAAATGTCAAATTATTTGAGGCCAGTTTCTGTAAATATGTTATTCTTGCTTATCACAAAATATAATTAGCTTGTCATTTTGTAATTTGAGATGTAGTAATCATCACAGTATGAATGCAAAAGAATTTTTAATACTTTTCCATTAGCTAGGTGCAGGTGATAAATTGACAAATGTTTTTATCGATTCCATGGAAAATATTATCAATTATAGTCATTTTTTGTCATTTTCAGTGTAGTTTTTAGTGCTAATTCTGTAGAGTTAATTAGAGAGTATTCAATAATTAGTATGAGGATGCACTTTGATTTGTGCATATTTTGAGCATCATCCTCAAATATGCCTGCTTATTGAAATTTTCTCTCAAGTAATAAAGAAGCACGAAATCTTTTTAGAGAGCAAAATTTAAATTCATCTGTTGATCGATTTATAACAAAATGACTAACTTTTCGCTCAATTATCTTCACATGCTTTGGTACGACATGTGATACAGTACACAAAAATTGCTTTGTATACAATAATTGAATGCATTTTTAATTAATCTGTGACATTTTCAAATTTCAAATTTTTATTTTCTTTAGATTTGTATGTATTTTACTATTACATATTAATTTTGCTACATGTGTAGAATCTCATCTTGTGTGCCCACTTTCACCAAACCAGAAAAATATCATTAAACAATGTGGTAAACCATTTATAATGCATTTTAATTGGCGTAAGCTTCATTGAACTTGTGTGCCAACTTTTATGGTTGAGGGGATTTTGTACATATGCCATAATTTCTATGAAGTATTTTAAATGTGCTGATATTATTCTACAGAGCCCATGTATTTAAGACAAGTATTTATTTGAATTTGACAATAAATGTAAGAAATTGAAGTTAGGTGAGGTGAACAGTTGTGATTTAAACTTATTGATTATTTGAAATTATAATTTTTATTGAGTTGCTTATTACAAAAATGAAATGATAAAAAGCTTCAACAAAACTTGCTTCCATTTCTGTTTATTTGTTGTGATCTTTTAACTTAAGGTTAAATTTACAAATATATTTTACTGCAGTTCATACTTCTATTATTCCATGTGATAGACATATATTTTATAAAGATAGCCTTATCTGCAGATCTTTTAAGTTTTAACACTAAACCTATCAAAATGGGTCAAATTACACTTATTTAAATTTTTTTAATCTCTCTGCCATTTGAATCTACTACTTTTATTAAAAATATATCAAATGTATTGTTCAATATATTCATCATTCTCTTTTTATTATTTTAACTGAGAGCTATATCATATACAGCTAATGAATAAGCTTTATATATTATTTGTCAAATTTAAGACTTTTCCCCCCACTTTAATAAAGAAAGAAGATGGAATTGTTATTTAGAAAAATGTTTTATTCATACACTTTTTTTTGAACTAAAATGTACTTTTTGCTGTACGTTTAAAATGCATAAACTTCTTAAAAATTGATCATTTGACCCTTAGTGTAAAAATAAGTATATATGAAATGTCAGTAGGTTTAGTGTTGGTATAATCACATAAGCTGACAGTAGTTAACTCAATAAAGGCCCCCCCCCCCAATTTCAAATTTTTTCTTCAAAACATGAAAATAAAATCCTTTGATCTGGGTAAGAAAATCATGCAAATTGAAAATAAAATTAATTTATAATCAACAATAACAGTATGAAAAATAAAATTAAAATTTTAATTCAAACAAAAATAACCAGAACAATTTTTTTAAAAAAATTAGGATTTAATGTTGTGTTTTCACAACACAAAAAAACCCTGAATGAATTCCTAAATTTCTCGATTGTATTGTAATAAATTATGCAAAAGCACAATTAGCAATGTATTCTAAATTGTGTTTCAGTAATTGAGGCATTGAATGAAATTTTTCAATAGTATAAATAGTATTTTATAATTTCTAATTTTAACCATTTATCAGAATTTAAAATTAATTTAAAATTGCAAACTTTATCATGTTATGTATTCTTTCTTTAAATTCTACTCCCCCCCTCATTTTATATTCTATACAGAAGTTACAAAATCTTTGATTTCGGAGATTTTTTACAAAGTATTAATTTTAAATTTATAAAGATTTTATTAAGTTCAACATTATAATGTGACTCATATACATTTTAAAATTTTATGAAAATGAATCTGTTAATGAGTTTGGTGTAATGTTTTGCACTTTTAAAAAAGTTATTATAAATTATGTTTCGAGACTTTTTAGTATTTCATGAAAGGAGTGTTGTGCTCTATAAACTTATACTAATCGTAATATAATTTTTGATTCTACATTAGAAAAATGATTGATTTTTATGTACATTGTGAATATATGAAATGAATATTATCTTGAAGATTTTTGAATTTGACTTGAAGAATAACTTGAAGATTTTTACTGCAAATCAATCAAAAAGGTAAACATAAAATATCTATAACAATTTTATTAATATCTAAACAGTATGGAATATAAATTGTGTATCAAAATAATGATAAGTGCTCTAATTTATTGTAATTTTTATCTTTTAAGTTTTTTATAAAAATTACAAAGCAATATTAAAATTTATATTAAATATAAATATTAAAAATGTAGGTATATTTGCATTTACAGTAAGTTTATTGAGTATTTACATACCCCTTTTAGTTGTTTAAATCTTATTTAAATTAATATGTATTTCAAAAAGTGAAGGGAAAAAATTATATGTTAATAATATAATTTTTAAGGAAATATAAAGCACTTTGTTAAAACTGTTTTTAAAAATTTTCATAAATACATATTTATATAAATCTGTTTTACTTTCTAGAATGTATTCATTTCAAAGAATGAAGGCAATGGGAGCTTGGCTTACTACTAGTGAAAGTCTTATATTAGGATTGGTGGGTGATTATACTCATCCAAATTTCAAAGAAGTACAGAAATTAATACGTGAACCAGCTCCTGACAGTGGATTGCTTTCGTTTTTACCCCATCAAGTACTTGGGTAAGGTAAGTTATTATATATCTTATTTATATGAATACAAAAAGTTCTATTAAATATTTATTCAGTAATAAACTATTTGCATATAGGAAAATTTAGTTATGTATGGTATTCTACCATGTAGTGTAAAAGGAGGACTTTTATTGAGACAACATGGATTTATTGTGATTTTTTTTTTCTGAATTAAAAATGACTGGCATAAAATAATTTTTTACTCATTTCTTTTTTTCTGTTTAGTTATTTAATACATTGTTAACAAAACTGTTCATAATTTTAAAAAATATTATAAATCTTCAGATAAAATAATTACTTATATCAGTATTGATATAAAAAATGTATATCTTTTTAAGTACAAGTATAATTTAAAGAAAGGGCAATTTGAATAGGTTGTGAAATAAATTTAGTTTTTACAACAATGTTTTCTGTAAGCTGTTAGTTTCATGTTACATTATTTTGATAGGTACCCTATGTATTTTCTTGTGGTACCTAATAAAATAAGTCCAAATAAAAGAGTTCATATATATTTTTTTGTTGTGTGTATATTTCATCATATAAAAAATGAAAATTATCTAAAACACAAAATTCTTATGTAGTTCATACTATCTAAGGGGTTATGATTCCAAAGGACATACATTTGTGAAATTTTGTTTGATTAGAATATAATATGTTTTTTACAAAATAAATGTTTTTGTGCAACATTGTAGAAAATATTTTTCAATGCATTCTGATTCAATTTTATCAAACTTAACTTAAAATTCAGCATGTAAGATAAATTATTTATCTATGATTTAAATACATTGACTGTGTTTAAAACTAACATAAATAAAATTTCAAATAAAAGAAAATTCTTTTTACGTGATTTGTTGAATTGTGTTAAATTTAGATTCATTAGCTATCTGTGATGAGATATATATGTCAATGAAAGATATGTCAATATATATGTCAATGGCATAAGAACTTTAACAGAGACACCTTAGCCTTCTCTCTCTCACAACACATACAACAGTTAATGCAGGAATTTAACAATTTAGCTATTCACTTTCTCTTTTTTTACTGTTTTGAATTTTTATGTTACTGTATTTAAAATACAGAAATGTTTCTTAAAAATTGTATTGAAAACTTTGGTTAAATTTTCAATTTTTAAAAAATATATGTATGTATATATTTATGGAACTTTCCTGTAGAAAGTTTGTCATATATTTAAGTAAGGTCAAGGGGGACACACTGTACATAGCCTCTTGTGTTTGAAGTTAATGCTAAACAACAAAATTCTTTTTTTAACTTGATAAATACTTTGCAAGATTGTTCTCTGAATAGAAAAATATGCAGATATTTGTATAAATTGTGTTGGATTTTTGTACAATAATAATATTAGTAGCAAGTTGTTTTAATTCTGGGTCTATGACAAAAAGGCATGCTTGACATTATTAGATACATGACTCATTAAATTCAGGATTAAGTTGATGAGCTGAATTTTGTGTGCCTAATAATTAGCATTTTCTTTAGTAAAATTTAGCTATAGAGTAAACAACTTTTTTGTGCAAGTGCATCAGATATATTACATGTAAATTAGGCATTCATATTCAAGAAGTTAAATTTCAAAGTATATTTTAACACCTAAATTTCATAAAAATCCTGTTTAATTTTGCTCGGTTATGAATGGCTTTAAAACTTATATCACTCCTTCTTGTAAGATTTTACAAACTCTTTTTTTTCATTCATCTAGATATAAAAGCTTTAAATAAAATAAATAGTAAAGATCTTATATTCTTTAAAAAATAAAAATATTTACTGTATAAATACTCATGAAAGATTTTGAGGATTTATTTTACTCTCTATATGTTGATGATATAATTTTTTTAAAAGTTACAATAATTATAATTGAAATAATGTTATAAATTTCTACAAATTTAAAATATTTATTGAATTAGTATTAAAAGGTAATTATATTTATTTTAATGGTAATCTGTATAAATATTAAACGTTTATGACAAGGAGGACCTGCAAGTAATGATTTAGCTACTTACATTCTTATGAAAGTAGTTATATTATTATAATGATTTTTATATTTTTAGACATATGATCTAATTGTTTTATGTATACTAAATATTTGAACATCATTAAAACTAACAGCAGCTCACTCGAAACAGATTACCTTGATATATTTTTGTGTTTTATGGATAATAAATCACATAATATTTTTGCTATATAATAATTTGGATAAATAACAATTTTGATATTTTTGCCTTTATAATATTTTTAAGAAACTTTTTTAGGATTCTGTTATACATATATATATATATTTCTGTGTATATAGAAATATTCTTAATTTTTTATAACATAACAATATATTTGATAGAAGTAATACAAATATATATGATTTTTAATGTAACAAAAATTTATAAATTATTGCTTAGATCATGATTATCCATTTATATATATGTAATTTTCTTTGTAATTACATTTCTAATAAATCCAGTATTAAGATATGAATTCATCTCCTTTTTTTTCGTTATTCATATTGTGTAATTTTGAAATTATAATTGGTTTTTATTTTTTATTCCTACATACAAGATAGTGCTACAGGTTATTATTATTACAGGTTATTTTATTTTCATTTAACCTCTTTTTGAATTAATCCTTGGTCTTTTTCTTCCAATAAATTTTTGATTTTTCATGTTTTTAGCTATAATTATAATTCATTTTAAACATTTTTCAGTTTTTTCCTCATGTGCAATACTGTTTTTAAGTGGGGGGAATTGTTTTATTGTCCATGTACTATGCTGATATAATCTTAAAAAATTTACAATATTTAGATTTTGATTTTCTGGCTTAAGTATGTAGGTTATTGTTTTTATAGGATATTTGGGTTATTGGAGACTATCTTATACTATTTTAATCATTAAAATTTAGTATTATGTTTGTAATTAAATAGTATTTTTCTTAACTTATTCTCTTACTCTATTTTTCACCCTTTCAGCTCAATTAGTATAGCAACAATTAGTATAGCAAAATATAGAGGAAGGCCTACTGACCTTAAAACTATGCTTAACCCAGCAATCTTAGTTCCTTGGGCTTAGAGTTTGTTACTATACTACTGTGGCGATCTAATTTTGACCTATAATGTATTGTAATGTTTCTAGTTCTTGCTTTGCTTTATTAGATTCAATGCAGTGTGTATGATTCATTATATAAGTAATCTTTTTCCCAAACAAAGAGCTTCAATAATCTCAAATTGTTTTGTATAATTTATTTTAAACAACCTGTTTCATACAAATTATTTGTGAATTTCAAACTTATATGATATTGTTATAATCTATCTATGATTAAATATTGTAAATATCGTGGGGAGAATAGTATGTTAGATTTAAAATGAATTACATATATTTTTACCAATTTTATTTTATATTTTGTCTAATAAATGATAATTATATATTGCAATTCAAGAATTTGAATTTTTCTCGTATTTTAAGATGTTATAAGTTAAAGTTTAAATGACATTTGAAACTTATTTTATTTATGAATTTGCAAACATTTGATCTCCTGTATTCAATATCTATTTCTTTTTAGAAATAGCAAGATATGAATGCTGACACATTCAAAGAGAGCAAAATGATTTGTTGAAAAGGACTGGAAATGTGATTTAATTTTTCTGTTCAAAATTTAGATGTTGTATAATACACTATGAAAAATTAAGGTTAATATTGCCAAATTATTTTGTAATAAAAGTATATTTTTTTATTCTAGCATAACAAAATTGTATGTTGTATTTATATCATTGTTTTGAAAGATTGTAAACTGATACTTTTTTGTGTGTTTTTTATCATGTTCCTATTTTTATTAAAATCAGAGATTACATTTCACTAGTTCTATTTTAGATCTAGTTAAAATGTTCAAAATTCAAAAACAGAATTAAGATAAATGAATTAAATACTGAACAATATTAGTTTGTAATTAATATTTATTTATTGACTTTTGTATCGCAAAGAAGTAAATATCTAATCAAAGAGCACTTTCATGCTATAAGTAAATAAAAGTATTGTTACTATAAATATTTCATTTTTATATGTTCATTTACTTTTAATCAATCAAAAATATAAGAAAACTTGAAAAATAACAAATTAGAATTTCTTATTTAGTAGAATTATGCCTAAGAAATTAAAAAGCTGAGAATTTCATCTTGAATCATTAAGGATCATTGTTTGTAAGAAATACAACTATTTCTTTTCTACATATGTTATCTCAAAGGTTAACTTGATGTACATAGAAATTTGAAATATAGGATGTTATTACAAATGGTATTTTTACAATTGGATTGTTATTTTATTTTAAGAATAAATAGAATATTTACATTTGATAGAAACATGTGACTATGTTAGTTTTAATATACTGTGTTTATTCCTGAATATAACATGGACTTTCAATACAAAAATAAGATTGAAATTTATACTTAAATGTTATATGACAATTATAAAAAAAATAGATTTCTACATGTACTTGTGCTGTTTATTTAAGAGAAATAACATGCTTTATTAATTTATTTTATCTCATAGAACTAAGTTGTACATGCTGTAAATCAACTACACCAACTCTGAAATGCCTTACAGTTTTCACTTTCATTTGCATTCTTTTTTCTAACTTGAAGGCCACTAAACATGCACTGCTTCTTGTTACATTAATACATTCTGGCATTTTATAGGACCCAGTTCTCAACATTTTCTTTTAGTGTAGACCATCTTGTTTTTATGAAAAGCACATTCTTTGACATATTGTAATTTTATTTTATTCTTCTGCTCATACTTTGAGCTTTCACAAACACTAAACATCCTTGCTAAAGCATGATTTCCATTTTCTTTCACAAATTTCATTTGAAACCAGCACTGTCAAAAGCATATAATTTTCTTTAATTAAGTCACCTAGACTCAAAATCAGAAGACAATTTCTTATGATACACAAATTATAAATTTATTTGAAAACTTCCACAAAAACTTCATGCTTCATATGAAAACAATACTTTTTAGAAATCTTTGCAGGTGTAGTAATTGTTTATACTTTACTCATAATTTCATTTCTGTAAACAACAGTAATAACACACCATTTTACCCTTGAGAACTCATCTAGTTTTCTTAAAAGATTACTTTTTTACAACATATGCCTTGTGACTTTTAAAAGTTTTGGCTGGAAGAGAATTAAATATTAATAAACATTAATGCTCAACATCCTCCCACCTGAGTTAATGTGAATTAACTTACAACTCAGATAAAAGGCATGTATGCCATATATGTTTGTTCAAAATTACTTTTAAAACTTGCTATTTTCTTATTAAATTATAACAATTCTAATAAAAACAATTATATGGAAAGAAAAATAAAATACTGTGAAATAAAAAAAATTCATAACCATACAATAAATTAGGAATAATGCTAAACTTTAAACATAATTGCTAAATTGTTTTAAAAAGTCATTAATCAAGTCTATGAGGTATCTTCATAATATGCCAAGATTTTATCATTTTGACATCTGAAACAGGTACTTTTA
>BMAV01003379.1:143235-160616 GCA_019973955.1 Trichonephila inaurata madagascariensis
GCTCAGGTGTCGTCCACGTCATTTGATCATGGTTCAAAATTACGTGGTCCGTCGCCAAAAGCCCTCATGTAGCTGAACAGTGCAATGTTAATATTCACTCACTCACTCCCCATTAAAGGTTCCCTGGAGGACACTTCTAGAAGGTAAAAGATCAGTCTTAACACCTGTCCATGAATAGTTGTGAAGTGTAACAATCCTTACAATTCCTTCTTTACTGGGAAGAATTTCAATAACTATGTCAAGTGGCCAATTAATATGCTTGAAGTTGTCATTTCCAATCAGTGCAATGTCACCTACTGTTCCACTGATCTGTTTTTTATTTTCTACTCTTTGGATTAAAACTCTTAAGTATTCTGATACTTTTTAGATATTTGGACTCATACACCTAGAAATTTGTCTTTATTTCTTTGTAGTTTTTGTCGATATTTAAAGTGCAAGGCTCTTGGCATCAAAAACATCAGTATCAGAAACATAAGATGTTTTAATATCTCATAGAAATCAATTTAGATTCAGAATCTCTACATCATTTTTGGCAACATATGTTAAAGGATGTGAATTAATAAGTGATTTACAATCACAGAACACAATGGGTATATCTCTATACATGAAGGAAAGCCTTTCCTAAAACTTTCCTTAGCAAGTTCTTTAGCTTCTTTCCACCAACCACTGTCCTTCTCTTGAGCCTTACATTTTCATAAAGACAGTTGGAAAGCTTTTGTTCAAAGAGCTATAACTAAAGATTCACAACCTTGTTTATGATGTAGGTGAAGAGGCAAACCCATTTTTTTTTTTTTTTTTTTTAATATTTCATCTTAGAAATAATGGGTCAAACAGGTCTATCCCATAGATAATTAAAACTTCAACATCCTGGACATGATTTCCTAAAAGTGGATCGGTAACAGTGTCCAGTATTTACACTGGATATCTTACAAGTGAAGCATTTAGACACAGTGTGGAACAAATGCTCTTTCTACTGTTCAAATCCAAGTTTTTCTCAATATGAACTAAACTAAACAGTATTGCAACAGCCCACGAGGGACAAGGCCGACTGTGCCCATCTTGGTATACTTGACCTTGAGTGCTGAGATGCATGAGCTCATGCTCCGTCTGGCGTGAAACCACCAGTGTTTAGTCCCCAAGCAAGTTTGGTACTCATTTATCGACCCACTGAAGAGATGACAGGCTGAGTTGACCTTTCTCAGGCCGGAGACAGAACCCCAGACCTGTGTGGTGTGACCTCTCAGACACTGGGCTTCCTTTTCCTCAATATATTGAGCAGTATTTGCTTGCTTGTTCACATGGTACTAAAACAGCTTCAGGTTGAAATGGGAGAATTGCTGGTGTTTTAAAATTTTCTCTATCATGTTGATATAGAAGCTTAAATTTTTGCTTAATGATATAATTTTGATTTTTGAAAATTTGAAGGCCTATCAATTTTTCATGGTTCTCCTTTTCGAAACATACATGCAGAATTATCATAATTATTTTTTTCTTTGCCATTAATAACTCTGACTCAATAATACTTAGTATTCTTTTTTTTAAGACTTATAATTTATAACAAACCTCATTATCCAAGCAATAAAGTTAACAATACCTTTAATAAAAAAAATGCATAAAATACCCTTTAAAAAATACTTTTGTGTAAAATACCTTAAAAACCAAATATTTCTTTCAGTAGGCAGGTCTGTTGATAGTAACATTTCATTAGTGAAGAAATTGCATCATTTTCCCACTGTTTGAAGATTTCTTCTTCATCACCATCGAAATTATTGACCAGCCATTCTCTTTATTGAATAAATATGACCAATCACATTCCTACCACCATCTTGAATTAAGTAAATGTTGTGCTGAGTGACCTCTGTTCAGCAAGTCACAATGGGATTCTTCACTCCAGGTATGTGTTCCATGACTTTCTGTCGGGTAATTTTCTAGTTTCTTTGACTCAATTACAAAGTTTTCCTTGGTTTATCTTTAGATATCCATGCCTAAGCAGCGAAAGAATCTATTTAAAAATAGACATGTTATATCGGATAAAATAGTAAATGAGAGACGTGAACTAACAGTAGTGTCGAATGATTTCAATTTAGAAATTGTAGTTCCTCCTTTTCCAGTGAGGGCTACTCTGCTTCTAGCATGAAACAGTCACACTATAACAGAACTGAATGTTTCAATTCATATAAAAGCTATCGCAGCATAAGCATGTTTATTGGTATCGGTATCACAAAAGGAATAATATCCTCAAAATTGTTACGAATTTTGTGTAAAATAGTGTAAATAAGTTGTATTTGGATGTGTAATGCATTTTTATATTACACTGTCATATTTATTTTTTGTTAAAATTATACTATTTGCAAGCAATGCCGTCCTATACGTTATAATGGCGATTCAATAGGAACTT
Source organism: Trichonephila inaurata madagascariensis (assembly GCA_019973955.1). Taxonomy (NCBI): domain Eukaryota; kingdom Metazoa; phylum Arthropoda; class Arachnida; order Araneae; family Nephilidae; genus Trichonephila; species Trichonephila inaurata. The sequence goes on from BMAV01003379.1 coordinate 145,634, forward strand.
GGCGAAATCTTGTCGATAGAGCCAAGTTGGCATCCTTTTTGGCGACCATTTTTGGTGAGTTCGTGACCCTATGGGTTCTGGAAATTATTGGAGAAATACACTTATTTCACGATCTATATATATGACGCAAGCGAACCTTTCTCAAAGGACCCTCGATGCCTATAAATAGGGAGACGCTCACAGAAACTGAATTAGTATTGTTTTGACTTGCGATTAGTAGTTTTGCCTTGATCGTGAAGAGACGACTAGCGATTAGCCCGACTCTTGAATAGGACGAGAGATGCTTGTAAATAATCTTTTACATACGTGTATTTTAGACACTGATAGTTGTGTCTGAGCGCTGTAGAAGGTGTGAAGACCTGAGATTTATTCTGCGAATGTCGTTGCGTATCCTGTATTTCAAGAATTGGTTTTTCGACAATAAATCCTCATCGCTCTTAAAGAACTGTCTTGTTCTTTGCGGCTGATTTGCATAAAATCCTCGAACCCCGACAACGTTACAATATTTAACATCTTACACTCCAAAATATCGGGGTAAATGCATGCTCTCCAAACGAGGAATATTTTTAATCCATTTTGAAAATTCATTTCTGATGCCTGATTTAAGCTCATCTTCCCATGTTGCTTTCATTTTTCAAACCATGTAGAATAGCATTTTAAGAACTAGAAGTACAGGTGCTGCCACACTAATAAAATCAAAAATTGTATGAACAGTGGATAAGATTTTCTTAGTAATTGCATCTCGGAACATTGGTCTTCAAAGCATTTCATATTTACTCGTGAAATGTCAGACTTAACCCCAGTTCAAATCTAATATTTTTGCATCATCTGGTTCTACATCACTTCAGCTGATGATTTGATGAACATGTCGAGATCTTTCTCATTCTTGACACTGGAATTACTTTGGTCGAACAGAAAGTATTAATTATATTTTTAATAACATCTAGAGGGTATGATGAATGGGCAGAGAGTATCTCTTTGATACCTCCTTGTATGTAATGCTGAATCTCAGAACTCAAAAGGCAAGGACTTGAAGGAACTCTGAACACACCTGAACAATGTCGATATTGTTTTGAAGTACCATTGTTGTCAATCCATAAAAAACATATAATTTTTTTTATAGGTAAGACACTTATCCAAAAAGAAACAATGCAATTACTGATATTTCAAATTATATTTACAATATCAACTATTTTCTAAGTACGAATAAATTAAAATACTTGGAATTTATTCTATGAGATTTTCCCCTTTTTCAAAATAGTCGTAGAAATTCGGTGAATCTCTCAGTTTAGCTGAAGTTTTAAAAACTGGCTTTAATTTGGTGTCCTTTGATGACTGGATGATGTGGTAAATAATATACTGCAAGGCTCTGTTGATCTTCAACTTCTTCAATAATTTCTTCCTTAAACCAATCAGAAGACATATTATTTGTACAATGGTTTAATTACTTCCGGGCTAGATTATGATTACCAGGAAAAGAAGGATTATCTGTTGTGGCTAATGCCACCTGTCTGGCGTAGTCAGATCGAGGCCCACGAAATTCATCGTGGCAGGGGACTAGAAGTACGCCTCTTGTTGGCCTTGAGCACCATACAGGTGACAGTACGAATTAGCTCGGAGAAATTCCCGAAGGAACGATAGATGGCGACACCACCTATCTCCACCTCCTTAATTTAGACATGGAACTGAAGGGGAGGGAAATATTCTCCAGTCACCTGCACTTGTGATGCAGCCCACAAGACTTCGGACCCACTGATTTAACGAGCACGTACTCCGTGTGTACTCGGAGGGTATTTGGTGACATCGGGCATCGAACCCAGTCCTTCCGGTCTGGAGTTCGATGCTCTAACCACTAGGCTACCCACAGCCCTGGGTACTTCTCAATTATCTCAATTATTCTTATTAATTGAGGGTTATCTTCTCAAGGTAAGCGTACACCATTGCGATGATTTTGTATATAGATAGTTTCTAAAAAGACTGTTCTCTAGCTTCTCCGAGCTCGAATTTAATCTTGAATTCGTATGGGCCATTAATTCCGAGTCGAACGATCATAGATCCAGCGAAAGTAATTGCTTTCGTCTTAAGTCTCTTATCCCACCTCCTTTTAAAATTACTCTTTTAATGTTTGCAACACTACTTAAGGAGATTTAGAAAAGTGGCAAAAATATGATCTTTCTCTGCAGAATTTTCTAATTTAACGATTTCTTGGTACTCATTATTAGACTCAGAGGTATGCCGACAGAAATTCCTACAGAATAAAATACGTTGTTTTTCTACAATTTAAACAACCCCAGTCTTGATATTACATTGGCGAACCTAATAACCAGATTTTACACTCAAGAAACATCTACGATATTATCGAATATTGTATTAAATATAGTCGAATTTTATCAGAAATGATTTATTATGATAAATAACTAAATGTAATAAAATTCGAGAATATGTCTCTATAAAAATATGTGATAAATCATGAATAAATATATTATATAGTTAGATAATTGAAAAGTATTAAAAAAAAAAAAAGAGCGAGAAATGCAGAAATCTGCCCAAGTGAAATTATTTTTAATAATAAGAACTAACTATCATCTGTATATAGAATGCTATATGTTTAAAATTATAGAAAGAATTTTTATATTTTCAAAATATGTTTGTACATATTTTCTTTTAAAGCAAACGTGTTAAAAATTTCAAAGGAAAATTATTTAGAATTTTTCAAATGAAGATGGATAAAATTCCGTGTTATTATTCATTATTAACACTTAGTGAATGTTTAATGAAATACATAGCATGCTTTAAAAAGGTTTTTTTGGCATATAATAGCGTGAGAAAAAAATTATGTTGTATTATTTCGCTGTTCTTATAAAGGCAGTAGGAAAACATTTATGAAATGGAAACAATAAAACTGTTAGTTTTAGTTGTATTAAATTTTAGTTTAATGAATGTAGTCATGATAAAGTAATATTTAAGAAACAAAAAAAATTTTACGAAATGGAAGAAATAGGGATTGGGACAAAATCAGTTATTTTAATGAAGATTTCAGATAAGGAAATGAATTTTATCGTTGCCATTTTACATAAAAGCATCGAAAATAAATTGGTTTAATTATCAGTTATTTTCTATTAAGATTGAATGGGCTAAATTCATGACGCTCACGTGATAAATGTAATCACGTGTTCTCCATTGAATTCAAAACTGACATTGGACTTGTATTTGCTGTTCTATATGTAAAATTAAAATAAAATTTTAAATTTGATAATTGGGTAAATATGTTCCAAGATTCTTAAAAAAGTTTTTCAAAATTAAAAAAATTCTTATTTATACCTATGAATAAAAATGAAGTGTCTATTTGTTATTTGAAATTAACAGCTTTTTACTGAATGCATTTCAAATTATATACGGTACTTATATGAAAAAACCAATTTTTAAAATTTTTGTCTGTCTTTCTGTCTGTCTGTTTGTTCCGACTAATTTCTGAAACGGCTGGACCAATTTTGACGGAACTTTCACTGGCAGATAGCTAATGTTATAAGGAGTAACTTAAGCTACTTTTATTTTAGAAAAAAAAAAATTAAGGTTCCCTAAAAATAAAATTAAAACCAATGAAATAGTGAACAATATCCGATTCAAATAGGGATTATTTTATTTTGTGAGCCTTCTGTCTCAACGATTTCTAGCAGTTATATCCAACTTTTTTGTTTGATTAGGTTGCTGCCACTCGCGACATTTTCCGTTCATGTCCTTTGATCATAATGATTTTACAGTCCTCACCCCATCGACAGTGTCAAAGGTTATGCGTCTTCGTTTGTGTTCGTTTCACCCTACTGCTACTTAGACTTGTTTTGATCCTAATGATTTTACAGTCATCACCTTATCGACAGTGTCAAAGGTCATGCGTCCCTCTCACCCCCTTGCTCAACAAAAAACAAAGGGGGGAAAATAAAACAAAAAAGAAACATTGATTCACAAAGGAGAAGAATGACAAAAAACTTATAACATAGGTATTTATTTACTTGGAATAAATAATTATTAAATTTTCGTAAACTCTGCGAATTGAATAAACACTTCCATGTGGACGAAGTCGCGGGTAACAGCTATTTAAATAAACTAAATGCATCAGAGAAAGTAATATTAACGTATTACACATCCAGATACAAATTATTTACACTATTTTAAGCGTTTATTACACAAAATTTGTAACAATGTGTTATTTTGCTGAGCAGAAGGAAGGTGTTTTCAAAAATCGACCCACAAGAGTTACGGGGTGCTATAAATAAAAAAAATCTTTTGTCAGCTATTATATCTACAAACATAAAATTTAGCAAACATGGTCTTTTGTTCACCTGAGATATGCAAAAAGCAATTTTTTTTTTGTTTGTTTAATTTACAATTCACGTAAAATTAACTCATTAAAAACTTCTTTATCCTTCAGTCTGTATTGTTTAATTTTTCAATTCATCCGTGCGTAGAACGGGTATACTAGCCAGTATTTAATATATGTACCTTTACATCAATTACATTTTGTTTACCTACGCTCGTTATTGTTGATAAATATGCAGATTTTAAAAAGAAGTTTCAGCATAAAGCAAAAATTGGTAGCAGTGAAGTGTACGAACTGATTGGCTGGAAACGCGTAATTGCATTTATCATATGATTATGACGTCACATGAATTTACCCCATTATCTGTATTGTTGTAACGTATTTCATTAGAGCAGTGCTTCTCAAACTTTCAATACTTGTGACCCAATATTCAATCACAATTTTCATTGCGCCCCCCTCCATACAATGACAATGTATTGATTTCGATAATACGATACTTTGACGCTAAAACTACAATACGACTTTAACCTCTCCACCATCGGCGAATATTAACGTCTCTCTCAGCCAGTACGCAAATTGCCGGACGTATATATACGTCTTTTCGAAGTACGATCTTTTCTGTTCACTGCTATCCATAAAATTATTCCGAAGTCTTTGGAATACAATAAAATGACCTTAACAATGTTTGCGAAGGATTTACTTATTTCAGAGGATTTCCTTATTTATGCCCTTCCTTCCCCCCCCCCCAATACACCACATACGTGCAAAACGGTGGCATTGTGGAGTGAACCGCGTAACTTTTAAACCGCTGTTAAGGCATTAATCATAAACCATACAAATTATCAAGATAAGTGTTAATTTTTGCATGTAATTTTATACACTGCTGGCCACCGTAAATGCAACACCCTGAAGGAAGCATGCAAGTAACATGAAATTTACAGCGTGCATTAGAGGATGCAAAAGATTAGAATTTCAGCGCAGACACACGTCACGCGTGCCTGTGGCGTCACCTCAAAGTGCTATTTAAGGCTTGGAGATTTCGACGATTTCAAGTTCGAAAATTGTGTTTTTTTTGTGTGGTTTTTTCAAAAAACGATCAGTTATGTCTCGTAGAAAACAGCGATCAGCATTTGATCAAGTATCCGAGTTCGGCAGAGGAAGGATAGTGGCCTACCGAGATTGTGGATTATCTTTCAGGGAAATCGGCAGTCGTGTTGGACGAAACCAGACAACTGTAATGCGCATATGTAACCGTTGGATGCAGGGGGGTACGACGGACCGATGTGGTCGATTGCATCCACCTCAGTGCACCACTTTACGAGAGGACAGGCAAATTGTGCGCAGGACAGTGACGGATCGCTCAGTCACATCACGAACCATAGCACAGCACATTGAGTCTGTAACGCATCATTCAGTGTCTGCGCGTACCATTCGACGCCGTTTACAGCAGAGTGGTCTGTCCGCAAGACGTCCATTGCTTGGTCTACCCTTGACGCAGAACCACAGACGTCTCCGCCGCCAATGGTGCGATGAAAGAAGAATGTGGGCGGCAGAATGGAATGAAGTTGTCTTTACTGACGAGTCACGCATCTGTCTGCAACACAACGATGGTCGGATTCGAGTCTGGAGACACCGTGGAGAGTGGCGGCTGAACAGCTGCGTTATGCACCGCCACACGGGTCCTGCACCGGGTATTATGGTATGGGGCGGTATTGGATATCACTCTCGCACTCCTCTAGTACGCATTGCCAATACTTTTAACAGCCAGCGCTACATCTCAGAGATGTTGGAGCCAGTTGTCCTTCCTTACCTTCAGGGCTTGGCCACAGTCATATTTCAACAGGATAATGCACGACAACACGTGGCACGCATGGTCCAAAGGTTCTTCGTCAATCACCAGATTGAATTGCTTCCCTGGCCGGCTCGTTCTCCGGATCTTTCGCCGATAGAAAACATGTGGTCCATGGTTGCTCAACGATTGACCCAGATTACACCCCCATCTGCCCCACCAGATCAACTTTGGCAATGTGTGGAAGCAGCTTGGTCTGCTGTACCCCAAGAACACATCCAAAGTCTCTTTGAATCAATGCCGAGGCATGTGGCAGCGGTGAACTCCAACAATGGCGGCTACTCTGGCTACTGATTCTGGGAGGAACCACACTTCACAGAAGTCTATAAATTTAATGATTTGATACTTGGTCAAAACATGTTATCTACAAAATAAATTTTGTTGTGCTATCTCTTGTCTTTCTTGGAGTTGCATTTACGGTGGCCAGCAGTGTATATGACAAGCCCGAGCGGTCACTGGTAATTATTAAACTTGTTCATAACTTAGTATTGTTAAATTAATTACAAAGTACATTGTTCAGTATTGATACATTTATAAGTGTAATATATCAGTGTAAATGTTTTTTTAAAAATTTTTCATTATGTCAGAATGTTTGTTTACTTTCATTAAATTAATAATTTTTTTAAATAATCCTTTGTTTTTGACTTTTCAATATGCTCGCGCCCCCTCCTAGGGTTATTCACGCCTCCCCCGCCCTCTAGGGGATTGCGCCCCACAGTTTGAGAAGCGCTGCATTAGAGGAAAAATCATGTAAACTATATATAAGTCAATTGTCATTTCTCTAATAAAGTTATACATAGTCTTCATTATGAAAGCTATTTTATTGTGTTTCTTACATAAGTTTAAAAATTTCACTACAAGCACACACAATTTTTTTTCTTTCTATTTTAAAATGTTTGTGTCAATTTCTTCTTCACTATCTTCTATTAGACGGAACATTCTGTGGCAATCTCTACTTCTTTAGACATATCTGTGGATTTTGTTTCCAGTTCTGCTAATATTCTCCTTCTAGACTCCATCACTAGTTTCTTGGTCATTTTTTCTAATTTAGGCAAGCAGTGGAAATGGACGAGTTTCAATTCTGTGTTGACTTCGCTGTTTTCCCTATTACAAACTGGGACGGCTTGGTTACTAAAGCATATTCTGTTTTCTTCATGCAGAACTATGTTTCTCTTCAAAGTTGGCTCTGAAAAGAAAAGAAAAATGTTCTAAATATGATCCATTATTTATCCCCCCTTCCAATCCCATATATGTCACATAACACTTTTATTTTCACTTAAGTATCTACTTTTTTACATTAAAATATTTCAAGTAAATAATTTGCTTAACCCTTTATCTACCGACGGTACTTACAAGTACCTCTCACTTTAAAATTACATAGAATAATCATTTTTACGAATACTCTTGACAATACTTAGCAGGTACATTTTTTTTTAAATCCACTCTTCCAAGATATGTGTCAGCACAGGTTCTACGATGAGTATTTTAGCGGGGAAGGCGAATAGTTTTACAGCAGAAATTGCATTTTCAGCGGATTGCGAAGACAGTCATTTTTGTTCCGAAAAAATAGTCAAAAGGTAAGTGTCTTATTATTTTTTTTTTTTGTATGTTAAGGAAGACCTTAGAAAACAATTTGACTATTTATTTTAAGTGAACAGTGTATATAATTAATTTTACAATTGATTATCTTCAATTAATTAATTAGCTCTAACGGGATTAAATTTCCTAAAGTTGAGTATTTTGCTTATGCATATCCCTAACTTTCAATGTAGTGATTCAAAAAAAAAAAAGTATATTGCATGAAAGAAACTGCAGTAAGTCATAATGCGGTAGATAAAGAGTTAAAGTTAAAAGTATTTTTAATCAAAAAATGATTTAAAAAATAATTTATAAATTTACATTTGGCATTAACTACTGATTGGCTCTTGGGTTTCAACTATGAGCACGCACGCTCCGTGAAAAAAAGAAAAAAAAAAAAAAAAATCGAATGACTTTTGCATTACAACTTACATAATACAGTCTTGTTTATCATGTTAATAAGAAGTGGAAAAAAATTTCTACAAATCTAACATATACATCAATGCTCAATAATATAAAAATAATATTATTTTTACCGGATGTCATAATTAATGTTGGAATTACAATATTATTAGCTTGTAAATTAATATTTACAATGTTCGTATTTACTTTATTTTTCTGGTTCAGATCAGATAGATTTTTTTTTGTCTCTTGTCAGAAGTAAGACTGTTTAATATATGTCCACTAGTAAGTCTACAAATAGTGGTTGGACATCTTCCTTGTTGACAAGGGCACCCTCAGGAGCTTGCTTGTTATGATATAAATTTAGTCGGAAAGGTCTTCACAATTACTGAATATCAATTTTATGAAAACTTTTAGAATCAATATTTAAAGACACCCACTCTAAAAAAAAGCAGAAGTATTTCGTGGAATAAGTATACAATTATAATTTAACAGATGATTTTATTATTATTATTTTTTTTAGAAATAAAGTAATTTAAAATAAAAACTTCTAAAAAAAAAAAAAAAGTAGGAAGTACTATGGAACGATTTCCTGATAGTTGAAATTTTTTATGTTTTATAACACAGACTATTGAAACTGGAATTTTGAAATATATGCGCTATATTTTGATACGATATTTGGTAAATATAAAAACTGAATTGCTTAAATTTAATCCAATAAGTTGAAATTCCCCCTTCCCTTTCTGATTATGAAATGCTTACTATATTCCCTTTCGGTGTGCTCTTCACTCCATTCGTAATTTCCTTTATTTGCACAGATGTAAGGATGTTGTGGTTTCTTGTCTCCGCACTTGCCAACTATGTTTGATTTGGTGAAGTCTACACTGCTTGTGTACAAGCATCTTTTGGGTCCTCGCATTTCCCTATAGATCTCACCATTGAATTCACTGCACAGTCCACACAGTTCTCCTTTATATCTTGTGTCCACCTGAAAAGAGTTATATGCGCATATTATCAGAAATATTTATTTACTTTGGTCAAATTATAGTTTAAACCTTTTTTTTTTTATTTCTAATGGGTGGTGGATAGGTGTTTTATCATTGCTGACCTAGTACATTCCCCGGAAGCTAGTATCTCTTTTTAGTGCGGCACCATAGAAGGCAGATACCAATCGCCGCAGGTAATTTTGACACCCAGTTTCTTTCCTAGAGGGAGGCACCTGAGCTCTGTCGATGCGAACATGGAACTAAGATTTAATTTTGCTGAGAGCACCCAAGCCAAACAGATATTCTAGGGATCTTTTACATGCCGTATAATCGTACGACATGGCCACTGTTGATTTTCTGCGTCATGAAAATCCACCGACTTGGACCAAACTGATTAGTTTAAACCAGTGATTGCCAAAGTTTTCTATATAGACCCCCAGGGATCTATGACGACCTGCAAGGGGTCCACGTTAGCGAAAAAACAATTTGGGGGTTCATGAGGTGTAAATGGGGGGTCTATGATGGTGACTCTCATTAAACAAAATCAAGATTTTATTTTTAAAAGAAAATTTAGTCAAGTGGAAACCGGATTTTATCTATTTAATAGATTTATTTTCTAATTTTAATGATGTTAATTTGCAATTACAAGGTGACAGTATAAATTTTATTAAAACAAGAACCATGTCAGCATTTTTTGACTTTAAAAAGACATATTTGTTATTTATCACGATTTATGGAATACAGTGAGAAAATTTTTAATTACTTTTCCGCCAATCTCCAAAACAAAAAAGAAAGGGGGGAGGGGAAATAAGGGCTGAACGCTACTTACTGAGGAGATTTAGGGTTAAACTTGACCCGATCGATTCCAAATGTTAAAAAATTGTTATTAAAGCACCAGATTTATTCCTCCGTTAAAAGCATTTGTTTGTTGCTCAGTTATTTTATGTATTAATTAAATTTTAATTTAATTAACATGTTTTTCTTAAGTTTTAAACACCATACTTCACTTCAGTTAGAAGTTTAAATAGTTTAAAGTTAGTAGCTCTATACCAGCTGTCAAAAAGACATTTAAATTTGTAAATTTGCAAAAATTCATTATTAGGTAAGCAGAGCCAAACCGAAAAACATGGCAAGGGGTCTTTGAGACAAAAAAGTTTGGGAACCTCTGGTTTAAACCTTATTTCATTATTCAATTGCAACGTCAAAGCATCATGGCATATTAATTATTTGATCCTAGCTTACTAAATAAATATTAAATCTACACCAGTGGCGTCACGGAGAATATTAAGGCCCCTGTGAAAAGTCAGATTTTGTGCCCCAAGCCGGATCTTACAAAAGGTACTTGGCGTCAGTCAGACTTTTGGCCCTCTAGAGTTCAGCCCCCTCCCCCGCAATGCAGAGGTGTACGTTACGCCACTGATCTATACCATATTCAAGTTATTAAACTATGTACTATTAATATCTAGTACTTAATCTTATTTATTTATGAAAAATGCATTACCTTGTTAAAATTTGACTTTGTTTAAAATTTACATTTAGTGATGACTATTTAGAGGGGTCTCGGGGGTGTGATATAAAAGATTTTCAAACAGGTATAATTCTTTTAAATATAAATAAAATAATTCGAATCTTTCACATATTATTTACAAAAGCTTATGGCTTCAAATGGTATAAAATGTTTGAAATATAATCATAATCTTAAAAATTATAAGTATATGAAAATATGTAGTAAATATTAAATAATTTTTGCGTTGCGCACGCTATTTTCTGAAATAGTAGCCTCTGATGTATAAAATTTTATAGAATTATAAAATGTATTATACTATTTACACCCTACACATCATTTAAGAATAATATATCTTTTGTATTTCAAAATATTTGAAAAATATTGAAATTTTTTTAAAAAAATTTTGAAAATGTAATTTTTTATTTTTTAAAAGACATAATTTATTATTCTACTAATATAAAATTACTACACAGCGTAATAAAGATACATTTAACTTTATAAATCCACTTATATCTAGTAATTAAAGCTATTATTTTAGAAAATAGCATGCGCAACGTAACACTTAATTAATATTTCTTATAGAAATGTTTCTTATTTTCATATACTTATAATTTTTAAAATTATGCTTATATTTTAAACATTTTATACTTTTCTGAAACCTCATTCCTTTATAAATAATGTGTAAAAGATTCGAATTATTTAATTTTACTTTCAGAGTTACATATATTTGAATATTATAATGTTTTCAGCCCTCTAGAGAGAAAGTTAACACCTTTGAGACCCCTTTTAATTAATTGGAATGATTCACATCTTCTTGATATATTTCAGTCTTAAATGTTTGTTTCGAATATTCCGCCTTCATTTCTCATGCTACTTTTGAATTATTCTTCACGGTTGTTTGAAAAGAATGGTTCATTTAAAAGATCCGAATTTTTTTTAAAATAGCTTATAAAATATGAGGACAAAAACATACACATAACATAATTTTGTTGTCTGTTGGTGCTAACAGCGGCCGGATAATATCAGATTCGATTCTAAAATTTTTGTCAGAATGTTAGAGACGACTGTAACTTTAACTAAGTCTTGCGTGACGAGAGTGGGTTAATATTGCAAAAATCGTTATTTGATAACATTAAAAAATATATATTTACATTGTGCTAATGGTTGACAGCTCTAGCATATACGTGCGCGCGAGTATTAGTTCAATTGAAATTAAGCCTAACTTATATTTATTTTCTGAAAACTATATTCACATGTTCAGCATTTAATTATAATAAAAAATAAAACGAGTATTTTTATTTAACCTTATATCAAGAAGTATGAAATCTTTAAAAAACGGGTTTATAGTCTCTAAATATAATGAAATTAATATTAAATCCAATTTATTAAGAGCTAATTAATCAAACTTTGATACTCGTAAGAACAATTTTTTTTTATATAAGTTTAGTTACGTAGCAAATTTTATGGTGATAATTTCATGATATTACTGTAATCTCTTTCTTAATATAGAAGAATATCGGTTACAATTTTATATTACATTTAATTTTACTTTTAAATAAATCTGATTTTTAAAAAAACAATTTATTTTTAGCATGTTTATAAGTTCTTTATTAAGTCTGATTTCAAATGTGGATTATATTTATATATTCAGATATTTTTGAAACATACAAACAAGTGTTATTTAATAATTTCTGGATTTTAATAAAATTACCTGTGTTTTCACGTTCTTTCCGTCGTATGTCACAATGATTCCAACTTTTTCGGCGTGTATTTCTACAAAATAGGATTTATCAGCTGCTACGTTGGACACTGCATAGATTAATTCTCGCTCTTCGAAGACGATTGGTTGCAAAAATCGAACTTCGTGGTCTTCTTCGTCGAATTTAATTACATATCTTTCTCTCTTAGGTGGAGTCAGAACTATGGTATGTTTTCCAAGGTAAATAATAATTTTCTGGAAAAGAATTAAAGGATATTAAATTCTTAAAGCTACCTTATTTAGAGAAGAATGTTATAATAACCCTTTGCTGAGATTTTTTTTAATTGAAAAGGTTCTTTAAATATTGTAACTGGTAATGTTACAAAATAAGGCTCAAGCTGTTGATCACTTTTTCTGGGAGAAAAAAAAGCTAAAATATTTTCATATAAATTGTTATGGTTATGATACATATAATTGTTAATAGAATAGGGCACTTGAGATTTTGAAAAAAAGTACTGGAAAAAATTGGAATTTTGAAAAAAAAAGTACTCAGTTAAAGTCTTAATGCAAAATTGACATGTAATTTTCCATTTTAAAGTATAGAAGACGAAATATTGATCATATTTTCTTACAAGAAATTACTATTTAAAATCGAATTAAGTAGTTTGGAAACACGCATGCTTCTTTTTTAGGGATAATATAGCTAGAATACGAATTTAAGTCTATGTTAATCGTGCTTTTTTTTTTACTTATCGACTTAATAACTTAACTTAATAATATCTACTTTATTATATTAGTTGACTACTTCAACTTATTATTTTTATTCATCCCAATAATTACTGGAATAATAGCATAATTTATTTATATATATATATATATAATTAACTTTTCTTCATATCAAATTAATTAAAATAATTTTTTTCTGTTTTCATTTTGAACTTAATTTTTAAAATTTAAGACTTGCTTAAGAGTTTCGTTAATTTATATATTTTACCAGTAATAAAATTAATATATCTTTCTCATATTAACCAGTAAAAATAAATTGAGAAATACAATTTCTTTTTAAATTAGCTAAGAATAGAATTAACTAATTTAAAAAAAAACATTAAATGCATTTATATTTTAAAAATTTATGAGAAGCTTCAGCCATAGTATTTGAAACACTTCCATCCCATTTCTGCTTTACATATTTAAAGAGTTTTTCCAACTTACTTTTTTTCCTGGTTCTAAATGATCAGTTGTAACGATGATAGCGAACTTTTTGTGTTCCAAGCAGTGAGTTGTCAAAATGTAAGAGCATTCTTTCTCTAATGGTGTATGGATAGTTTTCATGTCGTAAGTCCTCACGTAGTTGTCCATAAGTGTGCAAGAAGCTGTTATGTATAGAAAGTTTTTTTTTATTAGAATGTGAAGGAAAAATAAAGATTTTCGCATTCAAATCTCTAAGTTACCACTACTTTCTTTCCTAACAAGATCACAAGGAAATGGCGCAAATGGGTAATTTCGGTGGAAGAATGTACATCTTTACCTCATTCTTTTAAAATAAATTTAGCGCTTTAAAAAAATTCTTTTTTTTTTTCCTTTTCTTTTTGCTTTTAAGGTTGTTTTAAACACTAATGCAGTGTTTCTCAAACTGTGGGGCGCGCCCCCTAGGGGGCGTGATACCTCTACAAGTGTGGGGGGGGGGCGAACATATTGAAAAGTTGAAAACAGGAGATTATTTCAAAATATTTTTTAATTTACGGAAAGTAAACTAACAAAATACATTCTGACTTAATAAAAAATAAAACACGCATTTGCACTGATAGAATACACTTATAAATGTATCAGTACTGTACAATGCATTTTATGATTAATTTAACAATATTAAGTTAAAAACAACATTAACAACTACCAATGACCCCATGGACTTGTCATTTTTAAAACTATATACAAAAATTAACCCTCTCTTACCTTGATTATTTGTAACACTTATCTTCATAATTAATCCTTTAACTGCTGATTAAAAGTCACGCGAATCGCTCCCTATGCCACCGAGAAAGGAATAATTAGCAAATCCTTCGCAGTCACTCTCAAGGTCCTTTTTTGCATTCAAAAGCCTTTGGAATATTTTTCTGGTTAGCAGTGCACAGAAAAGATCGTACTTCGGAAAGGCGTATATATACGTCTTTGCAGTTAACACTTTGGCTTAGCGAGACGTTTATATTCGCTGGTGGCACTTAAGAGGTTTAAGTCGTATAGTAGCTTTAGCGCCAAAGTATAGTATTATTGAATGAAATGCAATGTTATTGTGTATGGAGGAGGGCGCGAGGAAAATTACGATTGAATATTGGGTCGCAAACATTCAGACTTTGAGAAGCACTGCACTAATGTGAAAGAGTCTGTAGCAAACTTGGAACTTGTTTTAAGTCGAAAAGGATTCGACTTTCATGTAAATTCGTGAAAGACACATGCATTCTTTTATTTTTCTATACTTTTAACCCTTTAGCGGGCAGTAGCTAATACGTCTAGCCACATATTAAAAATTTTTTCTCAAAGTGAGTGTTGGATATTTAGTCTATCTATATGCATTAATTGAAGCTAAAACGTATAAAAATTAATACGGATGGCAGCACGATACCTTTTTTTTTTTAGCATTTCATGT
>BMAV01003379.1:180459-191005 GCA_019973955.1 Trichonephila inaurata madagascariensis
GTCTTAATAGTGCTTCTTTCTTTCATATAAGGCAGTTCCTCTATTGCCTTCTTTCCTGCATAAGTTCCAGCTTCAGAGGTATAAGTGAAGACGGTTTTGTTAAGCTCTGAGAATTCGTAAGCAAAGTGCATTTTGCCATCGCTCTCAATGGTCAAAATGACCTTGAAAGGATATGTGGCTGCTATTTTTTTTTCGTGATACACACCAATGTGCTTGCAGTCTCCGAGATTCAAGATCTGGTTCGAGTACAGAGTTGAGTAGTAGACGCTAGAATAATTTTCATACGTTATATGTTTCAGCATTTAAAACAAGTATTGATTTTAATATTTTAACAAGCGGTTTAAGCTGACAATAAAAAAAAAAAATTAGGATTGCAATTATATTGCGGATGTTTTAAACAGATTGAAATAATAACATAATAAAATAATAGCATAATAAAGTAATAACATAATAAAGTAATAACATAATAAAGTAATAACATAATATAAAGTAATAACATAATAAAGTAATAATAATCATAAATGTTTTCAACATTTTTTGCTGTTGACGTTATGTATGTGTTCTAATTTTTTTTTTGTCTTTAAAGAACCTACTGATAATTATTGTTTTATGTAAAAAAATAATTAAGTGGCATTGTGCCAAAATGATAGACTAAATCCTCAATATATTAAATAACTTTTTTTAAAACTATTTTCACAACTTATTTGTTCATTTTTTTCTTCTTTTGCATTTGAGTGAAACTTGACACTTTGATTAATAATTATTCATGAAACAACAATATCTCCATCGAGAAAAGATTTTAATTAATTTTAAAACGAATAATGTTACATAATTTTGCCACATTCTCCCTATTCTTCTGATCTCACTCTAAGTGACTTTTATTCTCAGAACTCAAAAGCCCATTGCGAGCCCACAGATTTGACGAAAAAAATGACGTTATTCAAAAGGTGGAACAAAGTTTTTCAAAGCAGTGTGCTAAATTCTGCAATGATGATCTTCAAATGGTCAAAAAAAGTCAATGAGAAATATATCGTTTTGTATAGTGACTACTTACAGATTAAATAAAAAATAAGCTTTCATATCGATTATTTCTAATACCCTCTCGTATATGCTCAGAAATAGATAATAATTTAATTTTGCATATTATATAATACCACAGTTTCGTTACTATTGCTTCTGATACAGAAAATTTGAGAAATAACGATTTTCAACCCAAAACTAAGTAATATACTTGAGCTTTGTATGTAAGCCTATATGACTGAAGATTCATCTTAAAATGCGTTATTTTAAGTTTTATCTTAAGCTTGACCATCTTTATTTTAATATACTGTTTAGATTTATGATTGTGCCGGCTGGGTGGCGTAGTTGGTTTGTCACTGGCCTTCTGTACCCATGGTTGCGGGTTCTATCCCGACCCAAGTCGGTGGATTTGCATGATGCAGAAAATCGACAGTGACCATGTCGTATGATTATACGGCATGAAAAAGATCCCTTGAGTGTCCGTTCGGCTTGGATGCCTTCGGCAAAATTAATTTCCTAAGTTCAAATTTCGCATCAGCACAGCTTAGGCGCCTCCCTTTGGAAAAGAAACTGGACGTCAAAATTACTTGCGGTAATTGGTATCGCCTAAATGGTGCCGCACTAAAAAGTGATACCAGCTTCTGGGGAATGTACTAGGTCTGTAAAGGTAGAAATATCAATACGCGGTCCCATTACAGGAAAAAAAATAATTATGATTGCAAAGATATTTACATTAACTTCATTCAGAATCCCAAAGGAAAATTTTCCTTCTTAGCTAAACATCTATTTTTGCATACAATTTTTTGTTACTTAATCAGAATCAATTCATAGATCTTGAGTTTTTTCTAATAAAATTGTAATATTATGATAAACCTAAGAATAATTCCTTTAGAAAGTTAAGCAATTACCTGGGAATGATATCAATAGAATATCCGAAGCTGTTTTCAATTATTGGCTTTATATCAAATTTCCAGGACAGAAGCAGTGGGTTTCTCATTTCGAATTGCACTGGATAAGGTAGAGCATGGCCAACAGCCCTTGTTTGGTAGGTGGAAGGCATGTAGACCTGGACTATGTGACCAGATACTCTTCCATTCACATCGGTAAAGTAATGGAGAAAATGTTCTTTCACTGGAAAAAAAAAAAGAGTTAAAAAAGTTATTTAAGAGTTAGAAAAACCGCGTGGATAGTTATTCAGTATTGGCATGGCAGCCCTTAGTGGGCCTGAGCTTTTCATAGAAGTTTTTCCCATTCTGTCCTTCTCCCAGCAATTGATCTCCTGTTCTTCACTTTTAGAATGGCAAAGTGCTCATCCACACAGTCTTTTCATCTCCTTTTCGGCCTTCCCTTTGGTCTTTTTTGTTAGAGGGAGTTGCATTAAAACTTTTCAATACTGTTCGTTCTGGGTTCATTCTTACTATATGCCCTGTCCATTTCATTCTACTTAGTTTTACTAGGCAAGCCTATCCAATTCGGTTGCATTAAAGAGATTCAAGTTAAAGAGAGAAAAATCTTGGATGTAAAAAATAGGATGCATTGGTATTGAGTGGAGCATATCCGTGATTGACTGACCAGAATGGTCAGCTATTTTCACATTTAAGCGTGGTTGAAAAACTGCACTAACCATTGAGTAGTTTTGAGCTCGAGTAAATCAAACTGCAAAACTATTGAAAAATTTAAGAATTGAAGATAAATAAATAGAGAAAATAGTTAAATGAAGAGAAAAAACTTATGAGTTAAAGAAAGGAAGGATAAATTAAGATGGATCTGTGTCTATAAGATATGTTTTACATATTTTTTATGTATATCCAAAGACAGAATTTACAATTTCTCCCAGCTTAGTAGAAGTTTTCAACAACAACAAAAATATGTTTATACTCACACAATTCGAAAATATCTCCTGTCTGATGTTCCTCGGAGTCATAATAATAATAGCTGTTTATGTAGAACATTTTTTGGAAGACAGTGAATCGCCAGAATTCAGGATCTCTTGGAACAACATGCGCCTTTAAGAAAGAATGAAAGTAAACAATTCAACTTACTAAAAACTATTAAAAAAATTTCATGTTTAGCTTTTATCTCTGATTTTTCTAATTTTGCCGAGAGCCAAATTGATACCCAAGAGTTCTTTTACGTGCACATAACAGGGGAGGGGGGGGGTCAGCTCTACGGCCGGACAAACCGGACTCCTGCCCGGGGTGGCAAATTTTAATAGCGGCATTTGGATCGAATTTGGAAAATATTTTTTTCTGTTACTAAAAACTTGATACATTTTCTGAAATATTATTGGGTGTGAATTTAGTTTTTCATTTAACGTATCTTATTTCTTTATTTTGTAATCTGTATGTATTATGTCAGTCTTTTTTTTTATATAGAAACTTGAAGGGTTCAAGGCAGGAGTATATGTTAAATCATGAAATTTGATATGTTTGCACACCTTTCACTGGTAATTTTTTCCCCATCCAGGAGTGGGGTTAAAACGGACATTCCTTTCACCCCTACGATGTCGAGTGTCAGCCATCCAAAACCGGACAGGAGAAATAAAAGTTTTTAGAACATAGAGAGCCACAAGAGGTGTTTTATTTTAATTTTAAGTGTAGTTACTATAAGTTAAAATAAACGCTTGTGATCCTCACCATCATCAGTCTTTTTCGAAGAAATTGGCTTGCCGAAATGGCCGATTTCTTCTCTTACATTTTACTCGATTAAAATAATAACAGGTAGTTATGTCCTTAATTTCAAATCCTTTTGTGTTACATATATTTGTTATGTTGCCTTTTTGTTTGCCAGAATCATTCGAATTTTATTGGTGTGTATCTATGTGAGCAATTTATCTTTTTTAATTATAATTGTTTGCTTTAGGGAGAGGGGCGACATTTTCCATTTTTGTCCCGGGTGGCAAAACTGTTAGAGCCGGTCCTACACATAATCATATGATATGCGCGCCTACGATTTTCGCATCCAGAAAATCTATCGGCTCCAGCCGGGATCAAACCTTCAACCTCCGGCTTTCGAGGTGGGAAACTACCTCTAAGCCACCGAGTTGAATGTAAAGTACAATTATTAAATATAAAAAAAAATTGTAAATAACCAATGAAATTCCTCATTATCTCTGGGAATTTGCTGACCCTAACAATGTAGCCAAATTTGTTTATTTACTGTAAATATTTGTTCTTCTTGGCTTCGAGTGTGGAGGATTACAAGTGGAGGAGAACTATAAAAGAATCTATTCTTTTCCTTGTATAATACCAACCAAAATTAATCTAAAATTTTATATATATTTTTGTGTGTAGCTTCTCAAAATTTTTAATTTTTATTCTGTTTTTTTATTATTATTTATTTTTTTTTTTAAGTTTTCAGTTTCATTATTTAAAAAAGTGCTTTCTCGTTTTCTAAAGAAAATCGAGGAAAAAATTCTTTTGAATTACCTCGGGGAAAATTTCTGGAATTTTCACTTTTGGAATATCTTCGCTTGGTCTTATGTTGAATGCTTGCAGGAAAGCATCATGGAAATTTCGTGAGGTAAAACCTTGGGCATTCAGAGCAAACTAAAAGGAAAAAAAAACCCCCATTTATTACGAATAATATAACAGAAATTTTGTCACTTCGAATATAAACAAACGATTTCAATATGCCTCATTATATCTAATTATTTTTAGTTTGTATTGAAACACACCACCTATGCTATTTTCCCTGCAGCGATACTCTCTGTGTGACAAATTTGAATTTTTCTGGCAAAGTTCACTTTTCCCAGCGAAAACTTGAAAAATATTATAGCAACCATGGAAGATATGACCTAAGTTTCCATATTTGTGACAAGTTTTGTGAAAAATACGATATCGATAGGGATTCATCGACAAAGCTCAAAGAAAAGCCCTTTTAGGAATTGCCATGTGTCTATATAAGGGATCTTTGTAATAAAGGCTAGGGCATCTCAGAAGAGAGTGCAGTCGAATCAGAGCATTGACTGCAATGAAAGAGATCTTTCTGGGTGTCCCTGCTAGTTAAACGTTGCATAGCTTGTTTGTAATGAGTGTGTTTTGTACTACTGTAAATAATTTATTATTATTCAAATAATTAAAGTCGTTGGCTGTTTTTCCCTCATGAAAGTTTGCGACAATATTTGCACGTTTAAACAATATTCTAGCGTGAGGATTAATTGTATGCTTCTACACAAAAACTTTGTTCAACAATTTTAAACATTGTTATTAAATGTTTGACAGCCTTATTGCGCATTGTGCACCAATCGTATGCTTTAAGCCACGGTCACAAGTTTCAAGTTGTGGATGATTTTCATATTTTTTTTTAATTAATTTCTTAATTAATCATCTCTCATGAAATTATTTACTCATGAAAAATTATCTATAGAAATGAAAATAATTGTTATAATTAAAATCAAACAAAAATTATAAAAGTATTGAAGAAATTTAATTTTCAAAACATTTACTCTAATATGTTCTTTTTTCTTAAAAAAAATTTCGCAACTGATTTGTTTGAAATATATATCGTTTGTTTTTCCACCAACACTTCTGTTGTTTATTTGAGGATTTGATTTAAATCGATTTTTGTTAAATATGTTAATCAGGCCTTTTCATATCAAAAATGAAAAATTATTAGAAAAGTACTGAAAATTTTCACCCATACTTTGTAAAAGTAATCTTTCAAGGTGTCTGTATTGTATCCTAAAGCACCGTACACTGCAGCAGGGAAAAATGATTCATTGCTTGGAGTCATTTCATAGCGGTGTTCAAGCCCGAAGTTACGGATTGCTGAAAAAAAAAAGGAAATTTCGTAATATATTGCTAGTTTATATGCTTAATAATAAAAGTAATACAATCCGATCTCAATTTACTGTATTCCTATCTAACGAATAGAGCGATTTAATGAAATTTTTTTCCCGGATAAAAATGAACGTAGTAGGATACCTTAACGAATAATAAACCCCGAAATAAAAAATTATTCCAAGTTTGGATTTAAAAAAAATGGATTTTTTTTTCAAATGACACATTTTTTTTATATGAGCAGAAAAAGACTTTTCTTGTTTGCAGCAAATTTCCACTAGAAGAGGTGCAGCCCAATGTTAGACTTAACAGGTGCAGATGAGTAATGAGTAATCTTTCGCTTAGGTTTTGGATAGGGCAGGAGATTCCTTTCATCCCATCCCACTCCACAACGCTGGGGATATTTTAAGAATTTTTACCATTTGCTCTTGTTCTTGAAGGAAGTGATGTTTATTATATGAAGGCTAGAACCTGGTAAGCACATAATTCCACTATTCGTAATTCGGAGATTCGTAAGCACATAACAATATCCCCTACACTTAAATGATCATCTTAGTAATGAAGCTGTTACTGTCTTATATAGATACCACCGCTACGCACTCCCCTGCCAGTGAGTCGGTGAACGAACGATACCATAGTTATGGCGAGCGTGTGAGCTGTTGTTGCGTCATTTTTGTTTTTGACGGCTTAAGTGTTGCGTCATATGGATTTGACGGTTTTGCTGCGGTGCGTCATGTGATCTAACGGCTTTGCTTTGCTGCGTCATGCGGGTTGGACGGCTTTTTGGTTGTTCTTGCGGTGGATAGAGGGCGCCACATCAGCTCTGTGAAGGTTTGCGTTGCTTCGAAGTTCAGCCAGGGTCACTAATGAAGGTAAGAACCAGGTACCTTCGGATTCGTAAGCACATAACATATCCACTATATTAAAATGATCATCTTAGTACGAAAGCTGTTATTGGCCTTTATAGATACCACCGCCACATATACGTACGGTTTTGCTGAAAATTCTGCGCTACTGAAGTTAAGGAAATTGTTGATTTGTCGGAGCCAATAAATAGCGATCCTGATGCAGACATTGATAATTAATCTCCTATCAAATCTGTTACATTTTCTAATACTTTACATTGTTTTCAAACTAGGAAAACATATTTCACGCAGCAAGATGTAAATAACGCAGTATTTTCTTCTTTGCATAAAGTCGGAGAAAGAACTCTTTCGAGTCAAGAATCAAAAAGATTGTCAAACATCTATTAGTCAGTATCTTAAAATTTTCAATTATAACTGTTACGCAATGATTTAACTGTAGAATAAAAAATGTTTAATTTCTAATTATAAATATTTTTTGAGTAATTGATTGCTATAGAATTTTCAAAAGGTAAGAACAAAAAATTTGTATTTTTTTTACACTGATATTACGAATAATCCCGAATTAACGGGGGGAAAATGTCCGGTCTCGACGAATTCATTAAATTGGGGCCTGACTGTATTTTTAATACAGAATTTGGATAATTTATTTAAATAGCCTTCATTCACTTTTAAAATTTAGAAACAGGTAATGTTACATTAAAAGAAGTATTGCAGAAAAGATATATATATTTTCACTTACTATCAAACCAAGAGTCGTAAATATTTTGGGCATGATGTTTGCCAACGTGGAATCGTTTGACTTGGGGCAGAACTTTCTTGATACGTCGGGCGCTAAAATAGAAAAATGGACACTGAGATTAAACAGCAATGGGAACCATCGATTAAAAAAATAATACATCACCTGTTGAAAATTTTCTATGAAAAATTAGCTGTTGAGTATTCATTGTAATTAATAAAATGTAATTTAAAAAAACGTACTTTTGAGTATAAATATCAAGAGTGGAGAAAGTTTTGAAAACGAGTTAAAATAATGGGTTTTCTTTCTAACTTCACACTTTGTGTAATATATTTTTTATACCTTAAATTTTAAAAGCAAAAGGAAATGTTGAGTCAAATTGAATTTATTGAATTATTAGTTGAAGTAATTTAATTTTACTAGAGGATAAGTTTTATTTGCTGATTTCAGCATTCAAATGTTTCAAGTTGTAAACAATTGGAATTATGAGTAAAATTTAACTATTTAAATAATTAGCTTTAACCAACTAACTTTTATGAATTATAATTAAATTATCGTATTGTGAACCCAAACAATCTTGTATGGAAAATTTCAGCTCAATTGAGAGCTTTAAAATGTGAGAAAAAGCTTTTAAAGTCTTGGCCCAAATCGAAAACATGGTCACCAAGCCACCGCGTTTTGTCACCAAAAATGACGCCAACGGGGCTGTATCTGTAATTCTTTAAATAATTGGTTTTAAGCAATTAATTTTTATTAATTATAATTAAATTATTCTATTGTCATCCGAAACAGTCCTGTATATAAAATTTCAGCTCAGTTAAGCGCTTTAAAATGTGAGAAAAAAAGCTTTTAAAGTTTTGACCCTGACATAAATACAATGTGAGTAGAGGAAAACACATTAAGGGGACACAATACGATTCAATTGACAAAAATCGGTCAAAAAATCAAATTAAAACTTTTTAGCCTAAATTATTCTTTATATACATTTCTAGAGTCTTACAAAATTTAAAAGCTCTAAAAAAACGCAGAATTATGATAGCTTTTACGTTCGTTTTTACTCACAACCCTATGACAAAAAAATCAAAACTTTAAACTGACTTATCTCAGAAAAATAAAATAACTAGTTCGTCTTTATTTAAAATGCTAAGGCTTTTTTTCTATTGTGCTTAATGTTTTGAATTTTTTTTACTTATTGCTAATAGTATATGTGTGACGTCTCTCGCGTTCTTCTTCTAACATAACTCCTAAGTTCTTTGACGGCCACGATTAATGGCAAAACTTTTCCAACCCAATACCAAGAAGAGAAACGGATCGAATATGCAAATGAGATATACTTTAAAAGGATAGAAGGTTTGGTGAGATAGAACGGCAAACCTAGAGATAACTTAGTGTGGAATCGTTCGAAACAAGTGTTAGACGTCCTACAGCTCTGGAAGAAGGATACGCTCATCGCAATTGAATATAATAAGGATTAAGAAAGCCTGAGTCTTTTCACCTACTATTAACATAATAAGAATTTCTTCAACCTAGGAAGGAAGGTGACTCTATAAAAGGTAATATTTTGTATAGGAAGTTAGATTAGACAGTTAAATTATTATAATTAAGATAAGTGATCTAGTTGTGCGATCTGACTTGAATTTAAAGTTTAATTGTTGGCTTATTCTCACTTTAAGAAAGTTGTTATTTAGAATTAAGTAAATTAAGTTATTCTTAATAAAAGTTGTGTTAAGAATCCAAAAATGTCTCATCATTTAGATAATCCCACACCTCTAGCTTACGCGAATCACCCCAGACATAGTTATCACAGGATGGCTATGTCTCATATGTAACGAAATATGGTATGCATTTTTGAATCAAAACAATACTTATTTTTTTTTTTAAATAATTGATTTCAGAATTTATACATTTTTGCGGGAATTTTCAATAAGCATTCATAAAAAGAAGTATTGTACGAATACCAATCATGTTATCGCAAAACCCATACCAACTTTTGTTTTACATAGTTTGACGTATTTGTAAAGCAAATTTCATGCGTGTGTGTAAATTTTTGTAGGAGGAGTAGCATTTTAAAAGCACTTCACAAATTTTAAGTTTTTCCTTAAAAAATTAAATGGCTAGCTTTTTATGAAACTTTGAGCACAAAATCTGTTTTACATAATATACACACATAGGAGGCAACCAAAAGAATTTTGATAATCCTTAAACTAAAAATTTTTGCGTAAATCGTACCATGTCCTCTTAATTAGGGTTGTATCTCGAAAATACTTTTACAACTATAACACACGGTACTTGAACATATTGAAAAAAATCTCTAAGAAAAGAAAAAGAGTTAAATAAGATTTGCTTTGTTTTGAACAAAAGAAAAAAAAAAGAATTAAAGAAAAAGTTAGATTTGACATCATTAGAGCTTTATGTTTCTGTGTAAAAGCCGGATGATATGCTATATATATTCAAATAAAATCTGAAAATATCTGTTTAAACACCAAAACATTCAGCTTCTTTTGGCAAGCATTTAGATTAAAGCTAATACCATTTAGGTTAAAATATATGAATGTATGTATAGTACATTTATTATCTTTAGTTGTTAGTTAATCCTACTTCCTAAGATTAAGAGTTTGTTATTCTACTATCGCTTTGTTTGTCGCTATGTTATTGCTTTGTTTTAGTATATTTATGGCAATTTAGTATATGATTAGTGATTATATTTATACATATGTATGTGTGTGTGTGTTGTGTGTATCATAGGCAATGTATTTCAATGAACTATTTCCAGAGTTAGTGCGTGTATTTTTAGAATTTTATTCTATAGCAATATATAAAAATTTATAGCAATTCTTAATAAACGAGACATTTGACTAAGTAAAGAAATCACAATATAACCAAACATTTCTGTGATCTTAAAAATCTTTTTCACAATCTCGAAAACTTCATACTAATATCATAAAAACTAATACCTAGTGTTAGAATAATAGCAAGAAATTATACCGAATTTCGCGTTACAAACCCTGACATCGTGTTCTAAAAATAGACGTTAATTAAAGCATTTTAGGCTTATCAGGATCACATGACATTGCCATAAATGATAAGCCATCCAGCACATTAACGACTTATTTCCAAAGACACAAATAACCTAAAATAATTAA
>BMAV01003379.1:202513-222024 GCA_019973955.1 Trichonephila inaurata madagascariensis
TGTTTGTTAAATTTTATGTCTGTAGATCTAATAGCTGATAAAAAAGGTTTTTTATTATTTATAACTTCCCGTAACTCTCTTGTGGGTCGATTTTTGAAAACACCTTCCTAAGCTGATTTCTGCTCAGCAAAAGTAACACATTGTTACAAATTTTGTGCAATGAACGCTTAAAATAGTGTAAATAATTTACTGTAAAATCCAGCGTATGACGCGCACTTATACTTTTAAGCTGTAATTTTTAACTTTTAGGTATATTCACCGTATAACGCGCAACCCCTTTTTTACGAAGAAACCTGAAATATACGTGCGCAATGCTCTTATGTTTTGAAGTCATTTATTCGAGGTATTATTCCAAGCTTTAGAAAAAAATAGTATACTTTTAGAACTACAACCCCCTTTAAGTTCATAAAGAATATATCATTTCTTTTAAATAAATAATATTTCGATCTATGTAGAAGTCTAATTCTTTTCTATGCTCATCTTTTTTTATTTTTAAAGCTCTCATTTTTATATCCGGCGTATAATGCGCACCCGCAAATTTCGATCTTATTTTTTGTGTTAAAAGGGCGCGCTATACGCCGGTATATCTAAAAGTGTAATACATTAATATCACTTTCTGTTGTATTTATTTTATGTTAAAATTGTAATCTGCCTCACGCTCCCCCTGTACAAGTCTTTGCAGTTTGGCTTGTGGAAACGTTTCGTTAAGTCTAGCTATTTTCATAGCTTGAGCTTTAAAGCGAGAGCACACTGGCGCCTGGCGCAAACAAAACAAAAAGGGAAAATTTTGCTGCACCCATAAAATATAGATACAGTGTTGGCCAAAATTGTGGACACTTTTTTAACTTGTTATGTTTTGTAATTTTGCATGCTTATAGAACATTTTACGTTCCACAAAATGCAAAGTACTTTATATCACTTTAAAAAAAATTTAATACTGAATTCAAATCAAAAGACATAATTTATATATTTGAAAAGCAAAAAAAGTTATACTGCAATGACTATCGATATACATTAGATACTGATAATAGCAGTGAGTCATCAGAATTTAGTGGGGTAATCTTTATTTTTAATTACAGCTTCACATCGATGTTACAGTGAGCTAAAAACAATTTTAAGTTCTTTATTCTTTATTACATGATGCCAGGAAACAGTTATATCCTCAATTAGTTCATTTTTATGTCATGGGTACCTCATTAGTACAAGTTTTCGATAGGATTGAGGTCAGGACTGTTTTCTGGCGAGGACAACAATTATATTTATTCAAAAAGCAGTGGCATCAAATAAAAGAGTAGTTTGGACACATTTGAGACGAGAAAGTGGTATTTTCTACGTTTAAATTACATAACAGGGGGGTAGTTTAGTGACTACATCTGGAGACTGAAAGTTTTGTTTAGGATGTCAGGAGACAAATGTAATAAAAAAAAGCAGAAAAACCGCGGAAAAGGTGCACCACACGCGTTGATGACAGAAGAATAAAAATACTATATCTCAGAGATAAAAGAATTTCATGGACAGCTATCAGAAGTGATCTGATTGATACTGGTGTTTCTATCAGTTCAAAAACAATCAGGAGTAGATTAGCAGATGTAAGACTAAAAGGTGGAATTCCACGAAATAAACCGTATCTCAGTTCACAGCAGCACTAAAAGGATTACAGTGGGCAATGGAAACATTAATTGGACAAATGATTATTAGTTCCAAGTTATATGGAGGGACGCAACTAAAATATCGTTATTCGGTAGTGATAGCCTAAAATATGAAAGACGTAAAATAGCAGAAATGCTACATCCTGACTGCATCCAGAAAATTGTGAAGTACCCACATAGTTTTATTATTTAGTCATGCATATCAGCAGATGGTATCGGTCGCCTTTATGGCATCGATGGGACACGGAATGTCATAAAATACTTTGACACCATTCTAGAACCCAAACTTCTGCCTTGCCCCTGGAATCTTTTTCCAAACAAGGCTTCATTTATTTTTCAGCAAGATTCTGCTCCTTGCCACACAGTAAAGTAATTGAAAGACTGGTAACGTTCTAAGATCATTGAGTCATTGTCCTGGCCAGGAAACAGCCTTGACCTCAATTTTAACGAACCCTCTTGTTCGAATGAGGTACCCATGACATAAAAATGAAATAATTGAGGATATAACTGTTTCCTGGAATCATGTAATAACGAATAAAGAGCTTAAAACTGTTTTTAGCTCAATGAAACATCGATGTGAAGCTGTAATTAAAAATAAAGACTCCCCCACTAAATTCTGATGACTCACTGCTATCATCAGTATCTAATGTATATCGATAGTCATTGTAGCATAACTTTTTTTACGTAGCAAATATATGAATTATATCTTTTTATTTGAATTCAGTATTAAATTGTCTTTAAAATGATATAAAATACTTTGCATTTTGTGGAACGTAAAATTTTCTATAACAATACAAACTTAAAAAACATAGCAATTTAAAAAAGTTTCCACAATTTTGGCCAACACTGCATATGCTGTCGCGGGCTCTTTTGCAGATGGCAGAATTTTTTCCTACTTACTTGACAATTATCGTTATATTTTAGACACTTCACACAATATCTTTATAAATTATAGCCTATGTGTTATTCTGATGTATAAGCTATATAAATGTAAAATTTCATTAAAATCCATTCAGTTGTTTTTGCGTGAAAGAGTAAAAAAATATACATCCATACAAACTTTCGCTTTATAATATTAGTAAGGATTGTGTTTCTCAGCTAAATAAAATTTTATAATTTAAACTAATTGCTAGAGATTAAGTAAACATGCAAATTTAAAATCTTTATCTCCATATAGATTTTATAATTCATTAAAATTCATAATTTTTTTTTTTATGTGTTTGATAGTGATAATGGTTTATTTTAATTTTACACTCTTACAACTAATTTTTACAGCCTTCACGTTTCGACTAAGATACATCTATTGTAAATCTGATGTTATGAAATATACACAAATTTTAAACAAGGGATTTTTAATGGATTTACTTCATACTGAATTTCTCGACAGATTTTTTTTTGAGGCATTTTTAAGTAATTTTTGAGAGTTTACATACTTGATAACAACTTCCATATTTTGATCGTAAAGATCAGCCACATGAGTTTCTTTGGTGTGGATGATGTCGAGGAGGCTGATTCCAGACTTGAGAATTCTTAAATTGTGATGTTGGACGAAGGATTTCTTCATAGGTGTTTGATACTTAAAAAGGGAAATATTTATTAGGTATTAATTAAGCGGGAATGTTTAAGAAGAATCAAGGAAAATTATAAACTTTGAGAAATATAAAAACATATTCAGTTCTTCCTTATCATTACCATACACGAGAAATGCATTTCAGTATAACAGCATCAATAGTTAATCCTTTAAATTACTCCTAGTAACAATAGCAGATCTATTTTTTTTTCTTAATTTTGTTCTATTGTTACAACGTATATTAAAAAAATATCATCAAGCCAATATTTTAATTTTTTATGTCTATGGAAATTTTTGTACATATGTCTTAGGGTTTGAATTTTGAGGTTTTCAGAGCATACCTAGAATTTTTCATATCTTTTTGGTTTTAAACATTGGTGTTAATGTTAGCTGTCCTGAGACTATAAGCAAATATTACACTTTTTAGTAATTTCTGAAGAATGAGGCTGATTTATTTTATTTCATGTCTTAATAATAATATTATCTAAATAATTACCGTTTTAATTATTTTAAACTTGCCATAGTTAAAAAGTTATTTGAAAAATTGCTAAAAGTTGCATGCAAATTGCTAATAATTGCATTCGAAATATTGCATGATTTTTGAATAATTATTTAAAATATATTGCTAATAGTTGTTGAATAACTGTTAGAAATATTTTGCTAATAGTTGTTGAATAATTATTTGAAATATTGCTAATAGTTGCTGAATAATTACTTGTAATATTGCTAATAGCTGTTGAATAATCATTTGAAATATTGCTAATAGTTGTTGAATAATTATTTGAAATATTGATATAATAGCTGTTGAATAATTATTTGAAATACTGCTAATAGTTGTTGAATAATTATTTGAAATATTGCTAGTAGTTGTTGAATAATTATTTGAAAAATTGCTAATAGTTGTTGAATAATTATTTGAAATATTGCTAATAGTTGTTGAATAATTATTTGAAATATTTTTCTAACAGTTGCATTTGAAATATTGCAGAGTATTTGAATAATTATTTGAAATGTATATATACATTAGTTTTTATTTATTCAGTTTTGACGCGACTAGTTTCTGTGTGTTATTAATTATACCAAGAAAAATATTTTAAGTCTTTAGAATTGTCATTTCTAGTTCTAACTATGCGTTAATTAAGTTAAAATCATCATAATGTAAATAAAGGTATGGCTATGGAATTCAGAAAGAATGTTTGTTAATTTTTTCAATGATTGTTCAAAGCATTAAAATCACAATACACAAGAAAACATTTTTTGTTTATAAAAAAGTTAGATATGTGGCTTTTTTTTAATTTTTATTTTGAGTAACTAATCCATTTAATATTTAACATTCATTAACGGTTTACAATTCTCTTAGTTATTCCACATTTACGAAAAAGGTCTTTGTACGAGTAATATCTACTAGAAATTGTTGTTACATGGGTAGATTTATGGACTAAAGCTAAGCGAAACAAATGTAATCGAAATTTAATTAGCGAATAAGATATCAGATAAGTTTATTTACTGGTTCCCATCCAATTGGACATCCAGAATGATATCCGTCTTCCTCGTGAACCATCCTGCAAACTCCAGGGCAGCCTTGCTTTTCGAAATTGTGGTGTGTGTGGTAGGCCGGGTAAGAAACTTCGAAATTGTCGGTTCGACTGATGTTGTAGACATTCCTTACGATTGGGAATTCTGGGTAAGGATTGGACATTACAAGGTAGTGAGAACTGTAGTTTCCATATGGGGAGCTCTGAAAATGAGAAAAAAGGGTGTTAAGGGGACACAGTACGATTCAATTGACAAAAACCAGTCAAAAAATCAAATCTAATTTTTCCAGCCTAAATTATTTTTTATATACTTTTCTATAACCTCACAAAATTTGAAAACTCTAAACTTAAAAAACGCAGAATTATGATAGCATTTACATTCATTTTTATTCACATCCCTATGACAAATCAAAACTTTAAACTTACTTATCTCAGAAAGGTAAAATAACTAGTTTGTCTTCATTTAAAATGCTAAGGCTTTTTTTTCTATTGTGCCTAAGGCTTTGAAAATTTTATTTTACCTATTGTTAATAGTACATGTAACAAAAATTGGTATGCATTTTTGAATCAAAGCAATACTTATTTTTTAAAAAATAACTAAAGTTAGAATATGCTAATTTTTAAAAAAATTTTCAATAAGGATTCATAAAAAGAAGTATTGTACAAATACCAATCGTGTTATCGCAAAACATATACCAACTTTTGTTATACATAATTGGATGTACATGTAAATCAAATTTCATGCGTGTACGTAAGTTTTTGTAGGAGAAGTAGCATTTTAAAATCACTTCACAAATTTTTTTTTTCCTTAAAAAATTAAATGGCTTTTTTATGAAATTTTGAGCACAAAATCTATTTTACATAGTATACATACATAGGAGGCAAACAAAAAAATTTTGAAAATTCTTAAATTGAAAATTTTTGCTTAAATCGTACCATGTCCTTTTAATGTGTGCACGATACAAAAAATTTTCTTTTAAAATGCAGAATAATTCATCTATTGTGAAGTTAATGGAAATTTTTTTAGCATGAATTTTATAAAATACAAGGTGTAGCAGTTCAATTCCCGGACTGCGCATGCCCTAGCCATTAGGCTTGGTATGAAGGAGGGTTAATGGAATATAGGGCATTGATCCTTCTAGTTCTGGTGGCACGTTATTCCATCCCTTTATCTAGTTTAGTTTGTTTTTTATTCTGTTGTTGTTACTAATGCCACCTGATCGGCAAAGGCCAGATGAAGGCCCATGAAATTCCTCATGGCAAAGGGCTAGGTGATGCCTGTCGTTAGCCGTAGCTTTGAGCACCATACAGGTGACAGTACGATTTGGCCCTTTTTTATTCTTGTTTAAGTATATAAGACATTGTCATGTCGAAGTGTCGCGATCATGATAGTCTTAAAATCGAGTTGCTAATGCATTTGAAATTTCTCGTGAAATAAAAAAATAAAAAAAAACTCCAACTTAATGTTTTAAATTCTTAAAAGAAGTGCTTGGATATAATTGCGTTTCACGTGGTCAAAATTTTTAACGGCACAAATTATTTTCGGACGGTCGGCAGGCTTTTGAAGATTATAAAACATTCTGGTCGACCTGCGTCATTAAGAACTGATTAAAACTTTAAAGAAAATTAATGAAATCGTGTGAAAAAAAACGATGTTTGAGTGTTCAGATGATTTCAGATATTACGAATAGTGACAGAGAGACAATAAGAAAAATTTTGACTGAGAATTTGCATATGGTGAAAGTTTACCGAAAACTAGTGCCGAAAAACTTGACCAAGACAACGCCCCGGTGCACATTGCGCACTCTGTAAAAGAGTTCTCGGCGGACAAACGCATTATCGAGCTCCAGCATCCACCGTACTCTCAAGATCTTGCCTCATACGATTTCTACCTGTTTGTTGAAGTGAAAATGCATTGAAAGAAGCATATTTTTAATTTGTAGATGAGGTGAAAGCAAAAATAACAGACTTACTGCAGATGGTGACACCCAATGAGCCACAGTACTGCTTTGAAAGGTGGAAAACTTGTATATAGCTATGTATTGATAGAGAAGGCGAGTATATGTTGAAGGGGATTAAAAGGTGTTTGTACATTGTTTGCAATAAAGCTTTTAAGACTAATCCAGTTATTTAATTTTCACAGTAATACTATGCTCTAAAATGCTACTATGCTCTCCCTCTCCGATGCTCTAACCACCAGCATTGGTGTTTCATTCTTTTAGCGTGTTATACGAGCCACTTTTTGTGCGTGTCATACGAACACAATCCCAATTTTCCCATCGTGTCATACGATTCCGTCTTGTACGAACCCATGTTATAGGGGAATAAAAATTTAGATATTTTTAAATATACCGGTTTTTTTTTTCTTTCAAAATTATATTTAACAAGTTATACTTTTTACAATAATGTTAATTTTTCAATTACTTCGCATTCTTAAAATTCGAAAGAAAAAAAATCTATTATTTACAACAAACAAAAGAAATATTGAAAAACATTGAGTAGAAAAGTTTTTATAATCAAAAATTTGAGATTTTAATAATTTAAAGAACATGTTTTTAATTTAAATTTTAATCTCTCCCCTATGAGTTTAAAAACTGATGGTAAGATATTACGAAATTTGAAATTCAGATTAATTGAAAAAAAATAATGATAAAAGAAAAATTGAGTCTTGTTACTGGAAATTTTTTAAGAAGTTAGTTATCTATATATTAATTTGGTTAATTTATGAACACTGTAATTTAGTTCTCTTTAAACTATTTACAGTGTTACCAAATATATACAGCTGCGATGAATAATTGTGGAAGTTATTTAAAAAAAAATCTCACGTTCTGTTACAAGATTAAATAATTTTAAATTAATTCACTTACCCTGGATACGTTGAAGTGTAGAGGTGTTTTGAGGTCAGGAAGGTTTTTTAGAACTGTTTCATTTATACGAATTTGAAAATTGCGCAAAATCGCCTTCTTGATCTTTTTGGATTCTAAAGTTTCATCATTAGCCAAAGTGTAGGTTTTTATCTGAAAAATATCAGAAAATGTTATTAAATTTATTAAAATCAGTATTTTAGTCAAAAAACATACTGCTGAAGCCAAATAGGTTTATATTTCTACATCTTTAATGAAAAAAAAAAAAGATTTTGAAAAATGACTTTGTTGAGGTAATTAAGATTCGTTCAGATAATAAACTTATTTGACCTTACTAATATGTGTTCCTTGATTTTCTATACATTTTTATTGTAAGTTTCTTAAATATGTTTTGAAGTGCTTAATTTTTTTTTCCAAATGGAGCTGTGTATTGGTACTCTACCATTGCGGGCCTAGTACATTTCCCGGAATCCGGTATCACTTTTTAGTGCGGCACCATATAGGACGATATTAATTGTTGCAATGTTACTTTGATGCCCAGTTTCCTCCCCAAAGGGAAGCACCCGAGTTCTGTCGATACGAAATTGCACCAGGAATTTTAATTTTGACGAGAACACTCAAGCCACAAACCTCCACATTCTAGGGATTTTTGACATGCCGTATAATCATACAACATGGACGCTGTCGATTTTCTGCACAATGAAAATCAACCAACTTGGTCCAGGGTTGAACCCACAAACTTGGGCGTACAAGAGTAGCGCCAAACCAATTACGCCACCCAGCCGCAAACTAAGTAAGAATAATCTAAAAGCATAAATATTGTAAGAAGACATATTCTTGTTGTTGCTCATGCCACCTGTCTGACTTAGTCAGATCGAGGCCCACGAAATTCATCGTGGCAATGGGCTAGATGTACGCATGTCGTTGGCCTTAGCTTTGAGCACCATACAGGTGACAGTGTGATTTTAGCTTGGGGAAATTCCCCAAGGGATGATAGAACATTGTGATAGATGGCGACACCACCTATCTCCACCTCCACAATTTAGGCATGGAACTGAAGTGGAGGGAAATTTTCTCCAGTTCCCTGCACTCGTGATTCAGCCCACAAGACTTTCGGACCCACTGATTTAACGAGCACGTACTCCGTGTGTACTCGGAGGGTATTTGGCGGTACGGGCATCGAACCCAGGCCTTCCGGTCCGGAGTCCGGTGTTCTAACCACTAGGCTACCCACGGCCTAACATATTCTTTGTAGAACTGAATAAATTATAACTTATCTAAATGAAAAAAAAGCCATAATAATTAAACTTAGTAGGGTACACACACTTACAATTATTTTCATTTTAGGGTACGGATAAGGAAAGTTGGGAGACTCCTAGCAGAATGCACTACTAAAAGAAAAGGAGAAAAAGTAGCCTATTTCTAAATTCCTATTTCTGTGTTAATTAAACGTAAAAGATATTGGTTGCTGAGTATATTGGAGTAAACATCTGAGATATTTTATTGATCATTTTCTTCTGGACTTTTAAGATACTTTAGAATTATTATTATTCATCCTTTAAGCTTTACTATTCTGTAACTTGATATTCGAAAAACACCATCGATATTTGAGGCATTTCTCCGTCATTTGAAATATACTTTTCTTCCATAATTTCTCTTTTCCCCTCTTAAATAACTTTTACTGATTTCATATTTTCTAAGAATATGCTGAAATAAATAAAATTAACTTACCAATCCTTTTTCGTAAGTACACTTTATTGGTACTTGCAGATGTTTCTCAAGATCCGCATCAGGTTTCAGTCTCATTGGATCAACTGCACTACCAACTCGATGAATGGATCCAGTAACTTTCACATTTTTCAACTGTGAAAAGTGTAAAGTTTAAGCTTCAGGACAAGATAAACTAATCTTAAAGTTGTAGAATTAAATTGGGCCTTCGAATAAGCAATGCAATGAATTTAATTTTACATTATTCAATGTACAAATAATAAAGCAATTCCTTTTATATGGTATCCGATTACGTTCAAATTATGTTCTTTAGAAAGAGAAACACAAAGGATTAAAAACTATAAATGGTTGTTAATAAAAATTTATCTAAAAAATTTTAAAACTAAATATGATTTTTTGAGTAAAAAAAACTGTAAAAAAAATTCTTACGACAACGGAAAAGTTTTGTGGTAATGATTTTCGTATTATTTACGTATAAAATCGACTTAAGGTATCCGACTACGTTCGGAACAGTGATTTTAGAAAAGCGCATAAATGGATCGTTTTCAAGATATTTAGTGTCACTTAGATTAGAATACATGCATAAAATTGTTTTAAGGCCATTTTGAGAAAAAAAATTTATTCAAATACAATATTTTGGCAAAAAATTATTTTAGAATACCCTTTTTTCAAAATGTTCTCCTTTTATAAAAAATGCTTCTAAAACAATAATATTTTGTGTGTGTGTGTTTATATAAAGTAAAGACTTCTCCAGAAGTCTGAACTAATTTTTTTTTTTGTTGAAAAATTCAGATTATTTTTAGAGTTACAACCCATTGAAATAATTTCGGTGTTTTTTTCTTAAAATTTCTCCCCTCTGTTGTCCTAAAACTTGAATAAACCCACTTCTAAGTTATAAATTTCAAAAATTCTAGTTGAGCCTCTGTACAGAAGTCTGAGCTATATACAGGCAAAATATTATTATAATAGAAGCATTTTTTACAAAAGGAGAATATTTTGAAAATGGGTCATTTTATGTTAATTTTTTGTCAAAATATTGTACTTAAATAATTTTTTATTGTAACAATATTTTTAAAACAATTTTATACACATTTTATAATCTAAGTAACACTAAATAACATAAGTATTATCCTGTTATACGCTTTTGCAAAATCACGGTTCCGAACTTAGTCGGATACCTTAATTATGGGCTTGAAATATGAATTTTAATGAATTCAGAATATCTGTTATCTGTTATCTTGTTCGAATCAATTTTAAAAGTACATAATTTTTTTTTATTTAATAACACTCATATTTTTAACGATTCAATTTCTATTTCAAGGATTATCATCGAGAGCTTTTCAATACAGATGGAAAATAATTATGCGAAATCTTGTAGAACTTTATGGCTCAGATTTTTGTTTTAGAAGACTGATTTTCTCGCAAAAATAGTTGATATAGGCAAAAAATTTTAAATATAGTACTTATATTTATTAAATATTACCGATATATTCAGTCGAATCTCCAAATTACGAACCTCCATATTGCGAATTTTTCTATATAGCGAATTTTTTTCTGGAATCAAGAACATTTCATGATTTTCTTCGTAAAATAAACTCCCAATAGCAAAGTGCATTTTCTATATAAGAAACTTGTGACATATAATACATCTTTCAATGTAACAAACTTGTGTATATACATATCTCTTGTGTGATTCAGTTTTTTTCCCCTCCCTATTTTTAAATTATTTTTGGGCATTTCAAGTTATTTTCTCTTTTAACTCGTTTTAGTAATTTAGTTATAAAATAATGTATGTTAAAAATTACTTATGTACTTTAAGTTAGAAAATATCTTTAAAAATCATTAATTTTAATATAAAATTAATTTTTTAATGTTGAAAATACAGTGTAGTCCTCGACATTCTTTTGTCTTGTTTTCCCTGCAGTTTTTCTTTTTCTTTTTTTGATGGGTAAGAAATATATAAAATAAATAAATATTAATTTACAAAAAGGTGCGAATAATTACTTTTTTTTAAAATATATAGTGTTTATGAATTTAACATTTGTCTTATGTGGTTTATAAAGTATGTTAAAAGTTGAACCTCTATATGACGAATTTTCCATATAACGAAATTTTTTTCGGGATTTAGCGATTTCGTTAAATAGAGGTCCGACTGTATATATATATCTTGACATTTATACACACTTGAAATATAATATTTAATAATCTTAAATTTTTTAATGATAAATATCATTTTAGAAAGCTTAGTTCGTAAAGTTCAAAGACTACTATAGGAAATTGACTGTTTGTATTAATTTCGAATCCCATAGTAAAATCCTAAAAAATATTGCGACATTATCGTTGAGATTTTGTTTTTGATTGTAATCGATTTCCTTCAAAGGCAAAAATATTGCACTCCATTTGAGGTATCCGATTATGTTCGAAACTGCGATTTTTCAAAAGTGTACAATCTAATATTTTTTTTAAATATTTAGTGCCTCTTAGATTAAAATATACATATTAAATTGTTTTAAAACTATTTTTACAATAAAAATTATTTAAATGCAACATTTTATAAAAGATTAACATAGAATTACATACTTTCAAAACATTCTTCTTTTGTGGAAAATGCTTCTATCATAATTATATTTTGCTTATATAAAGCGCAGACCTCTGTATAGAACCCGAACTAGAATTCTTGAACTATATAACTTAGAAGTGGATTTATTCATATTTTAGTACATCAGAGTGGAGAAATATTAACTAAAAAACACTGGTAATTATTTAAAATTGATAATAACTTTGAAAATAAAATGAATTTTTCAAAAACTTAGTTCAGGCTCTCTGGAGAAGTCTTAGCTACGCGCGCGCGCGCGTATAAGCAAAACATTATTATTATAGAAACATTCATTAAAGTAGAATGTTTTGAAAATAGGTCATTCTAAGTTCATTTTTTGAAAAAATGTTATATTTAAATAATATTTTATTAAATTAATATTTTTAAAATAATTTTATGCGTGTATTCTAATCTAAGTGACACTAAATATTAAAAAAAATATTCCTTTGAACGTTTTTGCAAAATCTTGGTCTCGAACGTAGGATACCTTAATACTAAGAATTTTCTTAGCGTTCAGGTTTTAAGAAGAATAAAATTTCTATATAATTTAAGACTTAGTTTAATTGGTGTTTAAAAGGGATAATGGTTTTTACAAAGAATTTCAGCGTAGGATCTTAAGTAATACACTTAAATTTCGTTCTTTGTAAACGAACGGAGCATGAAATAAGCGGACTATTTTTTTTACGGAATCAATGGAATAAACTTACGCGGATAATAAGAACCGTTTGTGTCTGAGCATACACATGGAGCTCTGCTTTTATGACCGATTTGGAAACTTGAGGGTCCATTCCTGGGACTCCAGAAGTGGAGTTGATCCACACATCGTACAAGTGGGTTTTCTTAGTCTCGAATTCTGTAATAAAAAATTATAAAAAAAACAATTTTGTATTGTGTGTAATTTATCCAGTGTATATGTAAAGAATAAATGAATAAGAAGTGTATTTACTTGGATAAGTTAGCTTGTACTCAGGAATGGCGTCTGAAAAACAAAAGAGAAAATTTAAGGAAAAATAAATTAATTTTAATAGAAAAATCGTCATACTTTGCACAATATTGAGGTTATTTCTATTCTTGAGTTATCGATTATTTCCGAATTTAAGCCAAAAGTGCGTTTTTTCCCCTTCAAACATGTACTCAAAATTCAAAACACGTAAGTAAGCCAAATTGGCAAAAAAATGCTTAAAATTTCAAATACATCTCCATGAGCTCGAAAATGTAGCCAAGCCGGTAAAAGGGGTGGAATTGCTATAGTGTAAAACTCAAAGGAAAATAGTTTTATTTCTGACAACCCTATTTGTAACTAACACTATTTTTTCATTTCATTTGTTATATTGTGCAATTTTTAAGCTGTTCATATTTTTCGCGTCACTTTTTTTGTTTGGGAAAAGAGCGGAACAAGAAATTTCTGTACAATACGTGATCGTTGACCTATGTTTCATGCCTTGGATGTAAAACTCGTTGCATGATGTTAATATGTATTCACGTAAACCAATGAGTAAAGTAGAATTTTACTCATCATTCCGAAATTTGTATTCTGACACTGACTGTGGAGGATTTATGTGGCTTTTATTCTTCTTTTAGAATAAAAGCTCCATTAAAAAATCCAATAAGTTGAAAAACTAATATCCCATGTGCATTGCTAATGGAAAATGCAAATAAATAAATCAGTACTTAAATAACTTTTTTAACTTAAATGTTCCAAAAATTCTCGGCTTATACGTGGAAATATACGGTATTTATTCTTTCTAAATCACATTTTCAGTGACATTATTAAAAATATTACATTTCAAAGTTAAAAAAATTAGTTTTCTAAAGGGCACATTGTTTGTTTTTAAATACTGGATGGAATTCTGTATTGAAGACAAAACCGCAAACAGTGTCAATATTTTTTTTATTTTTCTAGAGCCTTAAGTGTGCGGTAATAATTATGAATTCCTTTTACTAAAAATGTTTACGTTCATTTTAGCCTTTAAAACGTTAAAAGATATTTAATAATAACTTTTTAGAGGTGTTATTGTAGTGTCTAAATCTAAAAAAAGCACAAGTGAGATATAACTATATAATTCTAATAATCAGTATTAAGACTTAATATTTTTAAAATAGAAATTAGAAAAATCTAAATCCTTGGGATTTTCCCACCTATGTTTTTCTAATATAGGAACGCGTTTAATAATTTTAAAAATTAACTACTTTTAATTAAACATTATAAAGTAAATGTTTTTTAAAAAGCTTTACTTAATAATACTTATTGAAAACGCTTATTAAATGCGTTCTAGAAATACAAAATTAACATGAAAACCCCTAGAACAAATTAAAAATAGGAGTATCATCCTTACTTGCTACGCCTAAAAAGAGTAACGCTATCGCTGCACTGAACAGCCTCATGTTGAACCCAAAGTTCTCTGAAGACACTCAAGGTTCGGAGTTCGAATTTAGTAGCTTTATATACTCTCCAAAAATATCCGAAGCTGCATTTTTTTCAATCCTTTTTTGACCTTTTTTAAATGCTGACTTTAAAATTAGCTGAGGTTTTAGTTGGGTTGTATTTAAGTGATAAGAAAGAAAGATATTTTCACGATAAATGGTGAATAATTCCTCTAAAAAATGTTTACTTTTGAGTTCTAAGACTAAATCTATGAAGTAAAACATTTTGCTTTCACAGCATCGTTCGATCAGATTATTTGTATACTACTGTCGAAAGATTATCAGACTAAAAGCCCTGACGCTGTGCAATATGTGAATCAATACAGTAGAAGCTCTTGAACTTAACATAAATGTCATAATCATTATGCAAGTATATTGGTGCAGAATCATATAAAAAATAATTGCTTAAGCATTATTGGGATTATATAA
Organism: Trichonephila inaurata madagascariensis; assembly: GCA_019973955.1. Lineage (NCBI taxonomy): Eukaryota > Metazoa > Arthropoda > Arachnida > Araneae > Nephilidae > Trichonephila > Trichonephila inaurata. Next base: position 217,309 of record BMAV01003379.1, read on the forward strand.
ATTGTAAGGATATTTTATCCGTTGAAAGAATTTCAAGAAAAAATTATGTCAATCTTGCAATCAGTTACTGCTTGATTTAGTCAACTGTCTGTATTCAGTCTGTGTGAAGAGTTTTGAAAATATAAGGAATCATTTTACATTTTAAAAAAAGCGTCAACATACAGTGCAATGATACTTCCGAAAGAATTTTGAATTAATAATGTCTCTCTTTAAAAACTGGTTTGGAATATAAAATAATGGAATACTCTATAACTTAACGGTAACATTGATTATGTATATACATCATGATATGATTAAGTTATTTGAAACAATAAATGTTATTTTATATAAAGAAACTAAAAATATTTATAAATATTCGTTCAGTTACTTTTTTATTATATCGAGGAGATTTTTCTGAACCACTGAGGCTTTAAACATTCCCTGAAGTCCAATGTATGCAAACAACGCTTCTTAGTTTTGAATCATGGTCAGATGACAAGGTCGGGACTTGAACTGGCATCCCAATTTCCACATTCATGGCAAGCCAAAGATAGGTTCATGCTCTTATGTGTGACATGCCTTTTTGGAGGATTCAGAATTCGAACACAAGGATCAACAAAAACTTCGCCGGCCGCAAGTTGTCAACCATGGTCACTTGGCAGTCACTGCCTTTAGAACCTTATTTGCATCTGTTCGACTAAAAATTAGAAGTATTCGTCAAGCATTCGTAAAATCTTAAAATAAGTTTAAGTTTCATTTCTCTACTGATAAGCAGAACAACAATTCGAAAACATAAATTTTCGGTTATTAAGAAATCAGACACAAGGTAATGAAAGTCCAGGAATTATTGTTAAAATTGAAAGTATTTTGCATATAATTATAAATAAAATAGCTTTAGTTATGAATAAATTAATTAACGTTTTATGTGTGATCTGTGAAAACGTCGGATTATCCTACTGATCACTGCTCCAGCTTTAGTTTCATAGATCAATGCTTTTAATAAAATCTTGCACATACTTTTTATTTTAAATTCTCTTATTTATTTTAATGTTTTCTTTTTCGTGAAAAATTTTCCCTTTTATTTTGTCAACACAGAACATTTGATAATTTAATGAAAGAATTAACACAATAATGAAACTATCTTAAATGAATGAGGCTTACTGATTCAGTTATTAACACGTATACACTCATATTAGTAACCGAAATAAGAACTTCCCTATTACTCATATATTGTATTTTTCAAGTGTTTATACCCCAGGGAGACCGTGCTCACTCAGGAAGTATTTAGAGCCTTAAGTCGGTCTTACATATGCATACGTGTAATACACAAAAACGTACAACAGGGAAAATCATTTAAAAGGAAACTGAAGAAGATGAAATATTTAATCGTGTTAAAGGATATTGCACAAAAAAACAAGCAAAAAAACCCATATATTCAACAAAATTGTTTATTAGAGGTTATTTTACATACGCACACATATATATAGAGAGAGAGAAGGTTGTATTTAATAAAAATCAATGGAATAAAAACATTCACAGGGACTTAATGAAATTTAATATAAAATTTTCTCGTTTTTAGAAAAACAAAACATTTATTGAGGTCTTGGAAAATAATCTGGTATTTTTCTTTGTGTTGCCTTTATAGCATCAAATTGACATCAAATTATTCTATGCTGTCCATTTTGTTATTCATTGGAATATTCATCTAAATAATTGTGCATACTTTTCATGATGTTCCTCATTTCGGATGACGTGGGAAAACAAGCTGCATTATTCACTTCACTTTCGACGACGGAATCTGCACCAATGGCATTTTTTTTAGCTTTGATCAAACTCCAAAATGTCTTTGCCATAATCGGGGCTGTACACACATTATCATCATCAACTAGAACGGACCTATCAACTATCGGAATTCTTCTGATGATATAGTAAAACAGTCCAATAATACAGAAACTTTCTAAGAAATTTCATTAAGTGTTGGCTCAGTTTCAATATCCTCCTTTTCCAGAAGGGAAATTCTTCCGTGTTAAGAGAAAAAAAAAAGCATGAAAATACATAGTAGTTTGTCGGGACCGTTATATTATTTCGTGTTAACCAATATATTTCGCGTTAAACATATTTTACTTTATGTATACAATACATACATGCATTCTTACATCAGTAAGCTAAACATACATACATATTAAAAAAATGTACTAAGAAATAAGTGTATGTACAACAAAAAGCAATTTATAAATAGTGAATAAGAATTCTAATTAAAATATTAACGAGGAACGGAGATGGAGGCAAAGAAGAAAAGAACAGGGAACCTGAAAATTAAAAATTTATATTACGGTTGGCAAGATATTGTAAAAACTATTTTAAAGAAAGTAACCAGTTTAATACAAATAATTAATTTATTTGTAAAACATTTTTGCTTAAGTTTTTTGGCAGAATTTATTTCATTGATACTAATTAATGATTAATAAACGAACAAATGATTCGTATGTGTGATTTTGTGTTTGAGAAATAAAAAAGTATTGTCTTTAGACCCATTATTGAAAATTTATAGCAGCTAGATATTGTTTTATAAAACAAAACTATTTGTTACGTTTTTGAGCGTATATGATTGTTCTTTTTCCCCTGATTTTTCACAGTCTTTTTATCAAACTCAGTCTGAGTTGCTTGAATAATTATAGATTCGAAGGATGAAGCTTTTTAATAAACATTTAAGTTTTAATTCTGCATCGCATTTGTAACTTCTAAATTTTTTTTTTGTTAACAATAAATTCATAACTAAAAAATATTTAACTTCTGCTTAAAACAAATTAAAGTTTTTTAATAATTGCATGAAAAAATTTTATTTCATATATCTTTAAATATATCCTTTAAAAGTTTTTTTTAAGAAATTTTTAATGTATTGCATTTATATAATACGATTTTTTTTTCGGAATATAACGCACATTGCACTCTGTGCCCTGCAGTTCTTATCTTTATCATGCTTGACAACTGCTTTCTGATATAAATCATTAGCACTTTTAAATATATGCTGCATAGGTCTGAAATTGGAAGAAATTTTATACATTTTAAGGTTTATTTTGCATATCTTTCCTGTGATCTAATCAATCTTTATGGAAAGAAAATTATCTGTCAAATTCTTTCACCAGTTAAGTATTATATATTAAATTTAACTTAGTTTTAAATATTAATCTTTAAAAAAAGGATTTTCTGAAGTGGTTGTAGATAAAGAGAAGAAATTGGCGACAGGACTTCGATCACGTTTTGAGAATGATTGAAAATTAAAAGGAAAGAAAACCCTCTCGCTATAAAAAAAAAACAATAAGAAATCTTCGAATTTTGCAGGCTTTGAGAGTCCTTGTTTATTACATCCAGTTCGCATTGTTATGGGAAATTTTTCTCCATAAAATCTTTTTGATTTCTTTTTCTATCAGGGACAATAATTGTGAAAGGGGAATTTATCTTTTATTGCTTGACAAACAATATTGAAATACACATTTTTTTAAACCAATATTTTAGAGCTTTTGAGCATAAGTAGTGATAAAATTAATACTATAAATATGTATCTAAATGCTTTGTGTTTCAAAACTCTTGTGAAAAGCTAGATAATCTGCCATAGTAACAAATGCTATCAACATTATGCAAAAGCATATTTTAAATAAAGAAAATATTTTCAGTCACATTTAATTAAAATAGCGTTTTAATGTATAACATAAGTTGGAAAATAACATATTAAAAAAGTAGAATTTTGTAGGCATAATTAGTTTTTTTTTATGTCTTTTACAAACTTTAAATATGTTTTTCTCCGACTTTTCATTTTGAAGATGAAAGTCCCTAAAGCCTATACCCTGGGGTCTTTTTCTGTTCAAGATAGAGTCATGAAATTTTTTGTAGATACTTTCATATGTATGTTTGTTCTTTAAAAGTTAGTATCAATTTGGGTCTGAGGTCTCTAGTTATTTTTTAGAAAATGTTAAAGTTAGTACTTTAAAAAATTTCTTCGTTTTTCCCAGGTTTAGATAGGAAAACAATTATAAAAAATCAACAAAGAAACGGGTTTTCAATTCCATGCTAACTTTTGTTTTCAATAATCTAAGAGACATAAACCTTTCAAAATAATTAAAAAAAATTTGAAACATTAAACATTTTATAAAAATGTGGCGGTGTGATATCTATATGAACTAGTACCAACATCACGCGAAGACGATCGTTTTGGCATGATTGGTTACGTACTTGCGTTCGGAACGGAAGGTACCCAGAACGAACCTTCCCTCCTTCAAAAATTTAAAAGAACTTCAAAAAGTCCAAATTTTTTTATAATGTAAAATAATTAATAGCTTGTCAAACCGACTTTTTACATTCAAAATCAAATCAGTTCAATAATATAATCTGAAAGTAAGTAAAACGTAATTTTATTTTTACTACTACTGTCTACAAAAAAAATTTTTTTTTTGAAAAAGGGTACTGTGTTGTCTTAAAAAATTTAAAAAATTTACAGCAATAAAACAGTAAATTGTATAATTAATAAATAAAAAAAACAAACGAAAATTCAATCTTTATCTTAATGATTATTCATAAAATAAATACACGCATCTCAAAGTTATAATTCCATGCACACAAACACAATTCCCAACATGAACAAAACCAGTTATATCTTATTTTTTTATTATTTTAAAAGCCCTATCATGTTAAAATCTTTTTCAATTCCTACTATTAAAAAGCTCTCTCTATCTCTCTCTC
>BMAV01003379.1:238536-250869 GCA_019973955.1 Trichonephila inaurata madagascariensis
CAATAGACTAAATTCATATGACGTCATTAGTCACATGATAACGGCAACCACGTGTTTCTAGCAAATCAGTTCAAAAACTCATGTGACCTCATAGTCATGGTAAATGCTATCATCTATTTTCAGCTAAACAGATCATACACTTAGTTGTTGCCAAATTACATTTTTTACAAAAACTTTTTTTTAAAAAGTAATATTTGTCACTTTATTTAGAAATACATTTATAAAACAAGATTTTTTTTTTTAAATTTTAAATTTTTTTGTTGAAGCTTCTTTTTATAACAGTTGAACATCTTTACCAAATTCTGAAATTTGAAATTTTATCTAAGTTTTACGAATAGAATAAAAAGTACAAGTTAGTTTAATGTCAATTTTGAATTTTATGGTCAAGAAGCCAAGCACGGGCGTTGGATAAATAAATAAAAAAAGTTTTGAATTCAATGTAGAACACGTGTTTGCCTTTATCATGTGACTGTCATGAATTTAGTCCATTGTACAGAATTTTTTTCAATTTAAATGTTTTTAAAATTTTACTTAAGAGCTTGTTCAATTTTTTGCACGCGCAAAAATTTTGAGAGAATTTTTAATATATTTTGTTTTGTAAAAAAAGAAAAATAAAAAACAACAAATACTGATTCATGACTTCTTTTGTCACATGTTTTGGTAATAAATAACTTTAAAGGTTTTGAAATTATTTGTTGTTTTGTTTTTATTGAGTTTTCTAATAAATTATATTGTTACTCGCCAAAAAAATATTTTTTTGGTGATATTTGCTTGACACTGGACTAAATAATTGCATTGAAGTAAAATATTAACACAATATAAACAACTAAAAATACAATAACTGGGATTTTTATGAATGATGCATTGAATATAAAACAAACTTGATATCTTGAAGAATATACTAAGCTTCAGTATTGAAAAAACTCTCGTTGCTGTGTGTAATTCCTTTTTAATTCTTAAAATATGTGATACCCTCCACGCTGGGGGTATCATTTCTTCATCATCGACGTGACCTATGTTTGAGGGAATGAAAGATGGACCCCTAAACTCTGCCATAATAAAATTAGTTTATTATGATATTAATTTACATACAATAAAACAACACTATTCTAGGAGGCTTATGATCAGGAGTGATGCGACGCAAACCGTAATTCTGACAAATAGCGCAATTAACCACTGAATCTATATTTATAGATTGTTTCCTAACTTAATAGAATCCGCTCTAGTCTTAAAGCTTAATCCAACAGTCTTACCACTATTTCCTTGGCGAACAGCTACGGTCCTTAAATCATCACTATATTCTTCAATCCGACTTACTCCGGCTAAGAGTAGTACTAAGGCTACTCTTCTGGTCTCGGACCCACTTATTACTCAGCTTCACTGGCGCTATTGGACCGATTCATAGAACTCTTCGAATACACTTAGACTCTTCTAGAACTAAAGCTTTTCCTCTCTCACTTAGCACTACTAAGTGCCTCCACGCGAATACTAACGTTCCAATATATACGATTCCTAATCTGCATAACCACGCTCTCTTCTTGGGTTGGTTGGAAAGAATTGCCATTCTGGCCCCAAAGAAATCCCAACAGGATTAATAGAAGAAATACCGATAAAGTCCCGTCACAAATATTTCAAATGGAAGTAGTTGCCGAAATGTCCTTTTCACGAGTTCTGCGATTGGTGATATTCATGTCAAGTTGCGGATTTGAATATTTGTTCCATTAAAGATTCATCGTGCGGAATAGTGAACAGCTACTTCATTCAGCTTTTGGTTTCAATTCTATTGTTTACTAATTTACTGTGTATTAACGACACTCTTCACAGCAAACCTAGGGCTATTGGTGAAGGACTTCGTAATGCTGAGCCACGGTGAAGTGATGAGGATGACACTTGAGTTGGCACCCCATTCTCTTAATTTCCACTCCCCGTTAACGTGAAGACTTTGAGACTCGACAGATTTAATTTGCATCAGCTCCTCTACACGGTGGGTCTTTAGTGGCATTTAGGCTCAAATTCATGACACTCTGGCCACGAGTTCGGGACCATGAGCACTAGACTACCGTGACTACATTTTCTACAGTAGAAATCAATCTAGATGAATTGGCTTAATGTCATGTGACATAATTATTATCCAATTTCACATCACACACATGGTTATTTTTCTCGTCGGCATCAGTCCTGGCAAGTCATTGCTTAAGTAGCTTTTAATAATGATTCATATATTGAAATGAGAGACATTGACTATTTCCTTCTTAAGTCAATGCAACGCTAAAATGTCATTTTATTTGATACAATCTTCTTCAAATGATTTAAAACTATTTTTTAACAAATGTTTTGTTCTTCAGCTGTGTTATTATTACTTATGTATTAGATATTATCAAATGTTCTAGAGTTTCATTGATTTTTTGCTGAAATTATTTGGTTAGAACGAGGTAATATTTGATATTGAAATTTCCGAACTAAATGCGTCTTGGACCTTTTTTTTAGATATTTTTACTGAAATGTTTTTCTCCATATTTTTATGTGAATATCAAGTTTAGTGGTCTTCATTTTTATAAATATGCTTCATATTCATTTCTGCAGTAATATTTGAAAAACTCTATGATTTTATTTATTATTATGCATTTTCAGAGGGCAATGGGTTTTCACAGGAGGAAACAATTTTGCATTGTTTTTAAAATTTCTGAATAAATTGCTTGCTTTCAAGATGAATTAAGATTTTTCATGGATAAGACAAGCAATATCAGAATTATAAATTAGGTATACATCATTTTCATACATTTTCTATTACTTCGAATCAAAACAAATATATTTTTTATTTGTTTATTTAAATAATCTGATAAGTTATATTTTTATTTTCAATTTGGCCTGCTTTTAAAATATAGATTTTAAAGACAGATTTATTATTACAAATGTAATAAATTATCCAATTTAGTGACAAGAGCACAGATGATTTCCCTGTTATTTGCTATACTGATAGCAGTAAAATTGATGGAAGAGTTGGTTTCGCATTTTTTGTGTTCAGGAGTGGTGTTGAATCCGAGAAATTTCAATTTAGAATTCGTGATGAATGCACAGTTTTTGTAGCTGAACTTTTATGCTTAAACTTCGCCGTTAAATGGATCACTGAACAAAATAGTGTCATCTCAGAATATCTCATCTGTACTGACTCTCTTTCCTCCTTGGATTCTCTTAAATGTATTTCTTCATCTAATAACATAATCGTCGAGATCCAAAAGCAACTTAAAAGCCTAAAAGATAAAAACATCTCAATAGATTTTGCATTTGTTCGCGGACACACGGGCGTTCTTGGGAATGAGCGAGCCGATTGGCTTGCAAAGGCTGCAACCAAGCGCAAAATTGACATTGACGTTAATATTCCTAAATCATTTTTACAAGAGGATCACGAAAGAAAGAATCGTGAAATCTTGGAACCAAGAATATCTCATTTCTAACAAAGGGAGCATAACAAAGAAATTTTTTCCAACCATTAATAAAAGACTGTCATGCCATCATTTTTACACTAACTACAAATTAACCCAATTTCTCACTGATCATGGTAATTTCAAAAGCTACTTGAACAAATTTAATTTAGTTCTGACATCTTCCTGTGATAGTAATATTGGAGGCGAGGAAAATGTAGAACATGTGCTCCTTCTGTGTTCCAAGTTTGTTAGAGAAAGAAAAATCCTAAGACTGGCTTTCAAGGAACTTCATATAAATTGGCCTCCGAATTTTCAACAACTTCTTTCTACCAGAAATGCTTTCAAATATTTTTGTGAATTTGTTGTAAATATTTTTATTTCTTCTTAGCCTCAATATTTTATTATTATTTTTTATTTTTTGCTTCACCTGAATGTGTGTTTATTACTTACCTTTGTAAGCCCCGTGTGATACTTTGTGGTGCACGGGGATTTATAATTGTTTTCAATAAAAAAATTTTAAAAAAATGTAATAAATTTTGAACTACATAAAGATAACTTCTGATTAATAAATGGACAAAGGTTCCCAAAGATACGCCCATATTCCAATTCGTAAGATTTTTTAAGATGTAAATCAATACTTACTTCCACCTGAACGTTCTTCCCATTGTATCTAATCTTTACTCCAGCTCGTCGAGCATCTATTTGTAAAATATCCAAATTTTCATCAATCATATGAGCAAAAATCAGTTGCTTTTCATTCAGGATAGCAGAATTACAATAAGAGACTGAAAAGGTCCTGTTATTGAATTTAACACCATAGTTTCCTTTAACTGGAGGAGTTAAAATAATCATATCATTTCCAAAATATAAATGAATTTCCTGAAAGTAAATCATTATGAAATTATTAAAATCAGATTTACTAACAAATTAAGTCTAATGTGTTTTCTGAGCATTGAAAATATTTTATTCTCTAATGATGTTTTTTATTTTTGTTAATTTCCTTATTTATATGTACTACAACATAATTTCACTATTTAATCACTCAAACTATTTCTGATATGCTTTCATTTTTACTAAGCTTGATACATACATATATATAGTTAAATATTCTGCAGCAAAACTTTTTATGTATTGGTATTGTTGAATTTCTCTATTATTATTTGGAAAATAAACTTTGAAATAATCTTAATTCTTAATTAAATCTTTGAACTGCTAGATCATAATTTCTCACGCTGGTTTTCTAAGGTTTAAATTATTATCATAAATCTAAAACCTTTAATATACAGAAAATTAAATTTTTTGTATAAGAAATTCGTTCTGTTTAGGCAAATGTAAAAAAGGAATTTAATTTTTTATTTAATACGTTGGAAAATTATTTTGCACATTAATATTAAAACTTCATGTAACATTTTAAATTTTGTTATGATTTTTTGTGGTTTTCGGAAAATAGCAGAGAAGGATGCAAAAGTTGTTACAGCAAATTTGCTTAAATGTGAAAGCGATAAGCAAAATAAAAATATTTTTTTGTTTTATATTGATTTTCTTAAAAAATAAAATTGGATCTTAATGTATTTGTTATTAATAAATCTATCATTACGAGGCATTTTTGACTATGTTCACTTTGAATGCACAATATCGTTTTGAATTTAGCTGAAGTTTTTTGAATAACTTGGAGCAATAGACCTTTAATATTTTTTTTTAATCTTTTCATTTCAGAAATAATAACTTTCTAATTTTATTTTTCCAGTTTAATTTTATTTAAAAGTTAGGCATATTTTATTTTTAAACCCAACTCGCCAGGTGAAATCTGTGGGTTTTTTTAGGAATCAGTTACGGAAATCTATAATATAAATCAAATATATCCATCTTAGATATTTTTAAAAAAGTGTACCAACGTATGTATATTATACATTTTTAATACTAATATTATACATTTTTCAATAAATCATGTATGAATTTTGAAATGTTTAAAAATATTCCAAGACTGTTATCAATAGTTAGTAAAAAATGTCATTTTACGGTTGATTTCAATAGTTTCTCACCTTTGGAAAAAAAATTTTCGTTTAAAGTATCCGACTACGTTCGGAACCGTGATTTTAAAATAGCGCATAAATGGATAATTTTCGTGATATTTAGTCTCACTCAGATTAAAATACATGTATAAAATTGGTTTAAGGATATTTTGACAAAAAAATTATTTAAGTACAATATTTTGGTAAAAAATTAACTTAGAATAATCTTTTTTCAAAATGTTCTCCTTTTGTGAAAAATGCTTCTATTATAATAATAGGCTGCCTGTATATAGGTCAGACCTCTCTACAGAGGCTCAACTAAAATTTTTGAAAAATTCACATTATTTTCAGAGTTACCACCAATTGAAATAACTATTGGTGTTTTTTTCTTAAAATTTCTCGCTTCTGTTGTCGTAAAATATGGATAAACCCACTTCCAAGTTATATACTTAAAAAATTCTAGTTGAGCCTCTGTAGAGAGGTTTGAGCTATATACAGGCAAAATATTATTATAATAGAAGGATTTTTCACAAAAGGAGAGCATTTTGAAAAAAAGATTATTCTAAGTTAATTTTTTGCCAAAATGTTGTATTTAAATAATTTTTTTTGTCAAAATGTCCTTAAACCAATTTTATGCATGTATTCTAATCTAAGTGACGTTAAATATCATGGAAATTATCCATTTATGCGCTTTTGCAAAATCACGGTTCCGAACGTATTCGGATACCTTAAAAAAATGAAATAAACTAATACAATTTAATTAAATACCTTAAAAAAGGAAAAAACTAAACTATATTGGACGGAACACTACTTTCATAAATTCAAAATGGTGGTTAACCGAAAGCCTTAAATTATTTCTTTACTGACATCTATATATCTCATTTTTTATTTATTTTTCTTTAATATCCCTTCTTTATATTTTTACTCATACTTGATAGGATTAAATGTTACAAATTGGATTTAATTTAGATGTGTTCCGATCTTAAACTTAAATTTATTGAAGCTTAGAAGGAGTGGATTTGAAAGATTAGTATTCCAAAAATAAATTTATTTTTAATCTTGATTTTATAAGTCTCTTTCTATAATTAAAAAGCTTTGCTGTGTAGAAAAAAGGAAGCATTTGTGCGATGTTATAGTACTTAAAGTGTAGCGGATCAGATTCTAAATTCATTTTTGTCGTTTTGTTTTTTGAATTTTCACAGCAACTGTAATTTAAGGTTGACAGAAGCATTTACATAACTATTATTACGTTCATAACAGTCTACGCCATGAAAATTTTCTTACATCCTTGGAAGTCAAAAAGGGAAAGAACAATAGCTTCTTGCGTGATTTAGGATTCCTTTTTCTTTTCTGAAGTAATGCATTCGATTAAAGTAAAAAATTGCACAGTGAAATATTAACTTATTTAATTCGTAACGAATACATTTTACAGATATTTAAAAAATGCCTTTCGATAGCATGCACTTGCCAGAAAAGAAAAAGATTGTATTTTGAATGCATCATGATTTTTCGAATGTTTATGGAACAATTAAAGTCAATACAGGAACATGAAAGTAATCTTTAAAAGTTAATTTTCAACAATTTTATAATAAACAGCTATTATAAGCTATTTTCTAACATTATAAAATGTTATCAGTGTATAAGCAAATACGAAAATACATTCTATAGTAATTTATGGTCTATTTTATTTTTACGATCCATACCAATACAGTGCTATAAATTAGTTTTAAAATAATAAATTTGAGATACTTTGATTTTTTTCCCGTTTAAACAAAATATTTGTTTTCGAAGCTGATATCACACTACAATAAAACTTAGAAAATGTGTTGAAAGGAAATTATTAAAAGTTAAGATATCTGTTGAAGTGTTAATTATATAACAGATAGGTACCTTTGATCCAGGATGATGAGGATCTATCTTTGCTAGTACAGCAAACCTCTTCGTTTTCATGCAATGTGCCGCCAGTATGTAAGTGCATGTTGGTGTATCAGTCGGCAAAGGATAATTTTTCAAGTCAAACGTTGTGACATACTTATCCATCAATGCACAAATGGCTGTAATATTAAACATAGTTTCAGTATCTAAATTGAATATAAAACTAAATTTGTTGTTGATGCTTTCTACAACCAACAAAAAGAAGAAAAAAGAACCCATCATAAATAGTCTGTCCCAGAGGTGGGCAAATAGTGACAAAAAGATTTTGGCGGCCCGCCAAGACAGTTACAAAACCAAATAGACAGAAAATGTCTCTACATTTTGGTAAATATGTATGTGCGAGCAGTGTTTTTCTTGCATGAAGATCAAAATGATTAAATAGAGATGCAAATTTGCTGACATTAATTTGCAGGCTGTGATGAGAATTTCAACAAGTAGCTCACTTTTGATTCAAAAAAATTGTAGAGAAGTGTTATTGGGTACATTTATCTCATTAAAAACTATTTATAGCATTGCTTTATTTAACTTTATATATATATATATACACTGAAGTGCCACTGAATTAGGGACAGCAAGGGCTATGCAAATTGTGTAGCACTGCGCAGCATTTATACGCGAGGGCGCTGTAGTAACTGCATATACAGTGCGTACTGTGGTTGTTCTGAATTAGCTGTTGGAATTGCCAATATGGGTAAACTGCCTGATTTGACGACTTCAATCGCAAGCAAATCGTAGGTGCGTGACGCATAGGCCATTTAATTTTCGGAATCGTCATACAGCTTGAATTTTCAAGATCGACAGTGTCAAGAGTATACCAAGAATACATGGAAGGGAAACAAAAAACTAGCGGGAAAACAGCAAAGGACACTTTGCATTGATAGTGCATGGTGAGAGACTGCTCAGGAGTATTGTACGTAGCCAACGGAGCCAAACGTTAGCTCAAATTACCACCCAGTTGAATGAAGGTGTCAGTCGTACAGTCAGTAAGCGGATTGTGCAACGCTCGTTTTACCGTGTGGGTTTCAGGAGCCTTAGACCTACGAGAGTACCATTGCTCAATGATCGCTAACTGGCTGTACGTCTAACCTGGGCAAGAGAGCACAGATACTGGAGTGTAGAGGACTAAAAACGAATATCATGGAGTGGTGAATCTCGCTTCCGACTACTTAATGCTGACGGGAGGCTGAGAATATGGCGCCAGGCTCATGAAGCCATGGATCCTGCATGCCATGTCGGATGTAGTACTGTGTTAGATAGGCCCACAAACCTCAAACAACAACTTTCAAATCATGTAAAAAGTGCCTTGGTGGCCTCTGGTGTTTTAAATGGTTACACAAATGCTGTATACATGGTAAATTCGGGAAGTAGATTGATTGGCCATGGAAAAGTATAAACATGACGAAAAAGTCTTTTTAGCTACTCGAGCTGTGTATGTTGACGAGCATTATCTTGCTGAAATATTGCACCTTGATGATCATTTTGGAAAGGTCCCATGTGAGGTCGAAGAATATCAGCATAGAGCTGGCTTGTTAAAGTTCCACGTACTGCAGTTACAGTGGACAGCTATCATAGGCTATGGAGCCGTACTATTACGCCTACTCTGTGGGCAATGTGCAGCACGACAGCTTGGTTAGAATTGCACCGTTCACCAGAGTATCTCCACACCCATACACGGTTATCATCTCCCTTCTCCCCTCGAAAAAAAACCACGATTCATCACTAAAAACCACCTTTAGCCAATGTGTTTTTCTGTGGCATTCCACTTACTCTGATTTGACACCACAATAGAAGAAGTCACTGATGTTTCGGTGTTAAGGGCAGTACACGACGCTTGAATTGCAGATTAGCTTCCGTAATGTGTCCGAAAATGGTTTGTAGAACAACTAGTAGCATTACATCTGCGGGTATCGTGAAACGAGTCAATCTGTGATCTATGAGCGCTTGCCGCACGATCCTTCAATTCTCTTGCCCTGTCTTCTTCCTGGCCACTCCAGTTTCGATTCTTCGCACGCAGGAACCATCTTGTGCCCCCTGCTCCCAACATGTTCTGACGGAATATTCCGAAGGATCAACCTGACGAGCAACATTGCAAGTCCACTAGCCTAGAGTTTTCGTGCAATAATCAGGCCCTTCTCAAACTCGGTTAACTGGGTCCTCACATGTCTACTTGGCATTCTTCGCTTACTAAAGTCCTTTTGGTGTCAGTATATGATCGTCATGTTGATGAATCTTTCACTTTATATAAGATCCTCTTTCTGCTTGCAGCCTCACTGCAAGGTATGCGGTCATGAGCATTGGCACAAAACTTAAGTATCGGACATCATTCAGGTATTTTGCAAAACTTCGCGATTGTAGCTCTCTTTGTTCTTGGTGCCCTATTTTCAATGTTCCTGAGTGCATTTGTAGTAAATGCAGCATTAGAAAACTATATCATTTCGAATGTTTCTAAAAACGCTATCAAATATTAAATTAGAAAATGCTGGTTGTACACCTCAGCTTTCTGCATTTGTGCATGTGTTCGGGATTTAAAATTGACCACTGTAAGAAGTAAAATAAATAAATGGGAAACCATACCTAGAAAAGGAAGTATCACACTACTGGCCAACGTAAATGCAACACCCTGAAGGAAGCATGCAAGTAACATGAAATTTACAACATTCATTAGCGGAGATGAGATATGCAAATGATTAGAATTTCAGCGCAAACACACATCACGCGCGCCTGTGGCGCCACCTCAAAGGCTATTTAAGGCTTGGAGATTTCGACGATTTTAAGTTCGGCAATCGTGTTTTTCTTGTGGTTTTTTTAAGAAACGATCAGTTATGTCTCGTAGAAAACACCGATCAGCTTTTGATCAAATATCCGAGTTCGACAGAGGAAGGATAGTGGCCTACCGAGATTGTGGATTATCATTCAGGGAAATCGGTACTCGTGTTGGACGAAACCAAACAACTGTAATGCGGATATGTGACCGTTGGATGCAAGAGAGTACGATGGACCGACTTGGTCGATTGCATCCACCTCAGTGCACAATTTCACGTGAGTACATGCAAACTGTGCGCATGACAGTGACGGATTGCTCAGTCACATCACAAACCATAACACAGCCTATCTGTAACGCATCATTCAGTGTCTGCGCGCACCATTCGACGTCGTTTACAGCAGAGTGGTCTGACCGCAAGACGTCCATTGCTTGGTCTACCTTTGACGCAGAACCACAGACGTCTCCACCGCCAATGATGTGATGAAAGAAGGATGTGGGCGGCAGAATAGAATGAAGTTGTCTTTACTGACGAGTCACGCATCTGTCTGCAACACCACGATGGTTGGATTCGAGTCTGGAGACTCCGTGGAGAGAGGATGCTGAACAGCTGCGTTATGCATCGCCACACTGGTCCTGCACCGGGTATTATGATATGGGGTGGTATTGGATATCACTCTCGCACTCACTCATCTAGTACGCATTGCCTGTACTTTAAACAGCCAGCGCTACATCTTCGAGGTGTTGGAGCCAGTTGTCCTTCCTTACCTTCAGGGCTTGGCCACAGCCATATTTCAACAGGATAATGCGTGACCGCACGTGGCACGCATTGTCCAAGGTTTCTTCGTTAATCACCAGATTGAATTGCTTCCCTGGCCGGCTCGCTCTCCGGATCTTTCACCGATAGAAAATATGTGGTCCATGGTTGCTCAACGATTGACCCAGATTACACCCACAGCTGCCACACCAGATCAACTTTGGCAACGTGTGGAAGCTGATTGGTCTGCTGTACCCAAGAACACATCCAAAGTCTCTTTGAACCAATGCCGAGGCGTGTGGCAGCGGTGATCTCCAACAATGGCGGCTACTGATTCTGGCAGGAAACACACTTTACAGAAGTCTATAAATTTAATCATTTGATACTTGGTCAACATGTTATCTACAAAATAAGTTTTGTTGTGCTATCTCTTGTCTTTCTTGGTGTTGTATTTACGGTGGCCAGTAGTGTAAATATAAGAAAGAGTATCCTAACTTAATACTAAGAAATGTTAAATGGAGATCTTTAGACAAATTTTACTTATAGGTTTACAGAGAAATAAACCTTTGAAAAAAAAAGTAAATCATCAAATAAATCCTATCTACACTTTTAAACTTTTCCTTGTAATAACAATTTGTATGAATCATAAAATATTAAAAAATTATTGCTGTAATGTTCATTCCAGGACAAAGATTTCTAACCTGGGAAAGAGTTATTTGAAATTCTTGATAAGGCAGATTCCCAGAAAGAGAAAATGCTGTACGGGAAAGGAATCGGACTTCTCCTTCTTTTGTGAACGATTGGAGTTGCATTTGTGTCAAGAACATCCACGTAAACAACAGGTTTGTCAGTAAATTTATCAACATAAGTTACACGGAGTGGTATCCAAGACATATCCTTTGAGTCTTTCATAAACGGTATGTTGGTGCGGATTTTAAAAAAGTGTGCAACTTCTTTAAGCAGAAAATCGAACAATGGTGGCCCAGTCTGAAAAATAAATAAACAATAATTATTATTATTGAATATATTCGGGATGTACAACATTTTTACGGTATGAATTAAAAACAAACAGACAATAATCTGAATTCAAATAAGTAAATCATAATCGGAAAATTATAACATTGTATAATAAAGGTTATTGACAAAATTAATAATAGTCTGTAAACTTCCTGATGTAATGTTATATAACATTAAGTGTAAAAAAACTATCTCCGTGTTTAATATACTGATCGAAATACACTGCTCAAAACAATTAAAGGATACTGAGATTGTGGTTTAATCTTGCGGCTTGAGGAATTATTTAGATAATTGATACATGATCGATAGACGCGGTTGGCTATATGAGAAAAAAATAGCACACGTTAGGTAAAAAAAAGATGCAATTAATTGAACATTTGGTCACAAAAGGGAAAAAAGAGAAAATTTGTGCCTATGAGAAAAAAA
>BMAV01003379.1:252495-263331 GCA_019973955.1 Trichonephila inaurata madagascariensis
TAAATTCGACGGTGTCTAAAATTTGAATGAATATGGTAGTGGTGATTGTTATATAGCAAAAGATATTCAGTCTTATGCTAGTTATATATTTATAGCAAACATAATTGTTGTCTCGTATGTAATTAATCTTCCCTTTATAAGATATGCTTTACAAGTAGCATAATCTACTAAGGTAATATTTCATGAGAGATTTTGTAATTTATAGTCATTGCGAGTGATCTAGACAATTTGTATTGACTTTATAGTAGTTTATTTTCAAAAAGATTTAAAACCTTCGATTGGTATTAATTTTTGTAAAGTTTTAAGGTATCCGACTACGTTCGGAACCGTGATTTTGTAAAAGCGAATAAATGGATAATTTTCATGATATTCAGTGTCACTTGGATAAGAATACATGTATAAAACTGTTTTAAGGACATTTTGACAAAAAAAATTATTTAAATACAATATTTCGGCAAAAAATTAACTTAGGATAATTTTTTTTCAAAATGTTCTCCTTTTGTGAAAAATGCTTCTATTATAATAATATTATGCATGTATATAGCTCAAACCTCTGTACAGAGGCTCAACTAGAATTTTTGACATATATAACTTAGAAGTGGATTTATCCATGTTTTACGATAACAGAGGGGAGAAATTTTAAGGAAAAAACGCCAATAATTATTTAAATTTGTGGTAACACTTAAAAAAATGTGAATTTTTCAATAATTCTAGTTGAGCCTCTGTAGATAGGTCTGAGCTATATACAGGCAAAATATTATTATAATAGACGAATTTTTCACAAAAGGAGAACATTTGGAAAAAAGATTATTCGAAGTTAATTTTTTGCCAAAATATTGTATTTAAATAACTTTTTTTTTTGTCAAAATGTGTGCTTAAAAGAATTTTATACATGTAGTCTAATCTAAGTGACACTAAATATCATGAAAATTATCCATTTATGCGCTTTATTTAAAATCCCGGTTCCGAACGTAATCGGATACCTTAAAAGAGCTATTAACATATTTTCATTGTATAATGTTTGAATTTTACTTATTTCAATAGTTCTCTTAAGTAGTCTAGCTTTTTTCGTTGCAATTTATTTTTTTCTTGCATAATAATCTTTTTGAAATTATGCTGCTTAGTTTCTATTCTATATATCCATACCTTATTATTCTTGTATATAATAGCTCCAAATGTGTTGGACATGGAATAATCTCGAATAGCCCTGATACATGGTTTTGAATATCCGTTTCCTTTTTTTACATCTTCCAAACATTTTTTGTGAGTTTCTGGTAAGTAGAATTCCTTACTCAAAGGAATTTCCTGCTCCTTTTCAATTATTTCGTGGATTGGCTCGATAAATAAGCCAGCCTATAAAAAAAAGTCAAACTGATTATCACCACACATATGCATATGTACCACACATGTAACTCTGTTTAAACATTAATGTATAATTAAATGTACTACTTTATAAATAAATGCATATTAGTTTCTTGTTACGCACTCGTGTGCAAAATTAAGAGAATTAGCACTTCTGGAAAACTAACAGGTAGATTCTAACGAAATTTGGTATGAATACATATTTACAACAGAGAAAAAGATGTATCATTCAAAAGTCATTTTATGATGCATGATTACCAGTAAAGCTTATAGTGTATGAATTCCCAAACCCACATCATGATAACGAACTCAAAATAAGTCTTACATGAGATATGGTCCCCTCTCACAGCAAGATACGTTGCACAGTGTGATGGAATATTAAACAGAATACAGTTGAAGAGCCCCCGAGGCTGTTGATTTTATTCCTGCAGCAAAACAGTTTATAATTCCGGAATAGTTTTTCGAAGAAAATGATGAGATGCAATTGCTCAATCAAGAGAGATATGCTCTATAAGTTTAAGGTTTGGAGATTTGACTGGGAGTTCTATGCGGTGAATATCCTCATTTTCCAGGAAATTATCGACCATCTCAATCCTACGTGGATTAGGGTTGTCATATATTGGCAGGAACTCAGGACTTTCTACGCTCCTGAAAAGAACATATGGTTCTAAGATCTCATCTCTGTATTTCACAAGAGTCAGGGAACGCATACATTGGAGTATGCCATCCAACATAATGCCTGCCCAAACCCTTATACTTCCACCACTATAGTGATCCTTTCCCGAATGAGGGAGAGATGGTATCGTATTCCAAGTTCTCTCCAGATAAAAGGGATTAGTTTTAAGAAAGATCAGGGTGACAGGCATACAGGTACAGAGCCGATAAGCGCGGACTACAAATCAGATCAGCACCAAGCTAGTGGACACAAACAAATACCAGAACTAATACAAGCGATCACTGAACTCGGGATCTGGAGGACCAGAGAGAAAACAGAGGAAGGGACCAGAACATCAGTTAAAAAAGACAGTTAACTTTGTCCAGTAATAATGAATTGCAATATTCTAGAAAAAGATGCAGAGGAGAGGAAATAGTACCAGTACCAGCGGGTACAACCTCAGACTAAGAAGAGGAGCAAAAATGGAGTCCCGACCAACCAATGAGAAGAGGGCACAACAAGGAGGACTTAAAAAAAAATTCTTTTTATATTACTTGTTTGATCAAACTGTCGTGCATTTTTTTAAAGTATTAAGCAATAGACAATAAGGATGATTTAACCATTCTCCATCCACGGGGAAGTAGTAAGAAATTTTTCGGGGGGAGGGGGCTCCCACTTCAATTCATATCCAAAAATTAATTTCCAATTTCCTTATATACTTTCAAGGGGAAAAGAATGTTTATGTCGATCAAGAATTTTAAATATTATTTTTTTTCTCGGAAAAGGAGAATCAAAAATAAAATGTTTGTTATATTAGAAGGCATCTGCTCAAAATTTTAGTACACAGCAACCTTATTGAGGATGAGACACAACAACAAGTATTCTATACTCTTATTCACAAAAATTGCTCTACTTTCTAAGAAACTGATCCCATGTTTCTTACAGTGAAGTTGTGAAATTTTTTGTATACTTACGCCCAAAAATAGCATGTATCCTGCATAAGGACCACTTTCATTAAAATTCATCAGCACATAACCTGTACTTCTTGCTTTACCATAAGAACCATCATTGTAATTAAAAACATTTTCCATGTGATCTGTTGCTGATGAGAAATGGACATTAATCTGAAATTAAAACAAAATGATTTGTCAATTACAGTTTTTTTATTACAATTAAATACAAATTTTTTCCTAGGAACAAATATTTTGGAATTTATCTCCAAAAATATGATTTGTTGTTGAAAATTTCAGGAAATTAGAGTAGACGTTTTTCTATGTAAGTATCACTCATATTTATCAAAAAAATTATGTAAAATTAATTATTTAAAAGACTTTTCTTACTTGCTTGCTAGTTAAAAAAATGTTTATTTATTTATTTTTGAAAAAAATGTTCTGGAAAAAAAGACGTTAATCATATAGAAATAATTAATGGAAATGAAAAAAAATTAATAAAAAGAAATACGTGTATTTTAAACCATAACATATATATATACAATAAGACTTTGATTAGAGAAAAGAATACATACTCATTGCCATAAAAATTTACGCACCAAGAAAAAGTCGTCAAAATGAAACGAAATTTTACATATGTAAGTATTACTTTAATATAAGTAAGTGATTATTAAATCAAAGAAAAAGGATCATTTATTGCAGGAAAAAAGTACAAATGAACGGAAGTTTTAGTACTCTGTTGGACCCCCTCTAGTGCGAATACACGATGCGATACGAACGGGCATTGAGGCATACAAGTTCCATGTGATATCTTGAGATATTCCGTTCTACAGTTGCTGTATACGCGCCTCTAGTTCGACCAAACTCGTAAGCTGCCCAACTTGCCATCTCAAATTATCTCAGATATGCTCGATTGGACACAAATCTGGGGATCGAGCAGGCCAGGAAAGGGTGGTAATGTGGAGGAGGCAGTCTTATGACATCTTTGCTGTGTATGGCCGAGCATTGTCTTGTAGGGAAATGTCTCCTGAGTGCCTTGCCATGAGTGGCAACACATGTGGCAGAAGGATGTCAAGGACGTACCGCTGGGCTGTCATGGATCAATATTAAAGGCAACCATGTATTGCAAGCAATGGCACTCTATACCATCACACTAGCTGTGGGAGAAGTGTGTCGCTGTAAAGCGAAAGTAGGGTTGAGGCATTCACCGCGGGTCCTCCACCCACGTACACGATTGTCATCACTACTCAAATTGAATCTAGATTCGTCGCTGAAGGTGACCTGATTTCATTTCGTTGCAGGCCAATCTCGTCGTGCACGAGCGTGATACCATTCCAAACAGAGGTGTCGGGGGGTGGTGTCATTGACAGCACACATAATGGGCGCAGCGATGCCAGATGTCCTTCAGCCAGGAACCTTGCGATGGCTTGGGAAGACACAGTTGCCCTTAATGAAGGTGCTACCGGTGTCTGGACAGCAGCCAATGAGGCAGTTGGCTCTACGCGTGCGTGTAGTATGATGTGATGGTCTTCTCGACGATTGGTCTGTCGAGGACGTCCTGAGCCTGGTCGCCGTCTAAATGATATCTCTTCTGTCAACTGGTTCCAACAACTCTTTACAGTCAAATCAGAATGGTCTACTTGACGAGCTACTCGCCGAGCTGACCACCCAGCCTTCATCATCCTGTTGATTCTTATCCTCTCGAACTCGAGAAGCTGCTCATATTGTCGATATCATGTTGCTCAAGGTGGCGTAACGGCATGTCTACCTCATCGTTTCCCTTGCGGAAGATTTAGTGCACTGAAACAAGCTCTGCTTACCTGTTTTATACTCTCAAGGAGAACGAAGTTCAACGCCCTCTAGTGGTATTACGCAATGCGCAATCACGTTGCATTTCTAATCATTTGCATATCTGCTCGACATATACCTTCATGCCAAGTTTCGTTACGATCCCACAATTATTTCTGGAGGCGCAAACTTTTATTTCAATGAATGTATTTCATATGATATTTTAAAAGTATTTTTTTTATATATAAAGGAATAGAAATATTATAAAATTTTTAAAAGGGATACGATAATGATAAAAGTAAAAAATTTTCATCTTTTAAAGTTCTGAATCATATGTGATTGATTCTCATGAGTAAAATAGGTTTCATTCAATAAAATTAAAATATACATAGTTGATTTAATAAAAACTTTAAAAAAAAACAGGATGCAAAGAACGAAAATAAATAATTTTTTAAAATCTGACTTTTTGTTTTGGTAGCTAGATATATTTGACTAAGAACAAAGATATTAGCGTGTGTTTGTGTGTGACCTACCGAGTTGCACAAAGGGGGAAGGTTAGTATTATCAAACTATTTTAACCCCACTTATTCTGTCCTAAGTCTCATATTGCTTTCTGACTCGCTGGGTTCCTTTTTCAGCTATGATCATGTTAATTTTCTTCCTTTTTTTAAAAAAAAAACATTTATTATGTTATTTTGAGATTTTTGTATATATATATATTATTTTACATTTTTATTTTACATGACTTACTTTTAGAGGTTTAGTCATGCTGCTGTTCTTGGCCTCTATGTTCATCTCTGCTTCTTGTAATAAATTACAAAATGTATGATTATAGGTTAGAGTGACAGCTACTGCCGAAGTGACTTTCTTTTTTTCCATCTGGTGAAACTGGATGCTAATCTTATTCATTACAGCTTGTTTATTATCAATTGAGGGTTCTTTAGTAAGTTTTTTTTCTTTCATATATTCTTTAAAATTCTTAGGTATAGGCTTTTTAAAACAAGACTTCTTCACTTGATTGCATTCTTCGCTGACATTCTTTCTGTGTTCTTGATCCGTCTTGGGATATTTTCTTTTAAACTGTATTGCAAAGGAACCCTGAAATAAATAAAGGTAAAAGAAATCATTGTAACCATTCTATTTTTTAAATAGATTAAATTGAAATCAAATGTATTGGATTTTGAAAATTCTAAGCATTGCTGCTTGATTTGAGTAGGTTTGATCTCATATGTGTTTCCTCGAATTAAATTAAATGTGTAATTAAAATTTAAGTCCTTTCTCCTTTTCAAAAAAAATTATGAACTCCTTAAAATAAATTTTTAAAAAATTTCACTTAAATTCATTTTTGAAATATTAATTAAAATTCTGCATTTTATTTATTAACTCCTTAAGGCTTAAGAGGTCAATTTTTTTTGCCCAAATTTTTCCAAAAAAAGGTAGTTTTTTTTATTGCAAATAACGAAGCATAATATTAACAGCATTCGAAAATGGAAGACTTTTATTTTAATTTTCAATTTTAAAACTTTCACACTTATTTTTGTTTTATAATTCTGCAACACAGAATCCCTTAAATGTTTGCTGTTTTTCAATTCCTACTATAATAGTTCTCCTTCCCTTTCTCTCTCTCTATATATATATTTATATATGTGAGTGAATATTAACGTCGCACTGTTCAGCTACTAGAGGGCTTTTGGCGAAGGACCTCGTAATTTTGAACCATGGTCAAGTGACGAGGACGACACCTCAGACGGCACTCCCCTCTCCGAACTACCACACTACACCAGTGGGAGGACGTTTGAGCTCTCGACAGATTTAGCGTGTATCACTGCCCTTCACGGCGTGTCTTTAGTGGCACTGGGCTCGATTTCGTGACAAGGCCAGCCGCGATCCGATAGACGAAAATAAATTTTGTTGTGCTATCTCTCGTCTTTCTTGGTGTTGCATTTACGGTGGCCAGCAGTGTAGCTATTGTTTCGAAGGTCATGCAAACGAAATTACATTTTTCACCAACATATCTCACAAAAATTATCAACTGGCTATACACTGGATTGTATTAGAGCTTTGGCTCTTTTTATAGCCTTTAAAATGCAATAGAATTTCGGAAAATTCAGTTACTTATATAGATAATATACTTCATTAGAAGCCTCTAAAATGCAAGACTAAGTAAATACCGTAAGCACTTGGCCGTAATCCAGTGGCGCAATGGAGAATATCAGGGTCCCCCTGCAAAGTCAGGTTATTGTTGTCCCAGTCAGATCTTACAACAGGGTGCGTAATATAAGCGTCAGTCAACCCCCCCCCCCCGCGCAATACGAGGGTGTGCGTTACGCCACTGGAGCAATGTGCTTCTAGCCTAATATATTATCTTTTCTTTTACAGTAACAATTATAAAAGCGTGCGACTAACCAGGATCTGGACAATGCGTTAGAGGTTTGGGCTTATTTCTGCAGGTAAAGATACAATAAAAGTTAGGAAAAAAAACAATGTCGTATGTAATTTACTTCACTATAAGTCTGTAAAATATAAAACTTGGAAATATTGAAAACATTTTCAACACACGCAAATATTGTACAGTTTATCATTTAACTACCGTTGTGTTAGCTGACCATTCATCCTTGGCCGTTAGTTGCGTGATGTTAACAGATTTCCTTCTCCAACCGGCATTGTGGTACGATTCTATAAATTTTAGAATGGCTTCTTTGATACTTTTCGGGAATTCTTCAAAACCATCCATGATATTTTCCGTGAGTGTCTCGATTGAAACTGGTGGCATACCAAAATAGTTCTTTGTTTCCTTTCTCTGAAACGACAAAGATAAGTTCCTTTAAATGTTTTAGTATAAGCAGTAGTTTTTTATCATGTATTTCAGACAGTTTTTATTTCATTTAAATTTAAATTTCCTATTTTAACCAACAATCTAATGAATGATTGTTTGTTATTTTGTTTTTTTATTATTTTGTTATTTTATTTCAAAAGAGAATTTAGTCAGTATTTATTCGAAATAACATTTTGAATATTTTGATTTTTATTGCAAAGTAAGAAATTAAAAAGCTGATATATAAGTGATTTATTCTCTTAAAATATACAATATAAATTAGAATATACGTATATAAAAAGTATTTTGTTTTTAGTAATATATATATATATAATTTTTGAAATTTTGTTAATGTTCATCTCTAGGTGAAAAAAACCTGTTTTCAATCATCATTCATTCATTTTATTTTTACTGTTTTGTATTCCTCCCCCATGTAGATAGATTTAGGCCTGATTTTCAAAAAGATTCTGTTTTTCTATTAAGTCTAAAATTTCTGCTAAACGGGGAAGATGGATCCTTTAAGCTAAAATCTATTTAGAAGGTTTGAACGACTGAACCAAAATCTTTTTAAAAGGTTTGACATATATTTACTAACCTATGAGATATACTTATACAATCTTATTTCTTATTTTACAGTATAAAATTGTTTCCGTTTCCTTGAATCTAGATGTAATTGCTACAAATAGGACAATAGTTTGCTATACAATACCTTTAACAATTCAAAAACCAAATCTATTTGGTAAGTTTGAAGGTTTTAAGCTATAAAATCTACTTAGAAGGTTTGAACGACTGAACAAAAATTTGTTTCAAAGGTTTGATGTATATTTACTAACCTTTGAGACATACTTATACAATCTTATTTCTATCTAATTTTACAGTTCAAATTTTTTTTCTGTTTCTATTACCTTGAATCTAGATGGAACTGTTGCAATTGGGACTGGCATTTCTATGAGTGAAAAGTTAGATAAGATTCGTATCCCTTCAAAGGTACCAGCTTCTGATTTGAAACTATAGATCTGCTTTGGAATGGAAGGAAATCTGTAAGTGAGGTTGAATCTTCCATTGTTTTCTTTTGCCAATCCTAGTTCTATGGAATAAGCATAATTTCGATTGTTTTTGTGGTAAGCACCCACGTTTCTTTTGTCTCTTAAATTCATTATTTGGTGCGTATAGAGAGTAGCAAAGTATGCGCTGGAAAGGAAAATTAAAAGAACTTTATTTCGGAACTAAATAAAAAAAAATACACATGACAATGGAAATACCTTACATGTCTTCTGATCTAAAATATAAGTCTCTACTCTAAAATATAATTAGCAATTACAAGCATGGAATTTTTTTAAAATCATGTACAATCTTTTAATATTTAAAATCTTTATAAGAAATATCTAGAACCTTTAAAAATATTTTTAGGGGACTCTATTGCTAGGAAATGTTTCAAATTCAAGCACTTATGGGGAAAAGATACGTGTGATAAATGAAATCAATCATTCTATAACTGAAATTAATTTTTTTTTAAATTTAAAATAACCTTTTACATTTTTCCTTTTTTAAAAAATATTATTTTATGCGCATTGAACACACAGATATAATGTTTAAAAAATTTAATCTTACAAAAATCGAACTAATTAAAACTGTCATGAAGTTTCACTGTTTGTTTTTATCAAACATTTTCCTTCGAGAATTTCTTTTTTACACTGTAAAGAATTAGATCTAAAAAACTAACATTATTAAGTGAAGATACTGGGTTATTTTATGCATATTAATTACACAGTTACAATAAAGGTACATAAAAATATTTAACAATAAAATGAAGCTCTCATGGGGCCTGACTAAAAGATTTTTACTGATTCAATAGTGCATAAGATTCCATTTACAATAGTGTCAGGACGAAATGGCACAGAATCCAGATTTTGTTTCAGCTATGATAGTCGCCGAGTACGAGTTCCACACATACTTGGTAATAGATCTAATTCGACCTCAATGGGCTCAATTCCTGTGATGTCATAGTCACATGATAGTGAAATCCACATGATTCTAGCCAATCAATTCAAAAACTCATGCGACGTCATAGTCACACGATAAAAACTATCCAGTGTTTCCAGCTAATCAGTTCACGCGCTCCGGTGTTGTCAAGTTTTGCTCTTTGTAGAAACTTTCTCTTAAAAAGTACATATGTAAACAAAATGCATTTTATTTAAAAGTATAAACATAAAATATGATTTTTTTTTAATTTAAAAAAAAATTTTTTGAAGAATTTTTTCCCCTTACATTTAAGCATCTTTACCCAAATATGAAATTTGAAATTTTATCCGACTTTTATAAGTAGAACAACAAGTACAATTAGACTAATGTTTGTTTTGAATTCAATGGAGAACACGTGTTTGTCTTTATCATGTGACGTCATGAATTGAGCCCATTGTGTAAGGAAATGCTACACAATTGCACAACATGATCAATCACCTATTGCAAAATCTTTCGGTGGTACATATAGGTGATACTATAATTGCCCAGCTATATATAGATTATGTACTGAGGCCAATATAGTTCTACTTTTCCTTCAGAATGTACCTGTAGTGTCATCTTCACCTGTAACCTACTGATCACTTGTGTGTGTGTGCGTGTGTGTGTGTTTACTCATTTTCATCATTTTCTGAGTATTGATCGTGGTGTTACATGTATTACATTTTCACTGTCACATAGTGTATAACAGTGTTTATCAAACTTTTTATCGCCGGAACCAGTCGACGTTTGATAATGTTACCATGACTCGCTGAGGAGAGACGCTTATTGTTTATATTTTAGATTGTTTTGATTTAATAATTTTAGTTTAATTGTGTATTTAAACATGCCTTCACAGTAAAATGCAGCTAAACCAAAATATGAGAATAAAAAGTGGTTTAACACGGAATATAAAGTGATTTCCATAAAAAGTCGCACACACATACACAAACCCGAGAGAAATACACCATACTAAATAAAATATAAACAATTTAATGTTCCTTGCGTGACCTGGTACTGTTTTATCCACGAACCGAGGGTTAAGGATCACTGGTGTGTATTTAAACACCGAATTATTTTGATCTCGGAAAATTAATCCGAATTTGCTTTTTACATTTATTTAGTGAGATTACCTTTTTCTTAAGGTATCCGACTACTTATGACCACTTTTTTTTAAAAAAATGGAAGTATGAATATTTTTTTGTGGTTTTTAGATTTATTTCGTACATTTTAAGAAAAAAAAATGCTAAAATTAAGAAGAAAAAAAA